>JAGWEN010000052.1:0-93390 GCA_018703685.1 Orius laevigatus | reverse complement strand
AAAAATAACAAAGAATTTCTTCTTATTCTTTTTATTTTGTTCGTATGTTTCCGAGCGAAATAAATGACTCGGAAATCAATGAAATATAGCATTAACTAAGAAAATCTTGGAAATAAGGGGATGGGGAGGGCGAAAAAAAAGGAAGCTGGGGACGGGGGGAATTGAAGAGGGTTAATGTCGAGAATATATTCATGAGGAGAACCTGTCCCCTTCGCCGAATTTATTACTCGGTAGAGGAAATATGCAACAAGGAAGGGGGGGTGGATAAAAAGAGAAAAAGAAGATCCGCAATCATTTCTTCTTTTAACGATCGTAGAGGCAGTGGGTGAGTGGGGATGTGAATGAAAGTGCCTCGAGTGATGGTTAGGCAGAAGGTGACATGTTGTATGTTTGCAGAGGGGATGTCGGCAGGAAGAAGTAACTGGGCAGTAGTTGGCCGAACGCCAGCATAGAGAGCGCAAAGGCGCCAAGGTAAAGCTCACCAAAAAGAGAACAAAAAAATGAAAAAAAGAAAAATTTAAAAAAAAGAAAAAAACGAACTGACTGACAAGTTGACTAACACCTTGGCCGTTGTCGCTGCATAGTTAGCACAGTTGTTGTGTTTTTTATTTTATTTTTTTTCTCATCTCCTCTCCCATCCTTTTTTTTCTCAATAAACTCGCGTTCATTATCCGGAAAAGCATGGCAGCACCATTTTTTATTTTCGATGTTGTTTAATTTCGAATCTAAATGTTGTAAAAGCTTCCGATCTCCCAAAAAAAGTCCTTTCGCACATTTTTTTTTCTTTCACTGTTCTAGATGTGTCTTTTTAGTTTGTCATCGCCCTATGGACATTCTTACGTCTGTACATAAAATGTAAATATGGGGGCTTATGTACCATTCTCCCCAAAATAAGGCAGAAAGTTTTAACGCTTTAGTGTGCATTTTGTATTACGGGCTTAATTCAGTTAACTTTTTTGGTGAAAAATGTCAAAATTTTTGTTTTTTCTTGGTATGCTGATGCAGAATTGGATGACATTTTGATGATCTTGAAATACTTCTGAGTTCAGCAAAGAAATGTCCCAAAAATTATCCAATTTGGCTGTAAATTTTATTGTAAATTTTGTCACTTTAGAGTCCCCAATTAGGGTAAAAAGCCCAATTTGGCTAACTCATAAGTGCCCCGATTTGGGGTAATGACAGATTGGGCGATTTATAGTAAATTGGGCCACTTTAAACGAACCCCATTCGAGGAAATAGCCTGATTGGGCTGTTTTAAAAGTGCCCTAATCTAGGTAAAATGATGGTTAGGCGATTTATAGTAAATTGGGCCACTTTTAGCGTTCCCAATTTGGGTAAAATGACGGACATGGCTGCTTTATAAGTGCCCCAATCTGGGGAAAAACCAGGTTAAGCGATTTACTGTAAACTGGGCCACTTTTAGAGTAACCCAATTAGGGTAAAAGCCAATTTGGCTACATTGGGAAGTAAATTGGGCTATAAGTGGACCCAATTCGAGGAAAAAGCCTGATTCGGCTATTTTAAAAGTGCCCCAATCTAAGTAAAAGGAAGATTAGGCAATTTATTGTGAATTGGGCTACTTTTAGCGTTCCCAATTGGGTATAAGGACCAATTTCGCTACTTTAGTGGTTCCCCGATTTGGGGGAAAGACAGGTTGGGCAATTCATTGAAAACTGGACCACTTTAAGGTGAGCCCATTCGAAGAAAAACCCCTGATTGGTTACTATTTCGACAGTATCCTGGGCCTGGGCAGTAAACTGGGTCAATTTAGTCCCCCAATAAGCTTTAATAGCCCAATTGGGCTACAAGTACCCCATTTTTTGTAAAGCCAGTTTAAGCCAAAATGGGCTTTGTAGATGACCCAATTTGACCCCAATTTTTTCATAATATTCAGGTAAATTATGAAATCATCAGTTTAAGCCCAAATTCGTGAAAAAATGCGAATTTTCGATCTCAGAAGTGAAGAAAAATTCAACACTTAAAACCCAATTTTTGATATTTTTCACCGAAAATGAAATGTTTAATCCTGTGTAATTATAAAGGTGGACGTAAGTATGTTTAGAAAACGTGAAACTCCAATGTTTTAGATGTAATTAATTTTTAAGCTCTTTGTTTTATTGTAAATGTATCACTGACTGACTTCTACTTGTATATACGGTGTTAAGGGGTCCAAAATTAAGAAATCGGAAATGTCTGACAGTTAAAATTAAAAGATCGCGTGTCCTTTTATGTTTCTTTTTTTTTTAAAAACTGTGAAATGTTTTTTTTTTGTTTCCCCTCCCTTCGCGTGTTTCCCGTCGGGGGCGTCGAGTTCGGTGGGTTTAATTGAGGCGACCTGTTGCTTACTTTAATAACCGAGAGGGTTTTCGCGTGGTCTACTTAAAACAAGACTGATAGAAAAATAGACGGTAAACTCAAAAATAAAAAGACGAATGGCTGAATGTTCTTGTAAAACTGTGCACATCTTTAAGAAACCTCAAAGTTTAGCTAGATGGAAAAGTGTATTCCTGTCTTTTGGTGTTGTCAAATATATTAATATAGATGTTTATCTTTGTGTTTTTTATTTTATTTTAAATGTCTATGTTGTTGTATCTTCTTTTAAAAAAATTTAAAAAACTAAAAATTTTTTCTTTTCTTTTTTAAACTATTGCATTTCCCTTTTTTTACTTATCTATGTAAAAGAAATTAGTTTTTTGAATTTTTTTTGTAATTTTGTTGTTGTTTTTTTTCTATGTCTTAACGACTCTTCTCTCTTTTTTTTATTTCCACAGACAGGAAGCTGTTCGCGGGGATGCTTAGTAAGCAACAGACAGAAGAAGATGTTAGACAACTTTTTGCACCTTTCGGAACAATAGAGGAGTGTACGATTTTACGTGGACCTGACGGAACTAGTAAAGGTAAGGGAAATTTTTCAATTTTTAAGCATGTAGAGAATCGAACGTGGAATGCAGTTTTTTCTTCTTTTTTTTTTTAAATACTTGTAAGGAGCTGCCTATGACGAAAACTTCCTCACAAACTCTTCTCATCCAACATACTTTCACCTACAAATCGTCCCATCAATAAACTAATCGTTTAGCTAGAGTCCACCAGCCGATTATCTGCCAAGCTTTTGCCCTGACGAAAAAAAGTATCCATGTAAACGCCCCTTAATTTTGAGCAAGGAATCGATTGGGATCAATATCCTTTGTATCCGACTTACAGGGTGCTCCATAACGACCCTAACTTCGTTATTTCAAATGTGAACCATATTTTTTGACCATGGAATATGATTTTACGCTTGATTTTCAGTATCTTTTACTTCGAACATTTTTTGATAGGACCAAAAAATAACGAAGTTGGTTTCGTTCTGGAGCACCCTGTAAGTCGGATCCAAAAGATATTGATCTTAATTGATTCCTCATTCAAAATTAAGGGGGGTTTACTTCGATACTTTTTTTCGTGAGGTCACAAGTGAACTAAAAAGAGCTTATGATGGTAAAAAGGTCGATAAAATCGGTCAGAATTTGTAGGTTAGTTTGAAACCTCCTGTACGTACTGTCTGTATCTCTCATTGAATATTCCCAACAAAAGAAGGTAAAAAGAAGGTTATAATGAACACATTTTCACCCTCTTTTACATAAATACTTCTTAAAATTCTTCCGTGTAAAATAAAAAACATTTGTGTCTAATATCAGGAGCAATTAGCGAAGTGGGCGTATGTTGATATAGGATGATACGTCAGGGGGGACACTTAAGCCGGGACATTAATGCTGGGAGGCCCATTTACTTAGCACGTCACCTGGGTCCTAGATAGCGCCTCATCACGTGACCTGAATTCATACCACCTTATAATTAAACCTCCCCTTCCCCCTCCACTTTTTTTCACAGGGGGGACTCTTAGGCAAAAATGATTATTCTTTCTCCCCCAACCTCCCAGACTCTTAAAAAAGTTTATCTTCTCCTTTTTACGACTCGCTTGGTAATTATTAAAAAGCACATTCCGCTCCGAGAGAAAATACTTGAATTATAAATGTACTGCGTTATTAGCTTCCTTCTTAACTGAAGTACAAAGGTGCCACATCCGCCTGCTTATTTAATTAACACTCTCTCTCTCTAATGAAAACTTCCACCTTAACTTTTTTCCCTTTTTTTTCTTGAGTGCACCTTTTAGGCCCTTTGTGACAATTTTAATATTCTAAAATCTATTTTTAGTTTGAATGGTGCAATATCACTAATGGGGCTTTTACTCCTCGATGACCTTTGACCTAACAAAAAATAAAGTAATCGTTTTCTCTGAACTTTATACCCTTGTAGCTACAATTTATAAATAAAAAAACCCTTTTAAGTCCCAATCTTTCATAAAATGTTGACCTAAAAGTCTTTTAGGTCATGAATAAAAGTTGATCAAATCAAAATAACTTGAAAGACGTCTAAATCACAAGAAACTTGTCATTTCTAAGTTATGGACATTTTAAGATGATTATGTATTTATTTTTCGATTCATTTTTTCCAGATAAAACAGAAATTATTTGGAAAATCGGCTCAAAAGGGCAAAAAACTCAATAGGTATACAACATACCGCCCACCAAAATGAAGTAAATTGCTAATTTTGGTTCTAAATTGAAGCTCATTCAAAAACTATAAGCGACATATGACGTAGGTAAACTCTATATGTAATTTAAGGCATTCCAACAGCTTGAAATGCACAAGTTGGGTCATCATTTGATTCCTAGCTCTTGAGCAGCAGCCTCATCTTTTTGGTTCAAATAATTGGTGGTACAGCAAGAGTGCAAGAAAAACTCAACGCACAACATACCGCCCACCAAAATAAGAGAAAACCATAAATTATTGCCATCATTCGAAGCTAAATCATTCACTACGTGACAGCTAACCTATATAACATGTATCATTCTAGGAAATTCCAGACTCCATTTGTTTCATAGTACTTAAGCAGCATCAACTAGGAAGGGCCAAAGCGTTCTATTTGTGACCACCAATGTAAATAGTCCGTTATCAACTTTCATCACCAAAACCTTTTTGTTTACGAAAGGTCAAAGCCATGGATATTTTTTAAGTAGAAAGTGGTCTTAATGGAAGTAAAAAGTAATTTCCACATATAGATCGTTACGATTACATATTTAAAAGGGGTGGAAAAAAAAAAGCCAAAATAGGCTGTAATTTCGTTAAACGAAGTGTAGAAGGGGATATCGATAATGTTAGGCTATGAATCATGCAATGGTTATCGACCTAAAAAGGGGAAAGGGAAAACATTTTTACCAAACAACCAATTGCGTCTAATAAAGTCCTCGGTTCTATCGAGTAAAATGTCATTTTCAAGAAAAGGTATAGGCCGAGAGAGAAGGGAGGAAGGGCCCGAAAAAAAGCGGCGGTTTGACACAATGAATAGAAGGTAGATAACATACAAGTCGTACACCCTCAATAGACACCTGAACCCCAATATTCCCAGTTCGAAATTGACAGCACATTTTTTTTCCCGACCTCTTTTTTTATGCTTTTTTTTTCTAGTCGAACGGATATCGAGAATCTTGATATGACGTTCTTTTTACCCTTTTTATACCAGAATTTCTCAGCGAGATTACCAAAGGCATATACAATTTACATGAAGATCAATACGACGTTCCCCTTCAATCTGAAATATAAATTTTAAGTCGCTATAAATTGTAAGGTTTTCAATTAATAAAAGGGGATGATGTAGGTCTGTTTCCCCTCTTGCGTTTTATGTTTTATTCATCGTGCCTTAGAGGCGGTGATTTACTCCGGAATCACTTTGTCCCCCGGACACTGATAAGGCTCAAAGCTCGATATATGGGACCCTAACAGGCCAGAAAATTGCACCCACCTACTTTTTTATCCCCATTAAAAATAATTTAAGCTCTAAATTTTTCTTAAATCCACTTAATTTGGATAATAAAGTGTTTTTTCTTTATTTTTATTGACTTAAAAAAAATAATTGCAAAATCGTTGATTATGGTAAAGGATGTAGGTTGTTGGTTTCTTTGATTCAGGTGATCTAAAGGATGTATGTATCTTTGATTCTGGTGATCTAAAAGATGTAGGTTTTTTTTTATTCAGGTGATCTAAAGGATGTATGTTTCTTTGATTCTGGTGATCTAAAAGATGTAGGTTTTTTTTTTGATTCAGGTGATCTAAAGGATGTATGTATCTTTGATTCTGGTGATCTAAAAGATGTAGGTTTTTTTTTATTCAGGTGATCTAAAGGATGTAGGTTTCTTTGATTCAGGTGATCTAAAGGATGTAGGTTTCTTTGATTCAGGTGATCTAAAGGATGTTGGTTTCTTTGATTCAGGTGATCTAAAGGATGTAGGTTTCTTTGATTCAGGTGATCTAAAGGATGTAGGTTTCTTTGATTCTGGTGATCTAAAGGATGTTGGTTTCTTTGATTCTGGTGATCTAAAAGATGTAGGTTTCTTTGATTCTGGTGATCTAAAGGATGTAGGTTTCTTTGATTCTGGAGATCTAAAGGATGTAGGTTTCTTTGATTCAGGTGATCTAAAGGATGTAGGTTTCTTTGATTCTGGAGATCTAAAGGATGTTGGTTTCTTTGATTCTGGTGATCTAAAGGATGTAGGTTTCTTTGATTCTGATGATCTAAAGGATGTAGGTTTCTTTGATTCAGGTGATCTAAAGGATGTAGGTTTCTTTGATTCTGATGATCTAAAGGATGTAGGTTTCTTTGATTCAGGTGATCTAAAGGATGTAGGTTTCTTTGATTCTGGTGATCTAAAGGTTGTAGGTTGTTTAGTTTCGTGGCATTAATAACTTCCGGATCTGAGGTACGGCTGGCACACCCTGTATATGGAAATTTTCTTTTGTTAGTAAAGAGCAACAACTTTAAAGTTTTTTACTTTCGAACAAGAAATTGTTATTGTTTTTGTGTTGAAAAATAGAGTTTTGAAATTTTTATGGAAATAACAAAATTCATGTTCTCGAATTGTTTTATTTCTCCTCGATTTCAGGAGGTAAAATAATATTCAAATTAATTTCAAACTTTTCCCGTCCGAATAAACAGAAGTGAGCGAGACTAAACAAAAACAGTGGAGAAAGGAGGGAAAAAGAAAAAAGGGGGGAAAAGCATTTCTTTTTCATTTTAAGAACGTTTTTCCAGAGAAAGTTCAATTACTTGTTCGAGAGAAAACAAGGCTCATTTTTCTTCTTTCGTCGCTGTATTATTTATTGCTCAAACAAATTAGGATTTTTTTTTTCTTTCTTCCAAAGAGCTCCAGGCAGGAATTCTATTCCGCGTCAGTTGAGTACATTACAAACTTTATCGGAGAAGCATTTTTTAAGAACCTCCTCCCCTCCCCCTCTTTTTTTTTCTCTCATGACGCCTTCAACTCGAGCAATTATAACTTCCGACAATTGATTAAACACTCAGAAAACTCTTGAGGAAAAGCGAAAATAAGGAAGTTCGAGGTAAGAGGCAAGTGGGAGGGAAAAAACGTAAAATGAGAAATTCAAAACTTCTCTTGTTTATCAAAACTTCTATTTTAATATAAGTTTCTAATTAACTCTTCATAATTTGTTTAAATTTTCTTTAATAGTTCTTTTATAAAATAGCTTCATTCTCTGAAAAAGCTCTTTTAGACCAAGAAAAATCATATAAATCGAAGTTTTTCTCATTTTATTCTAATTTTGGTGGGCGGTATGTTGTGAACTTGAATTTTGCAGGATCGAAATATGTGAAAGATGGCGCTGTCAGGTTCTTGATAAAGTCGTTCTGGTGTAGAAGAGATGAGCTTTTAGCTCATTTTTGTTTTCTGAAATGTTTAAAAGTTGTATATAATTTATTTTCCATTTTCTCCAAGTCATCAACTGACTGCATTTCATTTAAAAGCATGAAGAGAGTGTAACGTTCAAGGATTCTAAATGAAAGGGCTTAACTCCTCCTTTTGCCTTTTCAGTCGGGTCTTACCGTCGGAGTGAAATTAAACGAAACGTCGCGTCTCCGAATTAATCCCACAAAGCCATTAATACAGAACAAGGAATGAATACGGAATTTTGAGTAATTAACAAGAGGGTTGAAAATAGGGAAAAAATCAAAGACGATAAGGGGAAGATTCTCCAATTAAGATTTTTCGTTGTGTGATGTCAAGTGTGGGGTTGGAGCCCTTTTTAATAAAATGCCCGGAGGCGGCCGTTTTGATCTCGTGGAAATTCAAGAGGCGTCACGGTTCGCTGATTTTTTCATAGCCTCCCCTCATTTTGTTTAACAACCGAGGATTTAGCCCCAAAAATACTATTTGCGGTTTTTCCCCTCGGTGATATGTAGTCTTAAGGTAAATTCATTAAAGGGTGCTCCACTTTAAACTAAATCTACGGCACATGGGAAGCTTTTGCTCGGGTTAAGGGGCGGTGGTGTGGATTAAAACATCCCTGGACTTGAGTAGATAAGGGTAGTGAGGCTGGGGGGTGGACCATTCGCATCCCCTTGTCACGACCCTCCCTATTTCGTTTTAAAACATTAACATCTATGCAAAAATTTAACCCTCCCCTCAGGCACTCTGCTTCTAAATGGCGTAATTAAGCTTTTTTAATTCAGCCCTCTACTCCATATTTTTCTAAACCATGTGCTCCATTAGAGCCTTATCGTCTAATCCAATTTTTTCATCCCTCAAATTCTCGCATTCAAAAAAATGGAAGTTGATATCGAAAATTGGAGGTTTTGACTGCTAACAGAGGGAAAGTGTTATTAATGACGAGCCCTTGCGACCGCCAACCCCCCCCCCTCGTACGTCATTTTCCCTTTCGTTCTCACTCTCACTATCTCTCACTTTGTCGGTCAGTCACAAAATTCAATAACAAATCCATTATCCCCTCCCCTGTGCGACCCTGTACTGCTTAATATTCTGTCGAAATGATTTATCATCTTGGCCGGGTCATAAACAAGGCTTCAAAACCCGAGGGCTGTATTAGGACGAATTAGTTAAACACGCTTTAACCCCATCCATTTACCTTGATAGGTGTTATGTTATTGAATTCTATTTTTATAGCTTCAGCATCGTTTATTTTTAGTTGAACAGCTTGTTGTGATAGATATGGCAAAAATATCATGTCATCAAGGTCGACTTGAAATTTTAAGGGCTTTTTCTCATCATGAAGAAGAAAAGATGTGCCCAATAATAGGTTTTGAATCGAATTTCTTATAGTTTCCAAATTTTTCTGAATGGCCCCTTAGTTGCTGACTTAATGAACACTTTTAAACCCAAAATTAATAGGAGGATTGGGAAGATGATCGGAGAGTGTTGGGAGGTGTTGGACTGTAGGGAGGAGGTGGACAAGGTTGGAGTGGAGAGGTCTGTAAACACCTTAGTTTGAGAAAATTCAAGTTATTAAGTTCCTCCCCAATGTACCTATCAGCACTTACTATTTCAGGTTTTACCAATTTTTAAGTTTTTGTACCCATTTAAGACTAGTTTGGACCCTTTTATGTGGTTGGGAAACATTTTCCCATTGGTAAGGACCCATTTTTAAACGATTTTGACCGATTTTCAACTGATTTTGACCACTTTTTAGCTTTTATAGGCTCTTTTTTTAGTACGTTTTTACCTTCTTTAAGATGATAAGACCGTGTTACGCTTGTTTGGGTCCTTTTTCTTCAGATTTGGACCTCAGTTTGATTTTAATCAAATTTTAGCTTGTTTGGGCTCTTTTTAGCTGATTTCGCCCCCTATACAAGTGGTTTGGACCCCGTTTAATTGGTTTGGAACACTTTGTATGTGGATTGGACCCCTTTTTGTATGGTTTGGACCCCTTTAAGTGTGGTTTGGACCCCTTTTTGTGTTGTTTGGACCCCTTTTTGCGTGGTTTGGACCCCCTTTTGTGTAGTTTCGACCCCTTTATGAGTGGTTTGGACTCTTTTGTGTGATTATATTCTATAAGCAAAATAAATTATTCAATTTTTGGTTCAAATCATCTTTGGACTTCCATTTTAGCCGATATCGTGTTATTGTTTTTTGAGAGACCAAAACACCATAAATGACCCCTTTAATCCATCCTGAATCCCGAAAAACGTCAATTTAACGAGTTAAAAATACCCAGTGCATGCAAAACCATCAAAGCAACCCCACAAAGGGTCCCTCGTTTTTCCTCTGGGCCAACATACACAAGGGAAACAAAAACATCCCCTGTACATTCGCAATAATCCAAAATTAGGACGCGAATCCCAAAGTTTTAAAAAACGTTGATTTATTTAAAGGTTGGAAAGAATAATGAGATTTTTTTATGATAAAGGGAGTCACATATTTCAGCCAATAACTTTTTTCAATTACAAAAGAAGGGAAAGGGAGGTTAAAGCGAAAAAAAGAAGCCAAGGGGTGAAACGGAAAGGGTAATCCCTATAATTATATCAGGACGGTAATAAGAGCTGAGAAGGAGAGAAGTAGGCCGCTCTAATCATGAAAAATAACGGTTATTATTCGGAAAGGACTATTAGTCATTGAAGACGAACCTGAAGGGAAAAAAGGAAGAAAGTTAGGGGAAGGGAAAAAGCTCAGGTGAAATTGTGAAAAATACAGTCACGTTATTGGCCTTGGGAAGTTAAAGAAGGGGAGGAAACTGGAAAAGGAAAGAGCGTTAATGGGAAAACGCGTCCCTCGGCCTCTTTTCCTCCTTTCGGACTCCCCTTAAAACGTCATGGCCCCCCTCATTACCTAATAGAAATGTAGAGTTGCCTCTCGCACCTGCCCACCGCTTAATTTAGACTTCCTAGTTTCCTCAACTACCCCCACCCCCTTCTCCCTACTCAACTTTATATTACAACTTGAACCGACAACAATATCAATTCCCCCCCAGTCACCCCCTTTTCACTACTTCGCGGGCTAAACTCAAAGTTATTAAAACCACGATATAACATTAACCAAGTTTTAACTGTTCATGTTCACTAGTTTATTAAAAAATTCTCATTATATAACTCTATCTTATTAAAAAAGTGGTTTTTTATGTTAATTTATTCAATCTATTGAACCCAGCTGGTTAATTAAGTTTTCATAAGCATAGTAAGGTTGGTAGAAGGAAGGTAGAAACGTGGAGGAAACGTGTTTGCAAGTTATAAATGGCCGGTTCTATCCGGTGGTGGTGGTGGTGGTGGTGCAGTAGGAGGAAAGGACTCTTGGACTACTCGTAGCTCAGAAGCTGGTCCAACAAAAAATCATAGTGAATCACGTTTGTAGCAAATTTTATAAGCTTTAATTTTGTTTTTATAAAATTTTTTGAAATTGCTACTTTTAAATGAAATTTTTCTAAATTTACCCCCACCCCTGCCTATATGTCTTTATTTGCTTTTTGAAAGTTGTTTTTAAAAGGTTATTAAATTCTCTACAACTTTGGTTAAGTAAATTCTTTTGATTAGATGACGTCTTCCCTCCTTCAGAGGTCAAAATAGAAAACCCCGGTTTTTTGTCCACCTCGTAGCTCAGATACGTTTGGTCCTACAAAAAATCGTACTATGTCAAAATTGTAGCACATTTAATAATCTTTAATTTTGTACTAACAACTATTTCGCGTTCGACCTACGGTTTTCGAGATATTGGCCAAAAAAAAAAAAAAAATCACCTTAAATCCTCTCCTGGGAGGGCCCAGGATTGACGCAGGATTTGGTCTCTTCAGGATGAACTTTATGGGCTGAGAAAACGTCCCCACGGTACTATTATGAGTTCTAAGCCTACCTAGGCCATCTAAAAATGAGTTTTGACGATGGAAACTTTTTTATTAGACTGTTTAGTCTCATTGTTTGATTTAAAGGGGGAGGAAGAGCTAAAAAAAAGTTTTAAAATGGCAAAGTTGAAGGAAGTCAAACTAGAAAAAGAGACCAGTGTCTCGGCCTGAAGAAAGTCGAGAAGAAACGGTGTTTTCTTAAGGAAAAGGGGGAGGTTTCTCGGTTGTGAAAGCCGTGGGTAGATGAAACGGGAAGGGAGGTGGATGTTCATTTAAAGTTTGTGTGCTCTATGAGATGGGAGGGGGTCGGGAGATGACGTGAAGGGGGTTCTCACGACACTGGCCCCATTTGTCAGCTTTATATTTACCCCTCGACCCCTCCTTCGTCTTCCCGCGACCGCGTCAGTCTTCTTTAACCCCCCCGCTCTTCTCATTTCGAGCTGAAATTGCATTCTTGGCTACCCCGGGGAAAATGGAGGCAATCCTTCCCCAAAGCGGCATATCGTTTGTCTCCCCCAGACCTTTTCTTCAAGAAAAACTAATCCTTAAAAGCATCTGACGAAATTTTTCAATTTTACCCTTAAGAACCTTTTTTTCGGCACCGGGAAAGAAACTAACAAAGTTAGACAAGACGTCTAGTGTTTATATTACGTAAAAAGCATTGTCATGTTTTCCGACTGAACCGTCAGTTTTCATCTAACCTCTATTAACCGTCTGCCCGCAAAGTAGGTCTACTGGAAATCCATTAAAATATAAACACTTTCGCTATACTCCAAAAGGGGACATTTTCCAAGCCCTTAAACCTTCAAAATGGGCTTTACCATTTTTTGAATAATTTTTTCATTAATTGTGAGTAGCCGACCACAGTTTGACCACAATTTGATAAATTCGGTTTTATAATCTTAATTGGAAAAGAGTGGTTGAAAAACCTGCAGTTATAACCATCTAGGTCATTTTTGAACACGGCGGGCACTTTTAAATACATTTTGTTCCTTTACGACGGAAAGGGACTTTTTTAGCTTGATTTTTTTATCCTTTTTGGATAAAAGGGGCCTTTTTAACTAGGTACTTTAGCTACCTTTTAAATAGATTTTTGTTCCTTTACCAAGAAAAATGCCCTTTATAGCTTAATTTTTGATCATTTTTGGAAACTAGGGCCCTTTTTAACTAGATTTTGTTCCTTTACGAAGAAAAATGCCCTTTTTAGCTTAATGTTTGATCCTTTTTGGACACCAGGGGCCCTTTCAAATAGATTTTTGTTCCTTCACGACCAAAAATGAACGTTTTTTAGTTTTTGATCCTTTTTGGACACCAGGTTCCCTTTAAAATAGATTTTTGTTCCTTTACGAAGAAAACTGCCCTTTTTAGCTTAATTTTTGATCCTTTTTGGACACTAGGGGCTCTATCAAATAGATTTTTGTTCATTTACGAAGGAAAATGCCCTTTTTATTGAATTTTTTGTTCTTTTTTGGACACTAGGGGCTCTTTCAAATAGATTTTTGTTCCTAAAAAAGGCCATTTTTAGGGTAATTGTTTATCCTTTTTGGACACTAGGGGCCCTTCCAAATAGATTTATGTTCCTTTACGACCAAAAAGGCCTTTTTTAGACATCACTTTTCTTTTTAAATAGATTTTTGTTCCTTTACGAAAAAAAAAATTAGCTTAATTTTTGATCTTTTTATGGAAACTAGGGCTTTTCAAATAAATTTTCGTTACTTTAGGACCAAAAAGGCCTTTTTTAGCTTGTTTTTTGTTCCTTTTTTGACATGAAGGGTCCTTATAACAGGGAGGGAAGAATTTCTCGGGCTGGTAAATTTAACCTTTCCGACCCTAATTTTTGTCGAATGCATATTGAAGTGGGTAAAAACAATAATAAATTGACGGGAAACCGTTCACCAATTAAAACAGTTGAAGAGACGCACGAGGGCGTTTTCGGTCAGGAGTGGCTGAGAGGGGGGCTGCTAATCGTACTTTAATTAAAATTAAATCTGACAGTCGAAACTACAGATGTAATTTTCATGAAAATGTAATTTTCATCAAACGACCTCTCTTTATATTCAAAGCCAAAAGACCCCCCTTACCGCTTTTCCCATCTCTTCGCTAATCGATAGTCCTCTCTCAAACGGTAACCCCCTTTTAAAATTTAATTTAAATAATTCACTTCTGTTAAGTGCGTTTGGGACCCTCTAGTGAGTGACCTTTTACAGGTCGTAAATGTACGGAAAAAGAGCCTTTTTAATGAATTATTAAAAAGAGGAGAAGGGTTTTTAGAAAGGGACACAATGAAGTAAGAAAGGCAATAATCTGTGTTATATGAGGCCGGGGGTAATCGTCAGATCGTACATGGGGGTCCTATTAGTCGAGTTGAGGTGATTACAGACACTGCTCTACTGGGAGTCGTTATTACTTCTCTGGCCTCTTTCTTACCTTTTCCGGCCATATACTCACCCATACGTCGCCGGGTTTTACCGGCCCACCTGGAATCAGAATGAAAAATTCAACCTTAACTTTCTCCCCTAACTCTTTTTTTGGTCCGAAAAGGGGGTTGAATTTTTCATCGCGCTCGCAAACAATTTAAGCGCCTGTCGGGTGTCATATCCCCCGGGTGAAAAATGCAATTAGGCAAAAGTACCGCTAGGGAAGGGGGAGGCGAGCCCCTGTGTGGAATAATGACTCTGTCACTGTGGCAGTCTGACAGGGTTGGCACTTGCCTTAAATCGGCGAGGCCCTGACGTTTGCATGTCCCGAACATTTTTACCCCTCTTCGCTTCTTCGGAGAGGGTCGACCCGCCAAAAAAAATCAATTAGAGATAAAGCTTTTTTTGAACGCTTCGACGCCATTGTCACTTCATCATTCAATCCTTCAACTCCACTCGGCTAAAAACCCAAATCGAATTTTATCATCCGATTGCGTACACTGCCATTAATTACCCTTTAATTTGAGCTAATTTCAAAGAGATTTAATACGTAAAAAGTGGTGGGGGATGAAGGTTTTCTGTGTTACTGAAGAGGTCTATAGACACCCAAATTTTTGAGGAAGGTCATCATATGTGGTTACTCCTCAATGTTTCTACCAGTTTGAAACCCTATTAGACTGGTTTTAAGACAATTTTCAAGTGGTTTGGACCCCTTTTCAAGTGGAAAGGATCCATTTTGAGACGGTTATGGCCTCCTTCTAATTGTTTTTTACCCATTTTTAATTAGTTAGGACTCATTTTGAGCTGGTTTGTAACCATTTTTAAGTGATTTGTACCCTATTTTGACTAGTTTGGACCCTTTTATGTTGTTTTGACCAGGGTTGGCAATATTTAAAACAAATGTTTAAAACAACTGTTTAAAACAACGTTTAAAACACTGTTTTGTTTAAAAGCACTGTTTAAAACGCTGTTTAAAACGCTGTTTAAAACGCTGTTTAAAACGCTGTTTAAAACGCTGTTTAAAACGCTGTTTAAAACGCTGTTTAAAACGCTGTTTAAAACGCTGTTTAAAACGCTGTTTAAAACGCTGTTTAAAACGCTGTTTAAAACGCTGTTTAAAACGCTGTTTAAAACGCTGTTTAAAACGCTGTTTAAAACACTGTTTAAAAACGCTGTTTAAAACACTGTTTAAAAACGCTGTTTAAAACACTGTTTAAAAACGCTGTTTAAAACGCTGTTTAAAACGCTGTTTAAAACGCTGTTTAAAACGCTGTTTAAAACGCTGTTTAAAACCCTGTTTAAAACCCTGTTTAAAACGCTGTTTAAAACGCTGTTTAAAACCCTGTTTAAAACGCTGTTTAAAACGCTGTTTAAAACGCTGTTTAAAACGCTGTTTAAAACGCTGTTTAAAACGCTGTTTAAAACGCTGTTTAAAACGCTGTTTAAAACGCTGTTTAAAACGCTGTTTAAAACCCTGTTTAAAACGCTGTTTAAAACCCTGTTTAAAACGCTGTTTAAAACCCTGTTTAAAACGCTGTTTAAAACCCTGTTTAAAACGCTGTTTAAAACACCGTTTAAAACGCTGTTTAAAACACCGTTTAAAACTCTGTTTAAAGCACCGTTTAAAACTCTGTTTAAAACACTGTTTAAAACACTAATTAAAACGCTGTTTAAAACATCATTTAAAAAACACCGTGTTTTAAACACCAAAAAACTGTTTGAAACGAAACATTTATTTTAAACAGTTTTTGCGTTTAAAGCACTGTTTAAAACTCGGTTTAAAACCTTATTTTTAAAAAATACCCTGTTTTAAATACCAAAATAACTGTTTAAAACAAAAAATCCGTTGTTTTTGTTAAAAAAAATTTTTTTGCCAACCATGGTTTGTACCCCTTTTTCAAGTGGTTTGGGCCCCTTTTTTAACTAATTGCATTTCATTTTGACAAGTTTATATTTTAAATTACAAAAAACAAAAGGAGACTTAAATGATTTTTTACTGCTTATCGCTAAACGAAATAAACATTTCCCCACCCTACTTTTTTCCCCCTCATCCCTTTTTTTATTCGTTTATTTACAAATCCCCCTTTTATTCGGGATAACGGCTAAATAAAAACCGCTAGTAAACCACGTAATAAAATCAAGGATCGAGAAAACGTCGTGAGGGGTCCTGGGGGTCGGAAAAAAAAAGATAAGGAGGAAATAACGGATGGCACAATCAACATTCGCCAATAAAAGTCCGACCATGAAATTCAATTTTTTCTTGTTTCTCCTTCCATTTCATCAATCCTGAACATTGTGAAAGTTGATAAATGAGAACTGGATGGCGTAATTATGCAAATAGAAAATGTGGTTTTACTCTATGCATGAATAAGCGATGTAACCTTGTTATAAACCTATCCCTAGAGAAATTTCATATGTCTACAAGTTTTGAATTAGTTACAATTTAAGTTTGAAATAGATGTAGGGATGGTTTTTTGCCCCTTTTAGTTCGATCCCGCGGGAGTGGAACATCCTTCTTTTCTTGAAGGCTTTTATTAAGTAACTTTTTTCGCCTTGGGACATCGAATGTCAGAGTGGACGAAAATATAAACTTTATAAACGGTTTTTTAAATAATTTTTTTTTAAATTACGACAATTTTTTTTATATATATTTTTCTCTTTTTTTAATACTTTGAGGGGTTTTGTCGGCTCATTGGTCCCAAGCCCGAAACCAGATGGCAATCCATTCCGCCCGGATGGGCCCCTCCGCCTCTTCGCTCATTTATGTAGCCGATGTGGAAATTGGGCCGATCTCTGGCGCTATCCACGCCTCCCTTTCACAACATCGCCTTTGATGCTTTTTCACCGTGTTGGGAAATCTTCAAACCAATCACAGTTTCAACGCTCCATTGCTTTTTTTTTTTTTTTTTAGGTGGGTGAAGAGGCGTACAACTAATGAAAACCGTGAATTGATTTCGGAAAAAAATTTGCTTTTTATTTATGTTTGTCTGCCTTCCATTCCACTATTTGAATGCTTTAAAAAAATAAAATAAAAAATGTACGCTATTTACACTTTTAGAACTACTAATATAAAATTGTCATATAATGAAGGTTATGTTACTGTAACCTCATGATCAGGAGATCTTTAGCTTTTTGAGTCCTGGAAGAAAGTGAGCGTGCTTTATAACTTTATGGATGTAAATTAAGTCTTTAATGATAATTTAATGATTACAGCGGTGAGGTAAACACGCATTTGGATTGTGATAAGCGTGAGTTATGGAAAGGGGTATCGGGCAAACTTTTTTTCAGCCCTCACCATGTTTACTCTCGTTAATAGGGCATCATTCAATTTTTTCCAATTAGCTTTCGAGGGTGAGAAATTTTTTTAACTTCAATCAAGTTGAAAGTTCAGGGGGGAGAAGGGTTGTTGTCAAAGAACTTAAACCGATTTTTTTCCCGTCCTCTCCCGCACCTTCTTTTTACTTAACTTTCTAAAAGCTTAGTTTACTGTTAAGTTGATAAACGGACAAGTCGCATTTTTCAAGTCTCGTCCTTCAAGTCCCAAATTAGGTTTAAGTCAGCTTCGTTTTCATTTAAAATTTTTCCAATGTTACAAATTTAAAAAAATTTGTACGTTTTATAAACATTTTTTCACATTTTTTAAAACATTTATTTGATTCATTCCTTTAAATAAATTATTTAAAAAAATTACAGTCATTTTGGACCCTAAAAGTTTGTCCCCCCCCCCTTTCTTTATTAAATATACAGCAGAACTTACGACAGGAAAAGTGTTTTAAATTTTTAACGGACATCCGACCTTATCGACGAGGGATAATAAGGGCCGCCTTCTGCGCTTTTTCGTTTGGAACAATTTATTATTCAATAGTTCGCGTGATCATCCCCTCCACTGTAAAAACCTTTAATGGGTAATTAGACTCGTTTTTTTGTTTGCTTAAATGTTTGCCAACGCCTCGAGTTAAATTTGATTACTACATTCAGGGTAGAAAGAAGCCTACTCTTACTGAAGGAATTTGAATTTTATCGATTTAAAGGGGGAAAAAAAGTCACTTTTCAATCGATTTTGTGGCATTATTACTAAAAGCTGATGGTATCAATAACTTAATAGTAGTTTTTTTAGCAGATTTTATCGTTTTTCGATCTTACAAGATCCTTTTTGGACAGATTTTATCCTTTTTCGATAATAAAAGACCCTTTTTAGGCATATTTTATCCTTTTTCGATAATAAAAGACTCTTTTTAAGCAGTTTTTTCTTCTGTGTTTATAATAAAAGACCGTTTTTAGCCAGATATCATCCTTTTTTAATAATAATAGACTTTCGATTTTTAACCTTTTCAACCTAAAAAGGCAGGATTCAAACTATGCATCAGCTTGATTTTCGTGGCCCCAAGCTATTTTATTACCGAACTTATTTAAAATTGTTTTCCTAAACTTTAACTATTGAAATTTAAGCTTTTCTTCATCCTCCTTTATTTTAGCCTCCCCTCCCCCTTCTCCTTTCCCTTTGAGATGATCAGAAGAGCGACTCCTGAAGTTTGAAACTTGTTACATCGCTGAAGGGACAAAGGGGAAAAGCTTTATACCTTTTGGTTCTGTCACTTGGGCGTCCAATACGCTTTAACTACTGAAAACCCCCTTTGAAAAGTATGAGGGGGCTTCGAAGACTCGGAGAAAGGCAGAAGGGCGGAGAGAAACTCGACAGAGGTGTAATTCAATTAAAAGTTGGCCCCATGTGCCAGGTTAGAAATGAACTAAACCCCTTTTGTCTCTTTCAAAATCTAGGAATCCTTAAAAATCTTGTTATTAAACATCAGAGGGGAGAAAAGAGTTGAATTTTTGACGCAATTACATTTAATTGCGTCTGATATTAGTGTTTACAGGGGGTGAGGTTTCATTCTTCCGGCTCTATTC
This sequence comes from Orius laevigatus, assembly GCA_018703685.1. Lineage (NCBI taxonomy): Eukaryota > Metazoa > Arthropoda > Insecta > Hemiptera > Anthocoridae > Orius > Orius laevigatus. Next base: position 74,392 of record JAGWEN010000052.1, on the reverse strand, counting down.
CCTTTGGAGAAGGGGGGCCGTCGAGATTGCTGCCCATTGTTTGTTATAGGCCTCTCTTTTCTCTTTTCCAACCTAGGGATAATAAAACTTGCAACTTCTAGCATCTCGCCTTCTAAAAGACGTTAAAAAAAACCTCTTTTTTTCACCCCCCTCCCCTAAAGCTTCAAGTTTCTCGTCTCAAACTTTAATTAAATATGTACAAGTCATTTAATTAAAAGGATCAAAGGGGGGACCTGTCATTTTTAACATCTTTCCTCCTCCCCATAAAAAGAAGTCGCTTCCAAATAATTTTTTATGGGAGATTTTTATGCGAAAAGTCTTCTCCCCCTTTTTATGCTAATATTTAAAAAACTTATAAAAAACTTTTTTTTACTAATTTATCATTAATTTTTAGGTTGTGCGTTCGTCAAATTCAGCTCTCACATAGAGGCACAAGCAGCGATTAACAGCCTGCACGGGAGCCAGACGATGCCTGTAAGTAATTTTCTTTATTGTATCACGTTTTATGGCCCCAGGGGCTGTAAACGATCAGTTTTTATCGTTTCCCAAACGACAACGGGTTCGTTGAAAACGTCCAGGTTTGCTTTTGAGTCACTAGTAGTCACAGTTTTAGTTTATTGAGAATTTAAAGTTTTATTTTGAGTCGAAAATTCACATTTTTGGCAGATTTTTATGGTTTGGAGAAGGATAGATATAGGTTGCCTCCATATCCATCTTATAGGTGGTTCACACATCCAACCATAAGTGGCCTCCACATCCATCCATAGGTGGCCTCCACATCTAATTATAGGTGGCCTCCTCATCCATCAATAGGTGGCCTCCACATACTTCTTATAGGTGGCATCCACATCCATCCATAGGAGGCCTCCACATCCATCTATAGGTGGCCTCTACATACTTATTATAGGTGGCATCCACATCCATCCATAGGTTTCCTCCACATCCATCTTATAGGTGGTTCACACATCCATCCATAGGTGGCCTCCACATACTTCTTATAGGTGGCATCCACATTCATCCATAGGTGGCCTCCACATCCATCTTATAGGTGGTTCACACATCCACCCATAGGTGGCCTCCACATCCATCCATAGGTGGCCTCCACATCCATCGATAGGTGGCCTCCACATCCATCAATAGGTGGCCTCCACATCCATCAATAGGTGGCCTCCACATCCATCAATAGGTGGCCTCCACACCCATCTATATGTGGCCTCCACATACATCAATAGGTGGCCTCCACATACTTCTTATAGGTGGCATCCACATTCATCCATAGGTGGCCTCCACATCCATCTTATAGGTGGTTCACACATCCACCCATAGGTGGCCTCCACATCCATCCATAGGTGGCCTCCACATCCATCAATAGGTGGCCTCCACATCCATCCATAGGTGGCCTCCACATCTAATTATAGGTGGCCTCCGCATCCATCAATAGGTGGCCTCCACATACTTCTTATAGGTGGCATCCACATCCATCCATAGGTGGCCTCCACATCCATCTATAGGTGGCTTATTATAGGTGGCATCCACATCCATCCATAGGTTTCCTCCACATCCATCTTATAGGTGGTTCACACATCCATCCATAGGTGGCCTCCACATACTTCTTATAGGTGGCATCCACATTCATCCATAGGTGGCCTCCACATCCATCTTATAGGTGGTTCACACATCCACCCATAGGTGGCCTCCACATCCATCCATAGGTGGCCTCCACATCCATCGATAGGTGGCCTCCACATCCATCAATAGGTGGCCTCCACATCCATCAATAGGTGGCCTCCACATCCATCAATAGGTGGCCTCCACACCCATCTATATGTGGCCTCAGCATACATCAATAGGTGGCCTCCACATACTTCTTATAGGTGGCATCCACATTCATCCATAGGTGGCCTCCACATCCATCCATAGGTGGCCTCCACATCCATCAATAGGTGGCCTCCACACCCATCTATATGTGGCCTCCACATACATCAATAGGTGGCCTCCACATACTTCTTATAGGTGGCATCCACATTCATCCATAGGTGGCCTCCACATCCATCTTATAGGTGGTTCACACATCCACCCATAGGTGGCCTCCACATCCATCCATAGGTGGCCTCCACATCCATCAATAGGTGGCCTCCACATCCATCCATAGGTGGCCTCCACATCTAATTATAGGTGGCCTCCGCATCCATCAATAGGTGGCCTCCACATACTTCTTATAGGTGGCATCCACATCCATCCATAGGTGGCCTCCACATCCATCTATAGGTGGCCTCCACATACTTATTATAGGTGGCATCCACATCCATCCATAGGTTTCCTCCACATCCATCTTATAGGTGGTTCACACATCCATCCATAGGTGGCCTCCACATACTTCTTATAGGTGGCATCCACATTCATCCATAGGTGGCCTCCACATCCATCTTATAGGTGGTTCACACATCCACCCATAGGTGGCCTCCACATCCATCCATAGGTGGCCTCCACATCCATCAATAGGTGGCCTCCACATACATCAATAGGTGGCCTCCACATATATCAATAGGTGGCCTCCACATCCATCAATAGGTGGCCTCCACATCCATCAATAGGTGGCCTCCACATCCATCAATAGGTGGCCTCCACACCCATCTATATGTGGCCTCCACATCCATTCATATGTGGCCTCCACATCCATTCATAGGTGGCCTCAACATCCATCTATAGGTGGCCTCAACATCCATCTATAGGTGGCCTCAACATCCATCAATAGGTTGCCTCCACATCCATTTATAGGTGGCCTCCACATCCATTTATAGGTGGCCTCCACATCCATCAATAGGTGGCCTCCACATCCATCTATAGAGAAATCCATCATTCTATTTTAGATCTGGAAAAACTATAAAATAATTATCTTGTTTTATGAGTGCTGGGTCAGCGGAAAAAAGAAAACATTTAATCCAGTATATTTAAGACTTGGTCATAAAAGACACCGGGTCCTCGGGTATGCTGTAAGAGAGTAGCTATTTGTTTATACGGTCTCCAATAAAATCGAGGCTCTATTGAATGCCCCGGGTTTCGCCCCTCAATGAGATAAAACGCTTATGGTCTAAAAGAGAAGAAAGGGAGCGTGGCATATGGCACGGGGAGACCATCACCACCAACTACGATTCCCCCCTCCCCTTCCCTTTCCAATTTCGAAAGGATCCCCGCCCACCTTAACGCTCGGGAGCTGAAACACAAACCTTCCCTTTATTGTATAAACTTTAGGAGGAAGATTCGAGTTAATCGTCAAAACCCTGGGGCTATCCTGAATTAAATAAACCTTTAAAGGGATTAAATTACAAGAAGGAAAAAACTTCGGACCCTCTACCTTTCAGAAAAGAAACAAAATCATCGTTCGCTCATATAAAGAAGAAAGTTCATTGTTTTCTCTTCTGTTTTTTTGTAATCCTCAAAGTAAAATGTACCGTACAAAAACCCTCCGTGTAAAAAACACCCCGCCTCGCAAAACTCCTTCTTCTTCAGCCGGAAAAAGATATGATATCAACTTTCCCGCCCGCCGATGTGCGAGAGGTCGGTATGATTTAGAGAAAGAGGAGAGATGAAGCGCCCTTGCTCCAATTTTCAAAGCTCCCCTAGGCGGCATCGCGAAATACTTGTTTACAGGGTGCATTAGATGGGTAGCTATGCAAATACCTTGATCAGTGATTACTGGTTAGGATTGTGGAACTATTGAATGAAAATACATCATTGGAAGAGGAAAACAGTAAGTTGAATTTTTCACGACTGGTTTTGAAGGTTTCATATGCTGAACAACTAACTTTTTGTACATTTGTAACTTTTGCACTTTTTGTACTAACTTTTCAAGTGCAATTTCTGTTAAGACGTTAACGTTAGTTCTGGGTAACTTAAGTTAGGAGACGGATGGCAAATGCTCAGGAGCATCTCCTTGCTCAGTAATCACTATTCAGGTGTTATCGTATTTAAAAAGTAATAGTGGAGGAAACCTGCATAAACCATGATAATTGAATTTAAGAATTATGTTATCGATCAATCTGAAAGACTTACTACAGATTATTTGCAGAGGTAACTGATTTCCCTGATAAAAATTATTTCGCGATGCCGCCAAGGGGAGCTTTGAAAATGGGAGCAAGGGCGCTTCATCTCTCCTCTTTCTCTAAATCATACCGACCTCTCGCACATCGGCGGGCGGGAAAGTTGATATCATATCTTTTTCCGGCTGAAGAAGAAGGAGTTTTGCGAGGCGGGGTGTTTTTTACACGGAGGGTTTTTGTACGGATATCACATCTTTTTGTAGTTGAAATTGTAGTTGACTTGGAACGTCCATAAGCAAGAATAGTAACATGTTGTGCTATAATTAAGCTAACTTGAGTAGCATTTAGCAAGACAGAACTGTACGTTCTCACCTACATTTTTGTTAAATTATCGGTAGGTATAGCAGCAACGCTGCAATAAAAATGTTAAATTGATTGATTTTTTTAAAAAATGTTAATTTTTTCGAAATTAAAAACTTGGGCTTAATTTTATGTTTTTGCGGTGATGAACCATTATAATTATGGCAATAATCTCAAATTTTAATTCGATTTCAATTTGAACTTTCAAGTTGATTGATTACGTCACCATATCAATGGGCAACCTAAAAGCCTAAGTGGCTGCAAGCAACCTGAAATTGATTTTTTTGGATTCAGCTATGCGTTAAATCTTTCAGCGGGTTAAATCTTTGTTTAAATTTGGGTGGTCTGGGTGTTTTTGGTGATTTGGGTGTTTTTGGTGATTTGGGTGTTTTTGGTCATTTGGGTGGTTTGGGTGTTTTTGGTCATTTGGGTGGTTTGGGTGTTTTTGGTGATTTGGGTGGTTTGGTGTTTTTGGTGATTTGGGTGTTTTTGGTAATTTGGGTGGTTTGGGTGTTTTTTGTGATTTGGGTGTTTTTGGTCATTTGGGTGGTTTGGGTGTTTTTGGTGATTTGGGTGGTTTGGGTGTTTTTGGTGATTTGGGTGTTTCTGGTAATTTGGGTGGTTTGGGTGGTTTGGTGTTTTTGGTGATTTGGGTGTTTTTGGTGATTTGGGTGTTTTTGGTAATTTGGGTGGTTTGGGTGTTTTTGGTGATTTGGGTGTTTTTGGTGATTTGGGTGGTTTGGGTGTTTTTGGTGATTTGGGTGGTTTGGGTGTTTTTGGTGATTTGGGTGGTTTGGGTGTTTTTGGTGATTTGGGTGGTTTGGGTGTTTTTGGTGATTTGGGTGGTTTGGGTGTTTTTGGTGATTTGGGTGGTTTGGGTGTTTTTGGTGATTTGGGTGGTTTGGGTGTTTTTGGTGATTTGGGTGGTTTGGGTGTTTTTGGTGATTTGGGTGTTTTTGGTAATTTGGGTGGTTTGGGTGTTTTTGGTAATTTGGGTGGTTTGGGTGTTTTTGGTAATTTGGGTGGTTTGGGTGTTTTTGGTGATTTGGGTGTTTTTGGTGATTTGGGTGGTTTGGGTGGTTTGGGTGTTTTTGGTGGTTTGGGTGCTTTTGGTGATTTGGGTGGTTTTGGTGATTTGGGGGTTTTTTTGTAATTTGGGTGATTTGGGTGTTTTTGGTAATTTGGGTGGTTTGGGTGTTTTTGGTGATTTGGGTGGTTTTGGTGATTTGGGGGTTTTCGGTAATTTGGGTGGTTTGGGTGTTTTTGGTGATTTTGGTGGTTTAGGTGTTTTTCGAGTGCCCTAGGAAAGTGAATTTTTTTATTGGTTTGGCGTTTTTCAAGGTCGATGTTTGAGTGCGCAGTAAAAGTTGCGCAGTAGCCCTAAAATTTCAGTTTTTTGGTCATAACTTTTTTTTGCGACCAGCTATCGGGTTAAATCTTTCAAAAGGCACTGGCTAAAATTGAAACGAAGGTCCCTGTAAAATTTCAAGTCGATCGGTGCAGAAGTAGAGGCTGTAGCCCTGGCTAACTGAATAAGGAGGAGAAGAAGGAGAAGAAGAACATGGTAAAGGCCGAAAACCGGGTATTCAGAGTTCTATATCTCAGCTCCCTGTGAACCGATCGACTTGAAATTTTCAGGGCTTCCTATTATCGTATTAGAGAAGGTCTCTATAAAATTTCAAGTAAACCGTTCCTCAGGAAGCCGAGATCCAGATACTCGAAAATCGCATCTCGTCACGTCCAGTAAACATACACTTGGTACCGTTTGAACTTTCGGACGGATTTTGCTTGGCGGGGCGGAACGCTACCGCGTTCCTAGATAAACTCTCTTTTTAAACTCTTCATTTAGCAAAAATTGTCAACGTCCAACAGGTTATCATGTTATAACCTTTTAGTTTTAGTCCAAAAAAAATTTTATCGAAAAACTGACCTAATATTCGTCTTTCTTTCTCCTAAAACAGTTTAGAAACACATTTTGGGAAAAATCAAAAAATGTAATTTTTGGGACCAAAAAAGTAGAAAGAGGGCGAAAAAAAATTTTGAAATCAAAAAACCGACTTCATATTCGTGTTTCTTCCTCTTAAAACTGTCTAAAACCACATTTTGGGCCAAATGAAAAAATGAAAATTTCGTACCAAGATAGTAGGTAGGGAAAGAGTCCTAGGTAGTGGTAGAAAATAATGTGTTAATTCGAAAAAACTGCTGCAGAATTGAGTTTCGGACCCCAAAAATAGTCGATTTAACATTTTGGATCGACTAGAGAATTGAAAATTTTTTGACAAATATAGAACGGTTTTTTATTCTTTAAAAAAATTGGCTAAAATGGGTTTTGAAAATATGGAAAAGTGTTGTGCACATGATACAGTAGAGTAGGTATCAATTTTAGCTCTATGGCGGATAAATCCTATTGAAATTTATTCGAATTTTGAAAATGAATCACCCTCGTGCATTATAGTTCATTAAAGAAGAGTCACATTACGGGTCGCGGTATACCATTAGACCATGCTCTGTTTACGGTATTAGTCATCCCTCCCCGTGAGGTAAAAGGTCGTTTTATACACGATAAGGATCGATAATTAAATGAGCAGGAAGATTGAGAGTTGTAAATAACGAGAGGACAAAGCCTAGCGTCGTTAATTAACCGGTCCATTGTCAGACTATGGTGGAAAAAAGGGCTAATCCGTGTTTTATGCAGTTTAATAGATTAGATATCGCCATTGTTGCTTCATAGAGGGTTCCCACGTGCGAAGAGGAAATTGTGTTTGCTCGCGGTAAATACGGGGAGAAGATGAGGAGTGCGAGGCGCACGAGCGGCCGCGGGTAAGGATCGTCGGTGGGGGGTCTAGCAAACAGCGAAAGGGCGTTAAAATCAACCGTTGATAGAAGAGGGAATGCCTACACAATTTGCTACGATTCAACGACGTCAATTTGATTACTGGATGAAGGGACGATTAAACTTACTGATTAATGCCATTTATCCGACGGAAAATCCCCTCTTCGGTTTTTCATCGCCGTTCCCACTTTCCGCCTTTTCTTACCGAGACAATTATTTTATAATTCCCCATGGACTAACTTCTTGAACAAAGGTTATATTCTTAGACCATTAAGGAGGGTTATCACCAGTAATTTACCAGATTGCAGAGTCAACAAATAAGCAACCAAGATCAAAAATGATTGACCAGTGTAGGCCACCTTGAATGCTGCATCTTATAGTCTCTTTGCCTACAACCTTTTTCTCAAGGTTTTTCTTAAGGTTACATCCTTCCCCTGCTTCAAATCGATGATCCTGCAAAATGGTTTTTATGAATTTTTTAGCTAATTTTGGGGTATTTGGGAGCTAGTTAGTGGTATTGGGGTGCTAGTTGAAGGTATTAGGGCTATTTGGAGGTATTAGGGGGCTAGTTGGGGGTAGTTGGAAGCTATTTGGGGGTATTGGGGGGATATTTGGAGGTATGGAGACTGGGGAGGCTAGTTGGGGAATTTGGGAGATGTTTGGGGGTTTTGAGGACTTTTTGAGGTATTTGGAGGCTAGTTCTGGGTATTTCGGAGCTATCTGGGGGTATTTGGAGGCTAGTTGAAGGTGTTGGGGTATTTAGGAGCTAGTTGGAGGTATTGGGAGGCTATTTGGGGGTATTGGGGGGCTATTTGGAGGTATTGTGCGCTATATGGAGATATTAAAAGGCTAGTTGCGGGAGCATACTTGGGAGCTGTTTGGGGGTATTGGGGGCTATTTGGAGCCATTGGAAGGCTAGTTGGGGGTATTTGGGAGCTAGATTGGGGTATTTGGGAGCTAGTTATAGGTATTGGGGGCTATTTGGAGGTATTGGGAGGATAGTTCTGGGTATTTCGGAGCTATTTGGGGGTATTTGGAGGCTAGTTGAAGGTGTTGGGGTATTTAGGAGCTAGTTGGAGGTATTGGGAGGCTATTTGGGGGTATTGGGGGGCTATTTGGAGGTATTGTGCGCTATATGGAGATATTAGAAGGCTAGTGGAGGGAACATACTTGGGAGCTGTTTGGGGGTATTGGGGGCTATTTGGAGCCATTGGAAGGCTAGTTGGGGGTATTTGGGAGCTAGATTGGGGTATTTGGGAGCTAGTTATAGGTATTGGGGGGCTATTTGGAGGTATTGGGAGGATAGTTCTGGGTATTTCGGAGCTATTTGGGGGTATTTGGAGGCTAGTTGAAGGTGTTGGGGTATTTAGGAGCTAGTTGGAGGTATTGGGAGGCTATTTGGGGGTATTGGGGGGCTATTTGGAGGTATTGTGCGCTATATGGAGATATTAGAAGGCTAGTGGAGGGAACATACTTGGGAGCTGTTTGGGGGTATTGGGGGCTATTTGGAGCCATTGGAAGGCTAGTTGGGGGTATTTGGGAGCTAGATTGGGGTATTTGGGAGCTAGTTATAGGTATTGGGGGCTATTTGGAGGTATTGGGAGGATAGTTCTGGGTATTTCGGAGCTATTTGGGGGTATTTGGAGGCTAGTTGAAGGTGTTGGGGTATTTAGGAGCTAGTTGGAGGTATTGGGAGGCTATTTGGGGGTATTGGGGGGCTATTTGGAGGTATTGTGCGCTATATGGAGATATTAAAAGGCTAGTTGCGGGAACATACTTGGGAGCTGTTTGGGGGTATTGGGGGCTATTTGGAGCCATTGGAAGGCTAGTTGGGGGTATTTGGGAGCTAGATTGGGGTATTTGGGAGCTAGTTATAGGTATTGGGGGCTATTTGGAGGTATTGGGAGGATAGTTCTGGGTATTTCGGAGCTATTTGGGGGTATTTGGAGGCTAGTTGAAGGTGTTGGGGTATTTAGGAGCTAGTTGGAGGTATTGGGAGGCTATTTGGGGGTATTGGGGGGCTATTTGGAGGTATTGTGCGCTATATGGAGATATTAGAAGGCTAGTTGAGGGAACATACTTGGGAGCTGTTTGGGGGTATTGGGGGCTATTTGGAGCCATTGGAAGGCTAGTTGGGGGTATTTGGGAGCTAGATTGGGGTATTTGGGAGCTAGTTATAGGTATTGGGGGCTATTTGGAGGTATTGGGAGGCTAGTTGGAGGTATTTGGGAGCTAGATTGGGGTATTGGGGAGCTAGTTGGAGATATTGGGAGCTATTTGGAGGTATTGGGAGGCTAGTTGGGGGTATTGAGAGGCTATTTGGGGTAATTGGGAGCTAGTTGGGATATTGGGGGCTAGTTTGAGGTTTCAGGAGGCTTAGTTCAGGGTATTTGGGAGCTAGTTGGGGGTATTGGGGGTTGTTTGGAGGTATTGGAAGGCTAGTTGGGAGTATTTTCGATCCGTTTGGGGGTAATATACTCGTGATCATGGCGTTCTGGGGATCACAAAAGTATATGTCATTATTATGGGTACATTTTTCTTCTAGGATAATGAAGGGCCTGCCTTATTTTTACTTCTAGAAATGTACCAATCGGCCATGCCTTGGTCACAACCCAGATTGCAGAGACGACGATTATCCTACGAAGGGCAGAAACAGATGTCCAGAATAGGCCACCAGGGGGATGCTTTAAAATTAACCCATTTCATTAGGTTCTTTCAAATTGAACCTGTTAAATTCTTCCCCTGCCTCAAACTGATTTTTTCGCGGGAAAAATGTTTTAGGAGTAAATAAACACATTCAACAGTGAACATATCAAAAGCTATAAATCATTTTAAAATTTCATATCTATCGTTGATTTACATTTAAAGTGGTTTAGTGGATTTGGATGATATACATATTAACATATAATTTCACAGAAGGATTCTCTAGGATGCAAACATTTCTGAAATCTGTATAATATTATTTGCGAGGATAGCCCTCTCCTTTGCTAATTTACATAGAATAAAAGGGGTAGGGGGCTGGTAGGGAATTGTGTTGAGGGTGTTACGTGGGTGAAGGGTAACTCTGTTCTCTCTCTCCTTTTAACCCTCCCTGCTATCTCCGACGTCTCTCCTGTTTGCCCATCCCTTTTCCATTGTCAATACAAGGGCTTAAGCCTTTCAGGGGGCTTTAGCGTCCACCCTTGGGAAATGTTTCAGGTCGGACAGTGCGCGTTCTGCCTCTCGAACAAGAGCCCCTTCTTTGCTTCACTTCCCTTTTTCGAAACATTTGTTGCTTTCCGAATAAAAATCTCGTTGTAAAAACACGCACGACCCATCTGTAATGAGGGTTTAGCATTTTTCCCTCTTCTAATTCATTAAATTTTAATATCCTTGGCTAATTGAGGGAAAGAATGAGGGAAAACTGTTTTTCGGTGTTTGTCTGGGGGAGACTTGGAACAAATGTTGGAAGTGGTGGAGTTAATGAGCCAAGTAATAACCGAGGGATAGCCTGGACTTGAAAATTAGGTTTAATTTTATAAAATTTGTTCACAAATCTACTGAAGAATAAAAGAAAAAAAGGAAGGGAAAAAAAGGTTCTCATTAATTAGCTCTAGAGAGTCTCGAAGCACGTGAAAAGCAATTAAAATTAAATCTTAAGACAAAGGAAATTGGGTTGTAACAAGGTTAGCTCTCCTGTTCGTACTTTGAGTCATTCTCAGCCATTTAGCCTGTTTTCAACGACCCCTCTTTTCCGGTCTCCTTTTTATCCTGTCAACGCCAACATTTTTTACTTCGTGAGCCTCAATTTTAATCGCTCACTCAAATTTTAAGTTCAAAAATTTTGTTTATGGCACTTTTCAGGTTAACAAATTTTAGGGTGAAAAACACGAATCTGAGGTTGTTTCTTCGATTTAAAATCATTTTTTCCTACAGCAACCAAGGATTCCCTACTCTCAAAGCCAAAATTTTTCATTTCGTGATTTTGCCCAAAATGAGGTTTTAGACAGATTTTAGGGCGAAAAACACGAAACTGAGGTTGTTTTTTCGATTTAAAAACATTTTTTTCCGACCACTACCAAGGGACCCCTTTCCCTACTCTAAGGGCCAAAATTTTCCATTTCGTGATTATGCCCAAAATGTTTTTTTAGACAGATTTTAGGACGAAAAACACGAATTTGAGGTTGTTTTTTCGATTTAAAAACATTTTTTTCCGACCACTACAAAAAGACCCCTTTCCCCGCTCTTAGGGCCAAAATTTTCCATTTCGTGATTATGCCCAAAATGAGGTCTTAGACAGATTCAAGGACGAAAAACACGAATCTGACGTTGTTTTTTCGATTTGAAAACATTTTTTCCCGACCACTACCAAGGGACCCCTTTCCCTACACTCAGGGCCAAAATTTTCCATTTCGTAATGTTGCCCAAAATGAGGTTTTAACTAAATTTTAGGGCGAAAAACACGAATTTGAGGTTGTTTTTACGATTTAAAAACTTTTTTTTCGACCTAGTCCAAGGAGGACCCATTCCTCTTTTTCAAGTCAAACTTTCATTTCTTGATTTTTGCAAAATGAGGTTTTAAATCGGTTTTTGGGTGAGAAACACGATTCTGACCCAAGGGGGACCCAGCAAAGATACTTTTTTTATTTTTGCCCAAAAGGTGATTTCATGGGTAACCGATTTCATCCATTTTTTATGGTTTCAAGTCTCGTAATCATAGCCAAAGCACTTTGAAACATCTCCCTTTGTAGACATGACAAAGGGATGCCGCGATGTCTCATTAGAGAAACCTTCAGAACGCCTACTCAGATATCAAAGCCTAACTAATTAAAAGTTTAAAAATTTTCTAGTCGAATAAAAGAAAAAACGTAATAGAATTTGATCAATCTGGAGTTGTGAGGGAACGAAACAGGGGAGAGGGAAGCTGCTAACTCGGTTACCGCCTGTCTCAGCTTTGCTGTCCTTGTTTTAAACGCTCCTGACACCTCTTAAGTGGAGCCTCTAATCCTTTTACCACGCCCCGACGAATCCTACACAACCCTTTATTGTGTTAATATGAAAATCTGTCCCTTTCCGTTAATTAATTTTTTCAAAATTATTTAAAAAAAGGGGTAGAGTATGTTAATGGGAGGCACTTAAGTCTTTAGTGGGTAAGATTTATAGCTGAGATAACCTCCCTCTGTTTTATAGATATGAAATCGTTTATTATAATAAGGGTTCGAATTGGAAGGGTAAAGTTTCGCCCTGGGTGGGGGGACGCTTGCTAAACAATTGCGGGGTGAGCCAATCAATAAACGAGGATCCTCCACGGAGGCTCAACCACATCAATCTTCTCAAAGTTGCCCACGGGATTACAAGTATAATTTCCTTTAAAATACTAATACCTAAAGAGTGAGAAAGAGCGTGCGGGGGGTGAGAGAATCCGTCATTAGTCGGTGTCACCGGTTGCGGGCACAACTCCTCGAGATAAGTGGCCCCAGACATTAATTATACCCCCCCACTATCAACCCCTACGGCTATAAACCTCCGAAAGGGGGAGAAGGCGATTTTTCTTCCGGAGTTCCTACATCTAGACCTTTTTTTTTAAATTAGCCAACGATTTATCCTGTACCAGTTATTCATAAATCATATTTTTTTTAAACCTTCATATGAATCAACTTGCTTGGCACTTTGTTGGTAACGTATAATTACGTTCACCGCATTTCTTTTACGTTACGCTCTCCAACTCTTAACTACCAGAGTGGTTACTACGTTATGCTTCCCTACCTCACGAAAACCAACCTCAGAATCGTGTTTTTCGCCCTAAAATCTAGTTAAAACCTCATTTTGGGCAAAATCACGAAATGGTAGTGGTCGGAAAAAAATGTTTTTAAATGGAAAAAACAACCTCAGATTCGTGTTTTTCACCCTAAAATTTGTCTGAAACCTAAGAAATAAAAAAATTTTGTTCCAACAGTGGCAAAAATGAGCTGTGGTCGGGGATTCTCATTTGAGCGCTTAGATTTCATCGATTTCTAAAATCCGTACAAGTCACCGAATCCCTCGGGAAGGATAAAAAAAAAAGTTTGAATTTATTTTTATAAACGGATCGTAAATCTGCCCTTGAGGTAAACAAGTTAATTCATCACCTAATCTCCTCTGATTCATCGCTTTTTCGCGTCCCTCATGGTTTTTACCGATTCCGGCGAGTCGAAAAGAGACTTTTGCCCTATTCAAATATAGCGAGGGAGTTTGTTTACGCGGTCTTCTCGTCTCCTAGTCGATAAGTTATATATACACGTTGAAAACAAAGCAGTAAAAAATCTCTCCCCCTATACTGGTCGCATAAAAACTTTCAAAAGAAAAAAAGAACTTTTTTTTTCTTTCCGAAAGGATAGTTGTTTCCTCAACGATCCTCCGAGGCACGAACCTCACAATTCCACTCTCTCCGCGTTAGATTAAATTCTGGGATTAAGGGTGGAGAAGAAAGGTTTTCCGCATACGTGGGAAAATATGTATTTCGGGATATGGGCTTAAAGGAAAATAAAAGGGGGAAAAGAGGGTAAAGTTGTATTATACTCTCCCGACACTTTCCCAACCTCCACCCTAGTTTTCACCTCCTAATGTTATGAAAACTCCGAACCTAATCCTCGGATCTTATTAAGAGCAATTTGTTTCCCTTTATAATACCCGAAATCTTTATAATCTTTAAAATTTTCATCCCAACGACCTCATTTTGAAAACAAACCAATTTTCATGTAATAAAGGTCATATACAATAGAGTTCAGGGGTTAACATGCATTCCGAAAGTACCTACGAGCCATTCATCGCGATAGTACCCATGCATCGCGACAGTACCGATGCATCGCGATAGTACCCATCATGCATCGCGATAGTACCCACCATGCATCGCGACAGTACCGATGCATCGCGATAGTACCCCCCCATGCATCGCGATAGTACCCACCATGCATCGCGACAGTACCCACCATGCATCGCGACAGTACCGATGCATCGCGATATTACCCGCCATGCATCGTGATAGTACCCACCATGCATCGCGACAGTAATGATGCATCGCGATAGTACCCACCATGCATCACGATAGTACCCACCATGCATAGCGATAGTACCCACCATGCATCGCGACAGTACCCACCATGCATCGCGACAGTACCGATGCATCGCGATATTACCCGCCATGCATCGTGATAGTACCCACCATGCATCGCGACAGTAATGATGCATCGCGATAGTACCCACCATGCATCACGATAGTACCCACCATGCATCACGATAGTACCCACCATGCATAGCGATAGTACCCACCATGCATCGCGACAGTACCGATGCATCGCGATAGTACCCACCATGCATCAAGATAGTACCCACCATGCATCGCGACAGCACCGATGCATCGCGATAGTACCCGCCATGCATCACGATAGTACCCACCATGGATCGAAATAGTACCCAACATGCAAAGCGGTAGTACCCGCCATACATCGCGACAGTACCCTCCATGCATCGCGATAGTACCCGCCATGCATCGTGATAGTACCCGCCATGCATCGCGACCGTACCCATGATAGTGAGTTCCCATGAGTTCCCATGATACATTGCGTTACTTCCATTGATCCATAACAAAAAATCTACCAATGGTGCATCGCGACTTCCCATTATGCATATTGTTAGTTACTTACCGTCATTTTAGTACCCTGCATGCATCGCGATAGTACCCACCATGCATCACGACAGTACCCACCATGCATCGCGATAGTACCCACCATGCATAGCGATAGTACCCACCATGCATCGCGACAGTACCGATGCATCGCGATAGTACCCACCATGCATCAAGATAGTACCCACCATGCATCGCGACAGCACCGATGCATCGCGATAGTACCCGCCATGCATCACGATAGTACCCACCATGGATCGAAATAGTACCCAACATGCAAAGCGGTAGTACCCGCCATACATCGCGACAGTACCCTCCATGCATCGCGACAGTACCCGCCATGCATCGTGATAGTACCCGCCATGCATCGCGACCGTACCCATGATAGTGAGTTCCCATGAGTTCCCATGATACATTGCGTTACTTCCATTGATCCATAACAAAAAATCTACCAATGGTGCATCGCGACTTCCCATTATGCATATTGTTAGTTACTTACCGTCATTTTAGTACCCTGCATGCATCGCGATAGTACCCACCATGCATCACGACAGTACCCACCATGCATCGCGATAGTACCCGCCATACATCGTGATAGTCCCCGCCGTGCATCGCGACAGTACCGATGCATCGCGATAGTACCCACCATGCATCACGATAGTACCCAGCATGCATCGCGATAGTACCCACCGTGCATCGCGACAGTACCCAACATGCATCGCGATAGTACCCGCCATGCATCGTGATAGTACCCACCGTGCATCGCGATAGTACCCAGCATGCATCGCGATAGTACCCACCGTGCATCGCGACATTACCCACCATGCATCGCGATAGTACCCACTATTCATTGCGATAGTGCATGGTACATTGCGTTACTTCTTTATTTATTTAGTTCCATTGATCCATAATTAAAAATCTACCAATGGTGCAACGCGACTTCCTATTATGCATATTGTTAGTTACTTACCATCATTTTAGTACCCAGCATCCATTGCTATAGTCATGTGTTTAGTACCCATCATGCATTGCCATTACTATGATTGCTAGCAGGTAATACCCAAAAATCGCTAAAATCTGATTTTGAAAACAAACCTATTTTCACGGAATAAAGGGTCATAAAAAATACAGTCGCGGGCTTTTCTGTTATAAAACAAATGGTGAGCAAACGAGAATTTTATCCGGATAAAAGAGAAGATTTATCCTTTTCGGGGTTGGGGGAAGGGGGGAGTTTCAGCGTTTTCCTCCGCCCTCCAACTCATTTGACTACATTCACAAGTTTCGGGAAGTTCGCGGATTGCTAACAAGCCATTTCTAGACCTCCGTCCCTTCTCTGACCCGAAGAAATGCAATAAGAGAGGGAAAATATTCGGATTGTTCAGCGAATTCCATAATCACATATTCTTGTAATAAAAAATATGAAGGGGGCGAGGCGAATCGTCCCTTTTCAGTTACCTTCCCCTTTGACACGTTATTTTAAACAAAGTTTATTACATTCCTTTCTCACATTCTTTACATTCTTTAAACGCCTCACACTTAATTAACTTCCTTCTTCAGTAAACTCTTCCGATTCAATTTACATAAGTTGAATACCTTTTTATGAAAATTAAATTCTAGAATATTTCAAAAATTCATGAAATGATTTTTATTTTAAACTATTCGAGTGCTCATTTCAATTTTAAAAAAATGTAAATTCCATTATTTTGGTGATCCCCAGGACCCTCTGACCACGAATATATAGCTAAGCCCCTCTAATCACTGCGATAGCTTTATTCCCTTTGGAAATCAGCGATCAACTAGCACGAAAAGACCAAAAATGATGTTGGAGAAACCTGTGACTTTAAAATGGCCCAAAAATATTTAAATTTTTTTTATCACGTTTTATGGGTAGAAAGTAAATTTTAAAGATAGGATCTTCAAATTCAAGACGTGCATTTTAATTTTCCGGGTCGAAACCGTTTTCTTGGGACCCCCATCGCTTGACCAATTTCTCGAGGGAGAATCCCCTAAAGGAAGAAACGGTGCAGAAACTCAGATAAGGGGTCGAGATAAACAAATTGCTTGTGAGCGTATAAGGTGTCTTTGAATGCAAATCGAGAATTTTTCCTCTTTAATGAAACATTCGATTATTATAATGAGGGAAGTAAATCTTTGTGTTAAGGGAATAGAATAGTAATGGGAGGGAGTTGTACGAATTTGGCCGTTTGCCTGCCCTTTCACTTGTTGACGGTTCCTTGGGGGGTTATTCAACAGGCTGCGGAAGGACACCTGTTGTAGGGAAACCTAACACTTGATATTTCACGCAAGATCTTTATCAACGGCTTCTTGTTGGAATTGTTGAAAATCCATTTGGAAATCCCCTTCCGCCCAAATTATTACCTTCAATACTCACATGAGTGCATTGAATCCACAATAATATTCAATGTAGACACGTAGGTATGCATTACGGTGAATAATCCCAACGATTTTAACAACTAATCGATTCCGTTAATTTATTTCGCTAAAGCGTCCACCCGAGAGGAATGGCGTATGAATAATTTATAGCGAAATAGAGCGATTTTGACCGGAGTGGAAAGGCGATGGGTTGAAACGGAGAATTTTTGTTTGTTTTCTCCCTGGGGCTTCTGGTCTTTGTCACCGTGTTTCTTTCTTTCAGGGATACGTGTCAAAGAGTCAATAGGAAGTCTGTTTACCATCACGTTTTTTACCCTTAGACCCAAAATATCCTTTTTTCCCACTCCTTTTACATCATTACTCAAATAACAGGGTTAGCCGTTTAGACACTAGGGGATGGGAACCATCAGAACCATTAGGTAGTTCTAAATCCAAGTTTTCGTCCCTCTCCACCTCGTGCTTTTTCCGCCATTTTGAAAAAAACTGACGTTTTTCACTTTTTAATCTCTAGCTCGAAAACTATTCGTTCCAGCATCTTGACCACTAAGAACAAAATGAAAGATTATTGAATTATGCGTCTAATAAGCTTTTAAAAGTTAAAATCGGTCCAGCCATTTAGGAGATATCATTGGTCAAAGAAGATTTTTGAGGAGCTGTTTTTGAACTCCTTATAACCTTCTGGCTTCCATAGAAGGTGGGTATGGAGGATAATGTGTAGGGAAATGCCGAAATGGTAGCTAAGTATAGAAATTCTGGGTGCCAATTCACATAATACCTATCATACCTTAACCCTAGAATATACCATACCCAACATACAGCTTACCCAGGATACCTCATACTCACCATGCAGAATGTACCTACACAATAATGGAGAAGAAAATCGATAACTTTATAGATAAAAGCCTTAAAATTCCCTAAGGAGTTGAAGTGTCGAGTACAAGAGGGGAGAGAGAGAAAAAAGGAGACAAAAACCGACTTGTAATTAAAAGAGTGCCCGGGTGAAAATAATGAGCACTCGGGAAGAAGTGGAAGAGACACAACAGGTTGGCTTGTTCAACACTTCATAGTTCACAAATGCCTACTCCAACCGCAATAAAATGATGGCCTCCTTTAATCTTTCAGAAAAAGCCCCCTTAACAAAAAGAAGTTTCTTTGAAGGCTAAACGCTTTCGTTTTTTATTAATTTTTTTTTAATTTAACAAAAGAGCACCTCAAGTGAATTGAAAGGGGGGTGGTATATGATTAAGGCTAAATTGGAAAGGTCGTGGGGCTGATCCATGTCTAGGAGTCACGAACAAAAAGCATTTTATCCTCCCCCATGCTATTATACCTGTTGCCTCATAACTCTATTTAGCTTTTATTAAATTATACCTGTCAAGTCTTAAAATTTTATTCCATTCAAAGGCCGAACTATTTTCAAATATTTAAAAATTTAAATAAGACCTGTTGAATATGATGTCCCTTAGGGAACTTGTTGCTTTTATGTGTTGAATCTGTGCCAACGTTAACAGGTTTTGAAGGCAATTTTCGGATTAGGATTGGGTCCTTTTTGACATAGTGTTGAAAATGACAGTTTCCTTATCCTAGGCCAAGAAGGGTCAAAGTCCACCAGAAATTAGTTATCATACCAGTTAGTTCCCATCATTTGAGAACCCAACCTGCACGCATCATGTAGTAGGCACCTATTGCACGATTGGGTCCTGTTTAAACCAGCTTAGTGCAATGGTGTTGAACAGGCCAGTTTCCTTATCGTTGGCCAAAAAGGGTCAAAGTCCACCAAAAATTATCCATCTTGCGATAGTGCTTGAACATGATGCTTTACTTTCCATCAATTTAAGACCCAACATGGAGCCATCATGTAGTAGGCATTTTGCGAAAGTATCATTGCGATCATGCAATTTCCCTTTTTCCCTCGATATTGGGAAAAATTCGTTTAGGAAAGAAGGAGCGCTGCGTTGTAGGGAAGTCCTCGAACTAAATTTTGTCCTCGATTACTCGAATCGATATTCACTCTGCGAACGTGACGAGTGGACAATGATCGCGCGGAAAAGCGCGGAGTTTTCTTATTTCCTAGAAAATCGCTCTGTATTTAATTTCCCAGGGCCTTTTCATCACGTCGGAGTGTACTCCACTCCATTTCCGGTTCAAAGAAAGTCGACTAAAAAGGGAACGAAGGGAGGGGAAGTTTTGGCTTTGACTGTGCCTGAGAGAGGCGGATATGAGGAATGGTTTTGGCGAAAACCCCCGCGGGGAGGACGACCGTGGGTGGGGGGACGCTCTGACAGCCCTTCAGACCGAGAGGTCCTTCTCGAATTTACAAAACTCTTCCCAAATAACTTGTCAAAGTCGGACTAGGGCCAGCCCCTCTTTTTTTTCTCCTCCCGCTCTCTCTCTTTCCTTTTCAAACAGGAAAAAAACACGCCTCGAGGGTCCTATTCACTGATACCCGGGACCCAAGAGATTGCATCATTAAAAGGGATTTTTAGCTTTGCCGGACCGGGCTTTCCCCTCTATAATAACCTATTAGCGACTTCACCGCCCCATTGCGACCAACCCTCTTCTCGAAAACTCTTTTCCTTCTATTTTTCCCCCCACAACATCGTCTCCGGGATAATTTATTATTTTGTTTACCCCCTCCAGCAATATTCGGAACTCCCAAAACTTTTATTTTTATAGGAAAATCGATTTTTCCTAGTTTTCAAATGGGCTCCATGAAAATCAAACTTCACTTTTTCGAAAAAATAACATGAAAACTTTTATTTTTATAATACAAGCCTTCTTTTTGTCTCAAAACACTCGTAAATGCGATTTTCCGAGTTTTTCACAATGCATTGCACTAGTAGGTAGGAGGTACCCATCATGCATCACCATAGTAACCATCATGCACTACGAAAGTGCATTAATTACGATAGTAACCATCATGCACTAAAAGAGTACCCCATCATGCATCACCATAGTAACCATCATGCACTACGAAAGTGCATTCATTACCATAGTAACCATCATGCACTCAAAGAGTACCCCATCATGCGTTACCATAGTAAACATCTTCGACTACAAAAAATTACCCAACATGCATTACCATAGTGACTATCATAGACTACAAAATTACCCAAAATGCATTACCACCATGCACTACGAGAGTACCCATCATCCATTACCATAGTAGGTAACCATCATGCACTACGAAAGTACCATCATTCATTACCATAGTAACCATCATGCACTACGAAAGTACCCATCATGCATTACCATAGTAGGTAACCATCATTCACTACTAAAGTACCATCATTCATTACCATAGTAACCATCATGCACTACGAAAGTACCTATCATGCATTATCATTGTAGGTAACCATCATTCACTACTAAAGTACCATCATTCATTACCATAGTAACCATCATGCACTACGAAAGTACCCATCATGCATTACCATAGTAGGTAACCATCATTCACTACTAAAGTACCATCATTCATTACCATAGTAACCATCATGCACTACGAAAGTACCTATCATGCATTATCATTGTAGGTAACCATCATTCACTACTAAAGTACCATCATTCATTACCATAGTAACCATCATGCACTACGAAAGTACCCATCATGCATTACCATAGTAACCATCATGCACTACGAAAGTACCCATTATCCATTACCATAGTAGGTAACCATCATGCACTACGAAAGTACCATCATTCATTACCATAGTAACCATCATGCACTACGAAAGTACCCATCATGCATTACCATAGTAGGTAACCATCATTCACTACTAAAGTACCATCATTCATTACCATAGTAACCATCATGCACTACGAAAGTACCTATCATGCATTATCATTGTAGGTAACCATCATTCACTACTAAAGTACCATCATTCATTACCATAGTAACCATCATGCTCTACGAAAGTACCCATCATGCATTACCATAGTAACCATCATGCACTACGAAAGTACCTATCATGCATTACCATTGTAGGTAACCATCATTCACTACTAAAGTACCATCATTCATTACCATAGTAACCATCATGCACTACGAAAGTACCCATCATGCATTACCATAGTAACATCATGCATTACCATAGTACCAATCATGCATTATCATAGTAACCATCATTTAGTATAGTACCATACCATAGTTCCCCATCAGACATTGCTAAACTGCCCATCATTCATTGCGAGATCATGCATTCGAATGGAACTGATGAGGTAAACTAAAGGTAGCTCCAGAATTTTCGCGACCGCATTAAAACTACTGATCCGATCTGGACGGTTTCATGATAAATTTTCCGATTTATATTTTTCCTTTTAAATACGAAATCAAGTAATATTTGCATTTTGAACCGAAGACTAAGGGGTGGAGAAAGAGATAGCATCGGTTTTAGGAGGAATCCCGCCCGAGATTAATTTGTGCCTTCCTTAGTCCTCCCGGGATTAAACGCTCCAGAGGAACCCTCGACAGGGAGAAATTGAATCCAGGGAGCGGAGAAGAGGGTCCCGAGCCTATTTAAAAGGGAAATCTCCCATAGAGGGGGTGATGGAAAAGAGGAAAAGAGATAGGAAGCGAGAGAGACGGAGAGAGAGGAAAAAAAAAAGAAGAAGGTAGAACTCCATTACGTCACTTGTCCGAAGACTTTTCATAAAGATGTGAATCTTTTAAGGATCAATTTAAGATTGATTAACCTGATATTTCACTTTTGACGTCCTCAATTGGATATTTCATTTTTCAGGGTCTTTTTAAAGAGGAAAATATGAGAAAAAAAAAAATTTTTTCTATAGCGAAAGAGAAAGCTGCGTTAGCGGAAAATGAAAGGGGTTTGACAAAGGTTGAGGGCCAGTCGATTTTCCAGGCCGACTCCCGACATCGGCAAAGCCGCTAATTGGTCGAGCAGAGGATCGTCCCCCCTTAGGATTTCATTACACGCCCCCTCAACCGCCTCCTCTCTTATTTTTCTGTAGAAAAAACTTTCTCAGATCATTAGGCATGAAAATGTTTTTTTTTTTTCTCAAACAGGAGATCCTTTTTTTGCTGTAACATAAAAACACCTTGTTAAAAAAGTAAAACGGAATTCTCTCATTGATAAATAATTTTTTTTCCTTCAAAAATTGTTTATTTTAAAACTTTAAAATTCAGGACAATTTTCTAAGAATTTCATGTGATGGAGAAAAAGAAGGGAGTAGAGCTGCTAGCTAGTAGATTTTGGTCGTTCATCGTGATATAAATATAAAAAAAAAAAGGAAAAAATTTAAATTAATTCTGTATGGTGAAGGTTTTTCATGCTGAGTTGTTTTTCAAATGTTTTTCGTTAGGAATAATTGATTTGAGAGAACGTTTTTTTAAGCTCAAAACAAGCAAATTAAAATTCCCTTTTCTTTTCAATCGGACTTCAAACGGACTAAAAAATTCATTAATCTTTCATTTTGGGTAGGTCCGTAGGTCTCTTTTAGATGCAAAGTCGAAAGTGTCCCCCATGCATTTAAGACGAGGTTTAGTCACAAAGAAAGAGAAGTGGAGGTGCGGTTGCAGTGCATAATAAATGCCGACTCCGTGTTTATCAGCGAGGCTTCCCCACTAACCATTCACAAGGCTAACTAAGTGTTTACCTTCGCGTCTTCACTTGAATTTTTTAAAGGGCAAAGAGCTTGTTTGAGAATGAATTTTTTCTTCTTCTTTTTTAGGGTGCGTCTTCCTCACTCGTAGTCAAGTTTGCGGATACTGAAAAGGAGCGACAGCTTAGGCGCATGCAGCAGATGGCTGGCAATATGAGTCTACTTAACCCTTTTGTGTTTAACCAATTCGGTACTTACGCAGGAGCGTATGCTCAAGTTATCAATGAAGTAAGTAGTAAAAACGCGTGAAATTTTCAGTAGACTTAATACTAAGACAAAAAAAAATATATATATATACATATATATATATATATATATATATATATATATATATATATATATATATATATATATATATATATATCTATATATATATATATCTATATATATATATATATATATATATATATATATATATATATATCCCCAGGTTTGGAATGATCTATGTTTTCGTGATCAGGAGATCGATATCTCGTAAAATTAAACTATGAGCGATTACCTGCAATTAAAAAAAAAAAAAATCTTTAATCATAGAGAGCATTAGTTTCGGAGATTTCTCGATATTTTGCTCATTCAGCTCAAATGTTTTTAGGAAATGCAACAAGCGGCATTAATGGCAGCAGCTCAAGGAACAGCTTACATTAATCCGATGGCCGCTTTGGCGACACACGCATCCTTGAATGGTAAAGATAGAAAGGGGAAGAAAACAAAATTCTAAATTGACTTTTTTGGTTCAGTGGAGTCGATTCTCGGAGGAGGTACTCCAGGTCAGCCGGTAAACGGAGCCCTTCCGAGCCTCCCGTCGCCGACGATTCCCAACTTCAGCATGGCCCAAACGCCGAACGGTCAACCTGCCGGAACCGAGCCGGCCATCTACACCAACGGAATCCACCAAACGTACCCTCCACGTAAGTCATCAATTTTTCACTAAACGAACGGTTCTCCCC
This sequence comes from Orius laevigatus, assembly GCA_018703685.1. Classification (NCBI taxonomy): domain Eukaryota; kingdom Metazoa; phylum Arthropoda; class Insecta; order Hemiptera; family Anthocoridae; genus Orius; species Orius laevigatus. Next base: position 50,557 of record JAGWEN010000052.1, on the reverse strand, counting down.
AAACTCAAATCCCTCACTATAATATCCCTTTTCTAGCAATTCCTGACGCTCTACTGCAAACATGCTTGACGTTAAATAGACAACTCAGCCGGGACATAAAATGTAAGCATACTCTAGTTTTAAATGTGCATCCTCTTCTACAAAAGCTTCTCAAAAACGTAGCCTTTCTAAAGATCTCAAAGATCCTTTCCGCTTTATGATAGGTCTATTAGAAAGCTTGTCGTAGATTCCTTAGTATGCATTTAGCCCGGTTTTCGACTTAACTCTTTCACTTCCCCTTTTCCATTTTATCACATTGGCTATTCACATATAAAACAATTAATTAAAAATTAATTGTTTTCGAGCCAGTGAATTGCTAGAAATCTCCTCGGAAATCATTCGGAATTGTTCATCTCACGAGTTTTTCCTTTAGCACCCGGACTCGCCAACGGAGAAGCAGCGCTGCAACACGCGGCCGCTTACCCTGGAATGCAGCCCTACCCCGGTGTCGGTAAGTCGACCAAATATTCATTTATAAAAATATATATAGAATTCAAACTCAAATTCAGTGTGTATAATTAGCGGAGTTTATTGTTCTTTATGTAATTTATGTGGATTCTTTTTTTATAGAATGACTGTTGACATTTTTTTTAAATATTGAATTGGTGTTGTTGAATTTTTTCATTGTGTGTACAACGCTGATTCAATCATTCTCATGTACCATGAATTTGCGGTTCAAGAAAATTGTAGGAAATTAGTTGATATTTTGTGGATTTTGACCTAAATATGGCTCTTCGGTAGGCAAATGGACTCTTGGACTCGAGATTTCGATGGGTCACATTCCCTTCTAAAATGGGTTTTCTTGACATTTATGGCGCAAATTCTTCTCTTATAATGGTTTTCTTGTTGCATCCTCGACATGCAGTCTGGACAGGCCCAGAAGGTTACGAACGTTGTTTTCATTTTTTTTGCTTAAAACTTGAAAAGAATAGCTAAAAAAATTTATCCTCAAATGATTATTAAAGCGTTGAAATCGGTGTAGTAATCACACTCGATCTTCAAAGTTCGGTAATTTTACGCGTCGAACCAGAAGTTAGTGAATCAGTAGCACACTCTTGATATTCGTGAGGAAACTAATAAGAAGGGGATGGGAAAGACCAGCTCTTCACCTCATTTCTTCATAATTCTTGAACCGTAAAATCTGGCTCTAAGAAAACAAAAAAAAACCATGTACAGTTTAAAAAATTAACTCCATCTCTTCCTAACCTTTCAAATAAGGCTTTCTCATTGGCTGCTTCCATTAAAATTTTAACAAACTAAATACTCCGCTGTTCAAAATTAAAAAAAATACATAAAATAATTTCCATATTATTCAATGTACTTTTTCAATGTTGTTTGCCTAAATGTCTGCTATGTCGATGTTGATTTGTGTGTCGGTGTTTTAACAGCATATCCTGCAGTGTACGGGCAATTCGCTCAGGCGATCCCTCAACCGATAGCAGCGGTGGCTGCATCTCAAAGAGAAGGTAAATCTCAAAATCTTTTTTTTTTCTTTTTCTTTTTTTTCCTTCCGATTATTTAAATTAAAAAAAAAAAAACCAAATTTTTTTTGTAAATAAAAAAAATTTAGGTAAGTCGCACTTATGTGTTTAAATGTTTAATGTTCTTTTTACTGAATGTTTAACTTGTTGTGCATAGGTAAATGTTGTTTTCCAAAAGAAAAAATTCAATGGTCCTGTTAGGTGTAGAAACGGATTGAAACCTGCAAATAATTTACGCAGACATAATAATGATTGTTCAGTGTGTTGTTTCCCAGGTTGTTCCATTTCCGGACCCGAAGGATGCAACTTGTTCATTTACCATTTGCCTCAGGAGTTTGGCGACGCCGAATTGATGCAAATGTTTTTGCCTTTCGGAAACGTTATCAGCTCAAAAGTGTTTATCGACAGAGCGACAAATCAGAGCAAATGTTTCGGTAAGGCAAAAAAAAAAAACAATTTTCAAAAACCTAAAAACCGAATAATTTCAGGATTTGTTTCCTTCGACAATCCTGGAAGTGCGCAAGCTGCAATTCAAGCCATGAACGGTTTCCAAATCGGTATGAAGAGACTCAAAGTGCAACTGAAGCGGCCAAAGGATGCTAACCGTCCTTACTAAATCTTTTAAAAAATCCTCCTAATGTAAGTCCTGGATTTTTTAAAATAAAAAACATTTTTAAAATCTTTTTCATTCCAGTTGTTAAAAGTTGGCTAAGGTCAAAGAATGAAAAATTGCAATATTCCAAAGATCATCATTCAGCTAGTCGGCCTCTCTAGTCAACCGAACAAATTTATACATAATAATATATTATATCTATTTAAAAGAATAATCAAAGATTAATAGATAACTAAAAGTATTATACACTAATTAATTTAAAAACAACTAGTATTAATCTTTGGACGGGAAGAAAAGGTGGTTGTTTTACTTTTTTTTGGTTTTAATTTTGTTTATTTTTTTGTTATCTAGTCCAACTGTTACGATCGGTGTTATCATTTTTTGACCGTTAGGCTTTCTAAATACTTGATTGTGATAAACATTTTTTTTTTTTGTCTTTAAAAATTCTTAGGAGCTAAAAAAGTCCATTTAGGGTTGTTTACGGTGTACTTTCGCTCTGGGACTATTCCAATCGGGCTGTGATTTTTTCATGACAACTTGTCAACTTAAATGTATATTTGTAGTTACTGGCTGTACAGTTTCGATGTTTATGCAGTCCTTATTAGTCATAGGAAAAAAAAGAAAAAATTTAAAAAAAAAAAAGTACTGCGGTCAATTCATAGATGGGTTTTTTCGTTCATCCTCTGCTTAATTCTTCATTCTAAACATTTTGGGATCAAAAAAATTAAGTGGACCATGATTTTTTTGGTCGTTTTAAACCCATCATCAATGAGCTTTTCCATGCTTTATCAGATTTTTTTTCTCAAATACTCACAGCCTTTTTTAATTTTGGAAAATAGGACGAAAAATAGAAAGAAGAGTCTTTGAGGGGAAAAAATCCTTCAACCTGGACTTGCCTTTTTATTTGCGTTTTAAAATTCGGTGCGGAAAAAAATCAAACTTCCTTATAACCTGGGAGGTTACGTCAGGTTAAAGCTTCCTTAACCTCATTAGCTTCCTTCTGAAAACTTCCGGTTATAATTTTTTCGCGCCGATTTCTGACGACGTTAGGGATAAAAAACGGTCCCAAATTTTTATTCAGGTTTTTAAAACTGTAGAGCATGGTCTTTATTAAAATAAATGTTTATCCATGTATAATACTGGCCTATAGTAACGTCGATGTATCGTGTCTGTGTATTATTGTTAACTCTCGGACGCCTAACGGTCAAAAATATTGGAAAAATTGGGAAAAAATCTATTTTTTTCTAAGTTGTACATAACGTTTAAAGCACATAGGAAAATACAATAACTGTATTTTATTACTTCCTTCATAGTTCAGCTTGAAACAAAAAAAGGTGCCACCGTAGAATAGTATTTTTTACAGTTTAGTGGATATGGGTGGGAGGCATATCCCTGCTTTTTTTTTTTTGTAAATATTTTTTTTTTATTATACTTAGGGTATTTGAAAATAATGTGTCTTGATATCAAAGATGCTATTTTAGAATAAAAATAGGCTGTTTAAGCCTGCCCCACCCTATGGCTTAAAGTTTATAGTATAGAATATTACAGGGCATGAACAGTAGGATAAACAAATAGGGCCTGTTTTATGCCTTAATATCTTTTAGGCGATTTCTTTTTTTTTATTTTTTATCATGAAGAGAATATCAATTATTTCGTATTTAATTAAATAGAAATTTTTATTATTGTTAAAAAAAATATTATAAAATAAATGATTTTCTCTCCATTTTAGAAGATTCGACTGTGTGAGAAACAACCATTTTTAATAATTTAAAACTTAAAAAGAAAAAAATAATAATACGCATGAGCTTTAATAAATAGATATTTATATAATATGTATAAGGAATGGACAGTTAGAGAAAGTTCCCAAAAAATTTAAAAAACCAAAAAAAAAAATTGTAGGTGTTGAACACGGAAGCACAATTTAGAGCGTGGAAAAAGCTCAAAAAACTGTAATGAAGAATTTATTGTATTTAAAAAAAATATGTACATGACTAGTCAAATAGATGCTAGTTCTTCTTATGCTAGAAATATTGTTAATTTTACAAAGCAGTCCAAGTTAATTTTTTTTTTTTTTTAAGTTCATGTTTTGTTTGAACTATAAAAAGTGTGCAATATTTGTTGCCAAGTAGCCAGAAAAAATGTTATCGACTGACTAACACAAAGTAAAAAAAAAAGAAAAAAAAAGAAAAAAAAATGAATTTATTTTTAATCATTTTAGAATATCCTGCTTTTTAAAAGTAATTATTATCTAGTCTTAAGCTATTTATTCATTTTACTATAGTTATTATCAATTTATATTTAAAAAGAAAAATTATATATTATATAAACATATAAAGTGCAATGGTTTTGCGCAGACTTAAATGCTATTAATATATTTATGGCTAGGATAAAAAAAAAAACTTGTTTTATATTTAGACGCAAAAAGGGAGAAAACTTCAAAAAAAAAAAACCTTTTTCTACTCTTAAAGGGAATATTCATTTTTGTATATTTTTATCATGTAGCATTCCATGACCAATCATCATTCCTTTAAGCTTTTTCAAGCTTTTCATTAAAAAAGAACTTTCAACCTCTCTGGTTTTAGACTGAATTAAAATTATCATTCATGAAGTACATTAATTCATTTTAGATTATTATAGTTTAATTGGTTTTAGTGGTTATAACAGCATAACCTGCCATTGTTAAAATGGCCGCCAAATGTACTAAAGCATTTTTTTTTTTGTCTTTTTAAAGCCCAATTTGTTTCTGTTATTTTTTATGGGCTTAACATCTTTCCCCTTTCATGAAGTTCTCCTTATTAAAAAAAAACGTTTTAATATAAAAAAAATGATGATTTGAAAATGCAATGAAATTGCGATTTCTTGCTTGATACAGGGTATTTTATCCAAATGTGGACAAAAATTTTAAAAAATTTTTCTGTTAAATTGGACATTGGGAATTTTGGTTTGGAATGTGAAAACCATTATCAAGAGTAGATTTTTTCACTGTATACATAGTTTATAAAAAAAAAGGTTACTGATTGTAGGTTTATAAGGAGGTGCTTGTTTGGATAGATTCCTATAGCGATAGTACAATTTCGGGGAAAAAAATTCAATTAGACAAAAAACACGTGCACAAAAAAAATATATGCGCTTTACAAAGTTCATAGTAGCACAATATTATTTTGCTCATTAAAAAGTGCTTTTTATACAAAAGAAATTCTTGTTTTTCACATATCGGGCTTAACTTAAAGGGATGGAAATTCTGCGGGCCCTCCTAAAAACCCTTATGCTCTTGCATATCAAGTTCCAGAATGAGTGTGAGCTGTTCTGTAAATAGACTTTTCTATAGCGGCGGGATCACATTCATTTTTGAATTTTATTTCGTTTTTATTTCGAGAAAATAAAATCGCTTATGCTATTGAAGAGATTAGACGAGCTAGATTAATCTGTAAGTTGAACACAGTTACAAGAAAACAACAGAATTGTTGCCAATTTCTTTTTTGTGTCAAAAAAAAATTATATATATTGTACAAAAATAAATTATATATTTTTAATTTTTTTTATCTGTTGTTTTCTTTTTATCAAGGTTGTACAAAATTTTAATTTTTAAAATTGCCGAAATCTTGTATTTAATTTTTTTTAATATAGAATTTTATTGTTAACCAAACTAGTCATGAAAATTATTTATTATAAAATTTTGTAGATAATTTTTTTTGTTTTGTTTTTAAGAGAAACAAGATTTTGTACTCGAATAATAAAAAAAACTGTGAACAACAAAAAAAATGGAAAAAAATAAAAACTTGTATTATAATTCTTCCCATATTTTGATTACATGTGAAATTTTATATACTTTACCAGACAATAACATTCAAAAGGAAGGAAACATGAAAATATTGGAGTCTCTTTCGAATTATACCAGCACAAGTTGTAAAAATAGCATGTATTTATGATAATACACAAAATTTCAATATTGAGAAATTATTCTAATTTTTTTTTTTATTAAATTATGATATTGAATTTATTGGGGGAGTACCCTTTATAGCCTTACCGTCTCACAAGAATATTATGATATTATGCTAGTTATTTCTCTTCATTAATCAGTTGGAAAATTAAAGATATTTTATACTGTGTCCAATTTTAATTATATTATTTAAAAACGATGCCTTGAAAATTGAATTTTTATTACTATCCAGTGGTTTGGGTGGAAATTGATCGAAATTGAAGTTTCCCAAGGTTGCTAAGGAGTCAACTGGAGCTGGAAGACGTGCAAGGTACACAGACAAAATGGGAAACTTTCAAAAACAAAGAAAACCGTGAGAAAAAAAAATCATCTCAATGTCAATTTTTGAGGGTGTAAGACAATTAAGAATGGTTTTAACAGTTTATTAACATATTTCTTTAAATGAGCTTTCAAAAACTACAATTTGCTTGTACAAGTTATTGAGGTTTCAAGCCAGGTTATAATTTTATCAAGCTACATGATTAAACGATTGAATGAATCAATATTAGCAAAAAAATTATCAAAAATAAGATATTTTTATGATGAAATTCAGAGGCTTTATTTTTGGATTTGTCAGTTCCGGCCAAAGCCTGCGAGAGCGCATATTTTTGATCAGAAGATAAACTCGATTTTTGAAATGCAGAAACCGCACCGGCTGCTCCTGGTGACAGTCGAGATATCTGCTCAACTGACATTGACTGAAACAAAAAAGTTGAGGAAAACCGTGAAAATGGTTTTAAAATTTAACTTGTAAAGTCAAAGGTGGTAAACATTCAATGATTGCAGGTGTCAAGCCTTCCATTGCTTCAGCTCTAAGTATCCTTATAGATGGCAATCCGACAATCACACAACCCACATTTGCAATCTGAAACAAAATCTTGAATTTAAAAAAAAAATCTTTTCCATACATGGACGGAAGTCCATTCTTCAGGGTTGCCAAAACTGGCAGGATTCGTCGCTAAATTGGCCAATTCTTTCATCACATCGTTTGGACAGTTTGAAAGTGTCGACAACTCCCATGCAGCATCCCTGGATCGTAATTAAACTTTTATAGACATACTTATATGATAAAGGATGGATGAGCTGAATCAAAGTGCTGTTGAAACTGCATATTATTTGGTTCAAAGCTATCAAGTCGAAATTGGTCAAATCCTCCATGTCTTTGCCCATCCATTGGTCCAAAATTGAATCCCTCAAAGCGGCCAGCTTTAAAAAATCAAAGGAAAAGTATGTTCTGCTCATAATTTTAAACATCAAAGGGGGCTCAAAATCTGCCAAAAAAGGGTCTTTTTTATCTTTATACATAGGAACAGTCCCAAAATCAGCCCAAAAAGGCTGTTTTTCTAATTGTAGGCTCATAATTTGTTCAAAAAAACGTCTTAATACAACGAAAGAGACTTACTTGTTCAGATGTGAGTTCTTTACATTTTCCTAACGATTCTATAGTGTCGATGTCAGAAAGTGAAATATTTTTAAAATGCGAAGGTGGTATTCCATTGACAATCCAGCCCAGTTGCCTTATGCAATCTTCAGGAATGTCTCCAGCAGAACCAAAAACCGATATCAAAGATTTCCATACTATTGATGATTGGTTGGCTGAAAGTGGCTCCTTCCCGAGTATAATTATGCATCTTTCGATCTCTTCCGAATCCATTTTGGCCAAAAGTTGAAGCTCTTCGGGTGACATCGCTGAGCCCGAGCCTCTCTCTTCGATTTCAATACATGTCAACGAATTGGAAAATCCAAACAAAGACAACATCAACAGCACTTGCCCTTCCATACCGAAATAACACAATTTCTCATTCGATTCATACTTTATGAACTCGGATCAATACTAATTTGGTTAAAGTTCAATCGAAAATATCAATTTTTAATTTATTCTCAAGTACAAAAACAAAGACTAGATTCAATGGCTCTAGCTAAATACAAGGACGACTTCAAAAATAGGAAAACGGAGCCGCTAATTTTTGTACAAATTTTTTCTTATAAATAAATTAAGTACATTTTAAACATTTATAGCACCTAATTTACAACTTTTAGAACCCTAAATAAAATGAAAATTTTATTAACAAACAGGAATGGCTATATCGAGGACTATAAAAAAAATAGAATAAGGTAAGACAGGCACAGGAGTTTTGGTATCAACGTTTATGATGATCGGATCGATAGGTGGAAGATTGTCCAGATAGTCCATCATCATGAGATAACCGTTGAGGAGCACTTTTCTAAAAAATAAATTGCCTAATTAATCTTAGTGTTAAGAAAGGATAAAATCAACTTTTAAGAAGAATTCTGATGTAAGTAATGCTTTTGGAGCAAACTTAAGTCTAACTTAAAAATCTATGATAAAAGCATAAATTTGTGGACGTCAGCAAGCAAGAGTTGAGAAATCGTACTTTTCATCATAGAGAAAAACGTTTAATTCTATTTTTGAGGGCTAAGGAGTGGCCTGAGCGATTTTGAACATAAGTTAACTTTTTTAGCTCTTTGAAAAAGCTTTCCAGCGGTATAAGTATCGAGAAAATCGGTCAAATATTGCAGATGTTACAGTCATTTCAACATTTGGCCATGAATCCATCCTTTTATCAACCAGAAATAAACGTTTAACTCTATTTTTGAGGGCTAAGGAGTGTCCTGAGCAATTTTAAGCTTAAGCTAACTTTTGTAGCTCTTTAAAAAAGCTTTCCAGCGGTATAAGTATCGAGAAAATCGGTCACATATTGCAGATGTTACAGTCATTTAAACATTTGGCCATGAATCCACCCTTTTATCAACCAGAAATAAACGTTTAACTCTATTTTTGAGGGCTAAGGAGAGGCCTGAGCGATTTAAAACATAAGTTAACTTTTGTAGCTCTTTGAAAAAGCTTTCCAGCGGTATAAGTATCGAGAAAATCGGTCAAATATTGCAGATGTTACACTCATTTCAACATTTGGCCATGAATCCACCCTTTTATCAACCAGAAATAAACGTTTAACTCTATTTTTGAGGGCTAAGGAGTGGCCTGAGCGATTTTAAACATAAGTTAACTTTTGTAGCTTTTTGAAAAAGCTTTCCAGCGGTATAAGTATCGAGAAAATCGGTCAAATATTGCAGATGTTACAGTCATTTAAACATTTAGCCATGAATCCACCCTTTTATCAACCAGAAATAAACGTTTAACTCTATTTTTGAGGGCTAAGGAGTGGTCTGAGCGATGTTATGCATAAGGTAACTTTTGTAAATCTTTAAAAAAGCTTTCCAGCAGTGTAAGTATCAACAAATTATGGAAGTTACGGACATTTAAATAAAATAGTTAATTTCATGACCTATTTTCAAAAACCTAAAATCGATAGCAAACTGAAAATTCTTTTGCCCAAAACATTGAGTTTATCATTGGAAAATATAAAATTGGCTTTTAAGTCTTTTTTTATATCTATAATACATACGAGGACTGAAGATCTGGAGACGTTAACGAATACAAATAGGCAGTGCAGTTGAAAAAAAGGTTGATCCCTTGAGAATGGTTACTGATATTCAGGCCGAACAAAACAGCCTTTTTGGCATCAGCGTCTTTCCCACAATGAGCATAAACTCGAAGCGTTTCGTCATAATCGTCGTCCACACATTCCACATTCAATACATTCTGCCCGACCAACTTTTTGAATAAAATACTCACCCAGTAATCCTAAAAACAAAATTTAGTTTGCGTCTTTTTCATTTTAAATACATACGGGATTAGGGGCGAGGGTGATTTCATCCAATAACGAGTATGTTCCTCGGTAAATTGATTGGCGAACTACAACCGAAATGTTGCTTTTCGCTGCCAATCCAAGTTTGTCTATCCACAAAAAGGAAGACGCGAATTTATCAGAAAGATCGTCAACCCCACCTCCATATGATGAGCCAGTCTCAGCTAAAAATGACCCATAAAATATAAAAAATAAAATAAAAATAAAACATACTCAGCCAAATTTGTTTATCTGGAGATTGATTTGTCACAGCATCTTGTATCATATCAATTGAATATATAAAACTGTTTAAAGTATCAACATTTAAATAATCTTTTAAAGTAGCATTTGGTCCAGTATAATAGCTATAAAAGAATTTTTTAGTTAAAAAGATGGTGAAATAATAAAAACTTACTGATGCCAAGAAACAGCATCAATGTCGGGTTTAAATGATAAAAAATCGTTTAAAAAAATTGTCGGATCGCTGCTCAAAAGGCGAGGATTTGTAACGTCCGGCCCAACAATGACTGAATGATTGTAAATTTGATATTTTTGAACAAGCTGTCGAAGTTTGTTGAAGTCTTTGGATAAATCGGATGGGCTGACATATTTCTTAAAACGATGCTTGAAGGAATTTGGCTCTAAAAGAAAAAAGTAAAAAAGTATTGGTCCTGGAGCTTGCCCAGAGACACGAACTTTCTCAAAGGTCTACAGATTTCGGGGGATCCATAAATTTCGGGGGAAATCAATCCTTTTTTTCAAACATAACTTGAATTTGGTGATAATTTTATGAAAATGGGACTAATTTCACTCAAACACATTATAATTAAATAATTAGTTAATTAATTAATTAATTTTTGGAAAAAATTTTTTCAATCATAACATGAATTTGGTGATAATTCTCTAAAAATGGGACTAATTTCACTCAAACACATTATAATTAAATAATTAGTTAATTAATTCCTAATTAATTTTTGGAAAAAAAATTTTTTCAATCATAACATGAATTTGGTGATAATTCTCTAAAAATGGGACTAATTTCACTCAAACACATTATAATTAAATAATTAGTTAATTAATTAATTAATTTTTGGAAAAAAAAATTTTCAATCATAACATGAATTTGGTGATAATTCTCTAAAAATGGGACTAATTTCACTCAAACACATTATAATTAAATAATTAGTTAATTAATTAATTAATTTTTGGAAAAAAAATTTTTCAATCATAACATGAATTTGGTGATAATTTGTAAGAATACTCTTTTTATATTTTTTATTAAATCAAATCATATGGGTAAGGTTCATTACATAATTCTCTAAAAATGGGACCAATTTCACTCAAACTCAATATAATTACCTAATTAGTTAAGTAATTAATTAATTAATTTAAAAAAAATTTTTTTTTGCAATCATAAATTGAATTTGGTGATAATTTTATGAAAATGGGACTAATTTCACTCAAACACATTATAATTACCTAATTAGTTAATTAATTAATTAATTTTTGAGAATTTTTTTTGCAATCATAACTTGAATTTGGTGATAATTTTATGAAAATGGGAAAATTAAGTTAATTAGTCATAATTACCTAATTACATAATTAATTACCTAATTAGCTAATGAAATTTAATCGGGATCACATGAAGATTATTTGGTTAAAATTTGGTGAAGATCGGACCGGTAGAAAGCCCGTAGCACATTTTTGCAAACTTTAGACAGACATATCTCCGCAATTTTGTCGAATTTCAAAAATCGCTCTCGTCACTTTCAAAATAACCACGAAAGGAAGATTGTGTGAAAATTTCGTGAAAATCGGAAGAAAATTGTGGCCGTGAAGTGTTCCGGAAAAAAAGGCGACGGACGGACGGCCGGCACCACAGACAAAGTCATGTCCGACAAAGATCAAAAGTCAGTTTGACCCTAGGGGGACTGGAAGACCATTCCCCAAAAACCCGAATCCGACGGTATTACAATAACTTCTCTTTGAGAAAGTTAATTACAAAAAGAATTCAAGTTACCGTTTCCGAGTTGCCAGTCTATGATGTATTGGTAGGCGAATGAAAAGTCTAAAAGAAGCTCAGCGTTGGTGATATTCCAACCGTCTTCACCTCGGAGAAGGACATTCAAGTCGAATAATAATTTGAAGCCGGTTTCTTTACAAAAGAAATTGATGTCATTCCAGTTGTCCGCTGTGAACATTCAATGAGTAAAATTCGATGATAAAGATATCGTACCAGACATAGCGAAGTTTTTGAAGCGATTTATGCTCATTTCGCATTCAGTCTGGTCATAGGAACAGGTTCCGCCATCCAGAGGTAGATGGTAATCGCCTGGAGATCGAAATCCTAGCGAAAATACAAGCATGTCCGCTGCATTTCCGCCAACTCTTAAATAACCTCCTCTCAGATGCGACATTTTTTTGATCAAGCTTAAATTCCTGAAGCAAATAAGTGCTCAGTTAGACAAAACTTTGGGCCACATACATGCAAAGAGTGAACACATGAAAGTTTTCATTTTGCATACACCAAGGCTTTTTAATTTTTATTAGCAAATAGTAGAACATTTATAATCTGGCTAAAAAGGGCTCTTCTTGTCAAAAAGAGACAAAATCTGCCTATTAAGGGTATTGTTTTTGTCAAAAATGGTTCAAAATTGTGCATAAAAGGGTCCTTAATGTCGATAAAGGCTCAAAATTGTCTTTCCTTGTCAAAAAGGGTCAAAATCCCGGCCGAAAAAGTTAAAAATTAGGGTCTTTATTGTCAAAAAGGTTCAAAATCTGCCTAGAAAGAATCTTTTCTGGCAAAGAAGGGTCAAATTTTGCTTAAAAGGGTCTTTTCATGTGCAGAAAGATTCAAAATCTGTCTGAAAATGGTTTTTTCTTGTCTGAAATGGACAAAATTCGACTGAAAAGATCATTTCTTATTAAACAAGGTTCAAAATCTGTCTGAAAATGGTCTTTTCTAGTCGAAACAAGGGTCAAAATCAGGTTGATAAGGGTCTTTCCTTGTAATAAAGGGTCAAAACCTGGCTGCTAATGGTCTTTGCTGGTCAAAAAAGGGTCAAAATAAGGCTAAAGAGGGTCCAAATCTGTCAAAAAAGTGTCTTTTCTTGTCAAAATTGGACGAAATCTGGCTGAAAAGGTCATTTCTTTTTAAACAAGGTACAAAATTTTTAAGAAAATGGTCTTTTCTAGTCCAAAAAAATCCGCTAAAAGGGTCCAAATCTATCAGAAAAGTGTCTATTCTTGTCAAAAATGGTCCGAATCTGTCTGAAAAGGTCATTTTTTATTTAACAAGGATCCAAATCTGTCTGAAAATGGTGTTTTCTAGTCAAAAAAGGGTCAAAATTAGGCTAAAAGGGTCCATATCTATCAGAAAAGTGTCTATTCTTGTCAAAAATAGATAGATTTTCTGGGGGAAAAAAAAAAAAAAAAAATCTACCTAAAATGGACCAAATCTGGGTGAAAAGGTCATTTCTTGTTAAACAAGGTTCAAAATCTGTCTGAAAATGGTGTTTTCTAGACAAAAAAGGGTCAAAATCAGGCTAAAAAGGGTCGAAATCTATCAGATAAGTGTCTATACTTGTCTAAAAATAGACCGAATCTGGCTGAAAAGGTCATTTCTTGTTAAACAAGGTTCAAAATCCGTCAGAAAATGGTGTTTTCTAGACAAAAAAGGGTCCAAATCAGGCTAAAAATGGGTCCAAATCTATCAGAAAAGTGTCTATTCTTGTCAAAAATGGACCGAATCTGGCTGAAAAGGTAATTTCTTGTTCAAGGTGTCTTGTTCAAGGTTCAAAACCTTCCCGAAAAGGGTCTTTTATAGTAAAAAAAAAGGTTCAAAATCATGCTGTAAAGGGTCTTTCCTTGTCAACAATGGTAAAAATCTGCTAACAGTGTATAGGATAGAAATACAGCTTTTCAGATGAGGACATTGATGATAGATGTAAATAGGAAGGTACCCACAGGAAAGAGCTACATTTTCTGTATGACCTATCATGTTCTGTTAAACCAGCAGCATTGTCTTCATTGATCTCACCTGAGTGATGGCTTCCGAAGTCCTTGCTGTATGGCTGACGAGTCGATGGAGAAGCTGAGGAACCTTTTGTGCGTCCTGGTCACGATTTTATCGTTGGAAATGTTAAAATTGAGGACCCTATCAGGAGGTGTGTTGAAAAGGCGGTTGACGAAAGCCAAATTGGACTCTATAGCCGGCTTCAAACTCATCGAAGTCTGGATTCGAACCATAATAAATATGTAGACGAGAACGCTTGACGTTAACAGAAAGACACCCGTTGTGAACGAGCATCGGAAGAGACCCTCCGGAAAAGGACATCGCATATTTCAAAAGAGAAATTGAGAGACTTAAGAAATTTAAAAGAGGAAGACCATTTTATAAGCTGTCAACAGTGATATGTAGTGATAACACGAGTGTATTTGAAGCTTCTTACATGTTTAACAAAGCAAAGTTACCAACTGAGTCAGCATAACACAAAATATCCCTACAATTCCCCAATCGTGGCGAGGCAGAAAAGGTATCAAATTCAGTGTTGCCAGTTTGGGCGATTTATCGCAAATTGGCTACTTTTTTTGGGCCCTAATTGGGCAAAACTTCGATCCCCCAAGTTTGGGCTTTCGATAGTGTTGCTAGTTTGGGCGATTTATAGAAAATTGTGCTCCTTTTTTGGGTCCTAATTGGGCAAAACTTCGAACCCCTTATTGAGCTTTCGACAGTGTTGCCAGTTTGGGGGATTTATGGAAAATTGGGCTAATTTTTCGGGGCCTAATTTGGCAATCCTGTGATCCCACAATGTTGGGCTTTTGAAAGTATTTCCAGTTTGGGCCATTTATCGCAAATTTGAATACTTTTTTGGGCCCTAATCTGGCAACCCTGCAATCCCCCTAAGGGCCAAGTTTGGGATTTTGACAGTGTTGCCAATTTGGACGAATTATCGCAAATTGGGCTACTTTTTTTGGGAGCCTAATATGGCAACCCTGATCAAACTGATTACTGTTTGGCCTGAACATTTCTAGGAACGCGGCAGGGTTCCGCCCCGCCAAGCGAAACCCCGAAATTTTTCGATTAACTAGATTTTGTGTTCCCTTTTAGCTGATTTCCAAAAGAAATGAAGCTATTTAGCTTGGCTTTTGATCTTTTTAAGATACTAGGGGCAATTTTATCTAGTTTTTCTTTCTTTGCGACAAAAAAGACCCTTTTTAATCTGATTTTTATACTTTTTCGACGCCAGGGGCCCTTTAAAACTGGATTTTCATCTGCCCTTTTTATGCCCTTAATGCCCTTTTTAGCTTGATTTTTATACAAATTTGACACCAGAGTCCCTTTTAACTAGATTTTGTTCCTTTAAGCTTTGCTTTAAGCCAAAATAAGGGCCATTTATAGCTTGACTTTTATACTTTTTCGACGCCAGGGGCCCTTTTAACTAGATTTTGTTCTTTTACGACCAAATAACGGCCCTTTTTAGCTTGATTTTTAAACAAATTCGACACTAGGGGCCCTTTTAACTAGATTTTGTTCTTTTACGACCAAATAACGGCCCTTTTTAGCTTGATTTTTAAACAAATTCGACACTAGGGGCCCTTTTAACTAGATTTTGTTCTTTTACGACCAAATAAGGGCCCTTTTTAGCTTGATTTTTAAACAAATTCGACACTAGGGGCCCTTTTAACTAGATTTTGTTCCTTCACGCCAAAATGAGGGCCCTTTTTAGCTTGATTTTTGATCCTTTTTAGACACGAGGGGCTCTTTTTAACGATTTTAAAAAAACAACAATATGTTCCATATGTAAGTTTCATGATATAAAATTATATTTATACACTTTCATCATACAAGCATTTCACACAGAAATTCTCCCTTTTTGAACCCCGGATGGCTTCTAACATTGCAATCGAAAGCGAAGTAAGTCGACCAAATATTTTAAAAAATTTATTTTATGGTTTCTATTTACAGCGAAATGGAGGCGTCCGACAGCCCGTTTTCAACGAGGTAAAAGCTAAATTATGAAAAGACGCAAAAATTTTTTTCGAATCGAAATTATTTCCTATGGTGGTGATCGTCGGCGGGTTGCTTGATCCAGTATCCGTGGGGGGCGAAATGGTGATGCTGGGAAGGGCCACGGTAAACTTTTATATGCACTCGTCCGTAATGATCTTGAAAAAAAAAATAAAAAAAAAAAAATCAATAACCAAGTTGAAAACGCCAACTTACGATCTGAGGCGGCTGTTTCTTGATCGAAGTCAACAGGAATACTTCTCCCAAGGGTCACTCCCACCAAAAAGCAAACCAAAATCCATAAAAACTGCAAAAATAATTAGTATTTTAATTTTTTTTTTAAAGCACCTTAACTTGCCTTGTACATCTCTCGAGTTAGATTTCCCACTAAACATCCTTCATGGGAGCCACAACGTTTTTATATCCCCAAAAAGTGAAACAGTGCGATGAAGCAAGACATCAAAACGAACAAAAAAAATTTTTGTGGGTATACTTTCACTAATCTATCAAAGTGTGAAGATTTTTTTACACGCCTATTTAGTGGTTTTTAGCCATTTCTTTTTTTTTTTAGGCTGGACAGTCAAATCCGAACAATCAAGATTTGAAAAACCAACCAAATCAAAGTAATCATACATTTTCCGATTCATTTTTTAACAAATTTTTGAAGGTAATTCTGAAAAAATCGATGAGCCAAAATTGCCGAGTATAGTTGATGGAAGTCAAAATGGGAAAAATCAGGCGGCCCCGCTGTATGGGAATCCGCCATTTTATGGGAACCCCCAGGCGTCCTACTATGGAAATTCGTCGCAGAAATTAAGACACAACACCAACTATGGAAATCAGCAGTCGCGACGTTCGAGGAAGAAAAGAAAAAACCGTTCTCGATACCCGAAATCGTATCCTCAGTCGTATCCTGATTACAATCAATACGCCGGATATACGCAATCTTATGCCGGCTATGGTCAGTGCTATCCCGGTTACACTCAGTCATACCCAGGATACGCCCAGTCCTATCCAGCTTATCCACAGGCTCAATCTTATCCTGCAAGTCCTCAGCTATCTGTGGTTCGTTAACCTTCAAACCTCCAGACCCTCCTTTAACTTTTTTCTAGTTTAATTCTCAATGCACTACCTACGATGATATGCAAACTTTTAGAAAATTAATGAAAAAATATCGAGGTAATTTTTGTCCTGAATTGGAACTTTGACTCTTTTCGTGAGGACTTTGACCCTTTATTGACGCCAATTTTCACGATGTCAAGTTGAAAAAGGGTTAAAGTCCATCCAAAATTATGTCAAAGTTGAAAAAACTCCTCTTTGCGTTAACCAATTTCTTCTCTAGACCTTCGTCGTTTACGAAATCCCGTTCAAACTAGAACGTCGCTTTTAAGATGTAATTATTTTTTTCAAAAATTTATACGAAAATTTAATTTTCTTTTCTTTTCCTTAGGTAGCAGATTTTGGCAAGAACTTTGTAAAATTTGAAATGGTTCGAAAGTGGAGAAATTACACTACTCTGTAACATAAAATAAACATTTTAAAACCTTTTATTTATTTATTTATTTATTTTAACTATAAATACTGATTCCAAGGGTTTCCAATGCAGTTTTATCACTTATCAGGTTGTTCCACTTGTGCCCTTCATTTTTTTTTTTTTTTTCTTCTTTTTGTTTTATTTAATTTAAAATTCTTCAGGTAAAAAATCGAAGGAAACGCCCTTTCGACATAATTTATGCATCAAATCCAAGTAAATAATCACAAATGTCCTTTTTAAATGAGCATAATTTGTTTTTATAGCACCAACGGGTGAGTTTTTTTGCTTTGAAATCTAAAAAAAAAATTATGAGTTTTTTAAAGCCTCCGAAGAATCCCACTTAGCAGGTTTGTTTTTAAAATTAATTTGTGCATAGATATTTAAAATTAACGCATTAAAATTTTTAGGTCATGTAAGTTAATTTTAAACAAAATACGACAAATTACCATATCTTTTAGACAAAACAGAGAAGAAAATATCCAAAAGTATGTATTTCATGCTTAAAAAGCAATATTGAAAAGTGGAAAATAAAAAAACACTCTTGTCTATAATTTATTAAATTTTTTAGGTGTGTGGAGATAGAACATCAAATCGCAAATACGTAAAATGTTTATTTTATTAATTATTATTTATTTATTTCTTTATCTTAGGATGAAAAAAGTCATAAAAGATTCGCTGTAAGTAATATCTAGTATATTTTATTTTATTTTTTTATTTTTTTTATTATTATTATTATTATTTTTTTTTTTTTTTTATTTTTTTTTATTTTTTTTTCATATATTCATTTTTTATTAATTAATTAATTAATTAATTTTGTAGATTACGAGTAAAAGAGGAATGAAATCGATCTCTCAAACGGTACCTGAACTTAATATTAATGAATTATTCGAAAATTATTATTTTTTAGGAAGAAAAATCTATACCAATGCTAGAGGTTTATTTTTGCTTTTAAACCTAAAAATCTTTTCTCCTATTTTGGGTCCTGGGCAAATCAAGTCAATTTTTGAGATAAGCGTTCTAAAGCCATTTTTCAAATTATAACCTAAATTGTTAAATTTTAGGTTATTGCGCCTTACAGGAAATGCGAGGTACAGTTTTAAAGTGTAATTAAATAAATAAAATTAACATTTTTCTCCATTTTAAGAGAGACAGATATAAAAAAAGTTTTGTAAGTCAAATTTTATTTCAATAAAAAAAAAGTTTTTTTTTAAATTTACATTCTAGGAGGATATCGAAGAAAACGCTGATTGGTCGGAGGCCGATGTCTACGTCGAAGTAGCCGATAAACTATTGACGAACAGATATTTAGAGGAGGAACGTAAATTTTTGGAACGTTCAAGAAAATCGGAGGAGAAAACGAAAAATAAATGGGAGCAACTTTTGAAAAGCACGAAGGTACCCGGGGAGAGGTTTATGGAGGGGGTGTTTTTGTGAAAGTTTTCGACGTAGGTTGCTCCAGACATGTTCTTTTTTTTCATGGCCTTAGAAAGAAGACGATTTATCGCCAGAAACGATTGCAGCCGTTATATTCTCCGAAGAGAAAGGACTCTCGCTAAAGACCGTTCCGGAAGTCACCTATCAAAAACTATTCCCCGAAGATAAATTTACGCCAGTGGTCAAAGTAGTCAAGGCTGGACAGGATAAAAAAGTGAAGACAAAAATTGAACAAAAATCAGACTAAATTTTAAAAGAATGCAATGATTCCAGTTTCTCTTTCGCCGGCGGATGGCTTTTTAGGAGACGAGGATGGAGCGTTTTTCGAGTCTTATATGAAAAATGAATTCGAGATTCCTGAATCGATGCGTAATTTAGATAAAAATGCAATTTTAGATGAAAAAAATTGAATTTTTAAGCGACACAAGTTGGGAGTAGGACGTCGCAAATTTTGTCTGGGACTCCAAACGAAAATAAAGACTTCGATATCCCTTTGGAACCTTCAGTACCTTCTAGAGAGAATTTCGTCCAATTACGTGGTTCTGTGCCTCCAAAATGGTTTCCAGGTGGGTCATCGACCCTTTTTTTGGCAAGAAAGATGGGTTTTTTTGGACTTTGACCCAAAGACATTTTTTTTTACTGAAGGAAAAGGCTTTTTCTTTGATTTTTTGACTAGAAAGAATTTTTCTAATTTATTTTTAGGTTATATTTTTGCTCTTCCGAATAGTTCGGACACGATAAGAGTCGATCAACCATATCAAGTATTCGAGCAAGGATGGAGGGCGTTTTCTCCGACAAAAAGTAGCACTCCGGAAGGCATAATTGTCGTCGGAAATTGAATTATTAAAAACCATAATCTTCTTCTTTTTCTATAAATTATTTTGAAATAAAATACAATATATAAGATAAAAATGTCAGTTACTGGTGGCCACGGCAGCTTCGTAGGATTTTATATCTTCTTTTGTAACACGCTGGAAAACAAAAGCACTTAATTTAGGCCCCTTCAGTAATACTCGTACAATACCCACCATACCCAGCATAACCCACCCATACTCACCATACCCAGCATACCCTTTTGAAAACATTAAATAACGCACTTTCAACTTTTGGAGGACTTTCTCCATTCTTCTTTTAACGACTATTTTCCTCGCCGCATTTATAAACTTCACCATATTCATGTACCTCACAAACCATTCGTTCGGTTTTCTCTCAGGTCCCGTAAATTGAAAATTATGCGTCTAAAATGAAATGATTCACACAAAAAATGGTTATATGTACTCTAAAAATACTTCTTTGGCGTCTCGTATGTTTCTTTGTCGTATCAACTGCGGTCCGTATCCAAAATCATGATTTTCCATATTTTTTTCCGCCTTAAAATTCGAAAAAAATTGAGTATTGTTAATACGATTTTTGATAGGAAAGTGTTTTTTTTTTTTTTAATAGAAAAAGTAATATTTTTATGAAGTAGAATCCTACTTTCCAGGCAACACGGTTAGGTTGTGCGGGTCAGTATGAAACCAGGCGCTATAGTGTTATTCTCATCCCGTTCAAAATTTCCTCCCTCTTTTCTACCCCATCATAACCAAAGTTAACGGCCTGAAATGGTCTCAAATACTGCCCAAGCCCTTACAATGTACTGCTGCCGTTGTCGCTCTCTATCAAACCAGTCTGCATCTATGGAGCGAATTTTGTTTTTTTCGTGCGAGTTTACGATATCGTTTTCTCGTTTTATTTTGTGGACCAGGTCAAAAAAATCTTTTTCTTTTCGATTCCTTATCGCTTCTTCTTCTCCTAAGTATCGTCCCAAAGGCCCTAAGAAAAAAGATAAAATGAAACTCGTCAGAAATCCTTTACCTTTTATTTCTGCATCAGCTTTCTGGTGATCTTTCATTAAAAAAATGTTCGCCTGATGTTGGCTCCAAGGTTGCTCTTCTTTCCGAACTTTGCCTGCCACCGGTTTCGCACTCAATGGAATCCTATAGACGTTTTTCTCTTCTTTATAGTCTTCAGCATTGTCGATGAAATCAAGAAGTTGTGACCTACTTTTATTGAAGAAAATTTATAAGTTGAATGAAACCTGTAGTATCCAGGCTTTGTATGAGCGCTTAGCAATATCGTATATGGGGTTCGAATTATCGAAGGAAGGTAGACGTTTACATGTAGCATTAAGGTGATATAAGCCATCGGACGATATGTTATTTCGATCTCAACAGGATCTTTTCCAACGACTCCTGCATCAAAAAGATCTTTTTATAAATTATTTTTTGTGGCAATTGCTAACCTTTAGAAGGAGAAATGTTAATTTCTGGGCAATATTTTAGTAAAACGAAGAGAAAAGGTACTTCTTCTTTTTTAGGTTCCAAAATTAATTTCTTTTTTCGTCTGGAATTTGAATAAAATTGTCAAATGTGAAGAGGGATAATGGAAGACAGGTTCTTTTATGACCTGGGATTATTTAGGATTTAAATGATAACCGAAGGATTAAAAAAGGATTTGACGATTACACAATGCCTTACACTTGTCCTAAAGGCACGTGGCCGAATTTGATTTCTTTCGGCAACTCTTTAAATTCTTTCACTATAGGAAGAGCTTCAATCCTCAATTCAAGATTGCATCCTTGGCAACATTCGAGAATCACGCAGTCCTGATATCCTCTGGGCTCCCTTTCCTTTTTGAAGCTCAAATAAAACCTAATCTGCCCTCTAGGCTGGATGATACCCTAAAAAACTGCAATGAACCCATCACGTCAAAGTTATCCAAACCTTCTGTATAAAAGAGTTCATATGAAAATACTGCGTCATCGGCTCCCTTATAATAACGATCTGCGGGACGTCAGTTTTATTCATCACAGTCACTTCTTCAGTCAAATCATTCCGGCTATGGATTTCGAATTTGAATGCTACTTTGGCCGGCTTCGTCTCCAAAATTTCACAACCAGGGCAGTCCTTGTCTTCCATTTTAAGACCTAAATTTGAACACATGTAATATAAAAATTTGATGCATTTAAAATGCGCAATTGTTTTAAGTATCGGTGAACACTTAAGGAGCTTATCGTGTTGATAATCCAGTCTCCGGCTATTATGCGTTTATTTATCTCCCCCCTAGACGAGTGAAGAAGAGAAGAAAAAAAAGTGGAACCCCGGAAGGAGTGGGAATGCAAGGTCGAAACCCAACAAACGCTTTCGGCCAGTCGGAATCCAACTTTTCGTGCTTCTCCTCGCCCACAAAAATTCCAACTTTAAAACGAAGAAATCATGTTAATTATTTATTGTTTTCTGTAATGCTCGTTTTGCTCAACGAAGTCATTTTTGGACCCCAATCAAATATGAAGACGATCGAAGGGAAAGTCGTCGTTTTAGGTGCACAGGGTATGTAACAAATTTTTTATAAATTTAAATTTTAACATTTAAAATAAATTTTAAACGTAAATTGTTAAAATTTAGGTTTAAAAGGTTTTATCAGCCATCTATACATTTATTTAAATTTTTTTTATACATAAAAAAACCTACGAAAGTTTGTTACGTAATTTCTTCATTGATGACAAAGACTAACCGGGCGGTAAATTTAAAGAAGCATTTAACTTCCTGAATATTGAAAGCCTGGATTTAAAAAAAAAATCATAACTCCATCAATTTTTGCTAAATTTAGCCAGTAGATGTGCAATTTGTGTAAAAGTATTTTAAAAAATCTTAAATCCTCTAGTTTTTGGTCAAATATACGTGTCAGGATGGGTCATTTTAAAGAAAAAATTGTCTACCTGAACGTTACTGTCATCTATATAGATGACCAATCTAAAACTTGTGATAATTCTTGTTTTTGTTCATATTTGTCGCATAGATATCAAATAATACTTGTATTGATCAATGGTAAATGTTCACCGGATAACTTGATATCAGAAAATGTCAATTTTTAAAATAAACATCCTTTTCGATTTCTAATCTTTGGAAAAATGCCATCCGGATTGTGAGATTGCATACTTTACTGATAGTGAAAAAATATTCACTTAGGTGGATGAAAAAAAATGCAACATGGAAGACGATAAAAAAATACTTTATTGACGATTTTTGGCTTTCAATGACTTCTGATACCATTTTTTGTTATTTCTAGGCGTTGGAAAAACTTCGATGGTCGTCAGATATATCGGGAAAATGTTCAGTCACCATATAAGCCCGACGATAGGAGCATCGTTTTTTACTTGTAATATAAATATAGATGATACCAAAGTCAAATTACAGGTATAGAATGCATCAAAATCTTTAAAAACGCGATGAGCCGTTCTAACTTGAGCTGTGAATTCGCCAAATCGAATTCTCAACCCCCAAGGTTCTAAACTGTTCAAACTTCCAGCTCCCCTAACTTTCTCCCATCCCCTCCTATACTGTCCACCACATCCCCCAAACTATGCCCCACCTCCCCCTAAACTCGGCTCCACCTTTCCCCAAACCATGCCTCCACCACCTTCAAACTATCCCCCATTTTCCTCTAAACTATGCCTACCCCCAAAAAACTACCCCCATACTATGCCCCACCTCCCCATACTATGTCCCACTTCCCACAAACTATCTCCCACCTTCGCCCAAACTAAGCCCCACCGTCCCCCAAACTATCCTCCACCCCCCAACTATACCCCACCTTTCCCAAACTATGCCTCCACCTCCCCCAGGCTATCCCCCATTTTCCCCCAAACTATGCCTCCACCTCCCCCAGACTATCCACTACCTTTCCTTAAACTATGCCCCACCGCCCCCAAACTAAGCCCCACCTTTCCCCAAACTATGCCCCACCTTTCCCCAAACTATCCACCACCTAAAGCAAACTATGCCCCACCTTTCCCCAAACTAGGCCCCACCTTTCCCAAAACTATCCACCACCTTTCCCCAAACTATCCTCCACCCCCCCCCAACTATACCCCACATTTCCCCAAACTATGCCTCCACCTCCCCCAGACTATCCCCCACCTTCCCCCAAACTATGCTTACCCCAAAAAACTATATCCCACCTTCCCCCAAACTATCCACCACCTTTCCCCAAACTATGCCCCACCTTTCCCCAAACTATCCACCACCTTTCCCCAAACTATGCCCCACCGCCCCCAAACTAGGCCCCACCTTTCCCCAAACTATGCCCCACCTTTCCCAACTTCCACCACCTAAAGCAAACTATCCCCACCTTTCCCCAAACTATGCCTCCACCTCCCCCAGACTATCCCACATTTTTCCCCAAACTATGCCTCCACCTCCCCCAGACTATCCCCCACCTTCCCCCAAACTATGCTTACCCCAAAAAACTATATCCCCACCTTCCCCCAAACTCGGCCCCACCTTTCCCCAAACTATCCCCACCTTTCCCCCAAACTAGGCCCCACCTTTCCCCAAACTATGCCCCACCTTTCCCCAAACTATCCACCACCTAAAGCAAACTATGCCCCACCTTTCCCCAAACTATCCTCCACAACTATCCCCCATTTTTCCCCAAACTATGCCTCCACCTCCCCCAGACTATCCCCCACCTTTCCCCAAACTATGCTTACCCCAAAAAACTATATCCCACCTTCCCCCAAACTCGGCCCCACCTTTCCCCAAACTATCCACCACCTTTCCCCAAACTATGCCCCACCGCCCCCAAACTAGGCCCCACCTTTCCCAAAACTATCCACCACCTTTCCCCAAACTATGCCTCACCTTCATGGGAAGTGGCTAATCTGATCCCCTTACGGCTCAAGTTAAAACTGCTCATCTAAAACTTATTCTATTCGAACAAAAAAGTTAAATTTTTTTCGATTTTATTACATATATTTTTTTAGGTCTGGGACACTGCTGGACAAGAACGATTCAGATCGATGGCCCCCATGTACTATAGAAACGCAAACGCTGCCCTTCTTGTCTATGACATAACACAAATCTCGACATTCAATGCAATAAAATCCTGGGTTAAAGGTAAATTTAAACACGAAAATCCTCTTTCCTGATTAAGGATTCCAGAACTGCAAAGAAACGTGGAAGAGCCGCTCATATTATGCGTGGTCGGAAACAAAACCGATCTCGAATCACAGCGAAAAGTCCCACGCGAAGAAGCCATCGAATACGCCTCCTCGATCGCCGCCAGCTATTTTGAATCTTCAGCTTTAAACGATACAGGTTCATCTGAATGTTGAAAAGCGAAGACTTATGTTTTTTTCAGGGATCGAAGATATCTTTTTCTGCTGCGCAACCGGCCTTATAACTTTAAACCGAGACCAGTTAGTATCAACAAACATGATTTTATCGCAAGATGAAGTCCGGAACGGCACAACAAAACTCTCGTCGCCACCTTCCTCATCCGAAAAAACCCTCTGTTGTTAATTTTATACCATTTTATGTAAATACCTCATTAAAAGAATCTCCTTTTTTATCTCATAGATTCCAAACGATTTTTTTCGAGGCTCTATAAACTGTAACAGCTCCAACGACAGTGATGGCCAAGTACTTGAAGAACTCGGTATACAGAAACCAATAATGAGGAAACTGATAGACACTCATCATGACCCAAATATTGAGCAGGATGACAAGTATGCTCAAAAGAATGATCGCCAACCTTGCTACGAGCCACCATCCTAAGCGATCAGTATCGTCATCTTGGTACACTTTGGAAAACACAATCATTGACGCAGAATCAAACACGTACGATATAAATTCGGCGAATTCCAAATTTATAAGGAGAAACAAGCCTTTCAACTCGTAATGATCATCCAGCAACCACTTTCTTTGAAATTTGTCTTCTTTGTCCGTAATCGTAGTTAGATTGCGTGCTTTCGGATTAAGTTCTTTCTCAACTAAAATTTCGAGCACATCCTGAAAGCGAAAAACGAGCGGAATCAAATTAATCAATTGAAGAACAGCGATGGTGGTGATCACAATCCCATAAACATGATACCTATCCATAATAACATTAACAACAAAAATGAATATAATAAGCTGATATAAATAGAAATGTTCATTTTTAAACTTGTCTGGAGAAACCTCCTCAGCAAAACAGTTTTTTTTTTTTTTATTTGAGTCAAAATTAATAAAAAAGTTCAAAATAACGAAAAATATTTTATATTTTTCATTGAGGTTAGTTGATAAGTCAAAATTGTTAGAAGGCTTCTTGTGGTGAAACGATTTCAAAAGTTCGCTGTAACCGATTCAAAAATGAATTTTTCGAACTCGAGGCGGATTTTAGCTTCGAGATATTATTCGAAGCGGAAATAACAACACTCGTCTTTTCAGGAGGCGCGCAATTTATAAAATATTCCAAATTCGTTTTTAAACTTTCGAATCTATAATTCAAAGATTGCGAAAGTTCTTCGACATCTTCTTCCTCCGCAAGGCTGATCATGTGGCAAATACCAATGCAGAGCTAAAACCATGTTAAACAAAAGAATTTAAAAAATTGTATTAACCTTTTGTTTGAGATCATCTTGATGTTTGAATTCTTTAAAGTCATTCATGTTGGCAGCATTGTCTAAGCCGTCTAAAAGCGAAGTGATCACAAAGTGGTAATAAGGAGTAAAATGATGTCGGTTTTTTATCGATATAAGAGCATGACTAGCGTTGATTCTTACTTTAAAGTTGGAACATTTGACAAGGACGGTGCATAAATTTTGTATAATTGTTCCCTAAAATGGAAAAAAAATTGTTGATTTTACCAGCCAATCGTTTGATATTGAATAAAGAAGTTCGTTAGTCAACATAGTTCCAATAGCATAACAAGCATTCCAACGCATCTAAAAATAAAAAGTAAATTTTTTTTTTTTTTAAACATTGTATTACCTTCATCAATTTCCCGGTGGTGGCACAGTGGACGAAAAAATTTGCCGATTTTATAATTATTGTTTTTAAATCGTTATTTTTTAAATCTGGCTCAGTAACAAGTAATGTAAGATTGGCGAGACCTCTTAAAATGTTCGCTTTGACTTTTTGTTCGTCGCTAAATACTGAAGAGCCCGCTTCGAATAATTTGAAAAGCGACATTTCTTGAAGCAGATCCGGGTTTCTGTTTAAAATTTGATCAGAAAGTGAACAAAAAAAAGAAAATTCTTACTTTTCTTTGATTAGTTCGATCAAATTTCCGAAGGCCCAGGCAGCTCGACTC
The DNA here is from genome assembly GCA_018703685.1 of Orius laevigatus. Taxonomy (NCBI): domain Eukaryota; kingdom Metazoa; phylum Arthropoda; class Insecta; order Hemiptera; family Anthocoridae; genus Orius; species Orius laevigatus. Next base: position 23,645 of record JAGWEN010000052.1, on the reverse strand, counting down.
CGGACTAGTTCGTTGTTGTCTTTTAGGGCATTTACCAAAATATCCTTGGTATCGTGCACAAATTGTTCCTGAGAAAAAAAAAGAAAAAATTGGTGTAGAGGAGGAACACAATAAGTTGAGCTTTTTTATTAATACAGGGCTCTACAGATCTCTCCACAATACCGAAACCTAGTCACTTCCCCATTTCCACTACTTTCCCTAAGCTTCCCCCAACTTCCCCCCCCCCAATTTTTCTTCCACCACCTCCCTTACCCTCCTCGACCCTCCCTCACCTCCACCTTAGTAAACCAAAAAAACCTTACGCTTATAATTTGAGGGAAAAGTAGGAACATTCCAAGCGTGTTGATCGCAGCAGCTCTGACACTAGAGAGCTCATTATAGCAGCATCCTATTGTCAGAGTAATTACTAAAATTTGCATGTCTTCCTAAAAAAAATTATAAAAAATTAAGTTTTTAAGCTATTTTTACTGGTAAAGTGTGATAAATTTGAGGTCCGAGGCTGGAAAGGCAGTCGCATGCGATCGCTGCCATTTTGCTCGAACTTTGGGCCAAAGGTATGAACGGTCCATTCATAAGAGTCATCCAAAGGTTTCTTTTGTACTCCAACATGTCCGCTAAAAATTTGAATTTTTTAGATTTTTTAGATTTTTTTTTTTTTTTGTACCGTCATTGAGGAGTTTGATGAGTAAATAATCAAGGGTTTTGGCCACATAGTGTTGATATTTGTTTTCTTCAATTTTTTCAAGATCTTTCACAATAAAAGTTTCCAAAGTTTTCAAATGGTTTTTGACCAAATCATAGTGGCATTGGCAAAGGCCGCTCATGAGATGCCAAGCTTGAAGTTTCGCTGATTCAGCAGAAACGGGGTTCTGGAAAAAAAAAAATTCATTAGTACAGAAGAGATCTACCTCCTATGCCTTGAAACATATTGAAAAAATCATTTGTTAAAATAGTTTGCTGAATTAAATTAGAAATTAGAGTGGGCCAGTATGGAAAACCTAACAAGCGATTCAGCAGAAGTAGACAAAGTTTTGTATAATCTGAATCTCGCTCATGAAATCGCTATGAACGGCAGGGAAATTAAAATCGAAGATTTATTAGGAAAAAATGAGCTATGGAGTACAGTAAAGGATCAGATTCATTCAGCATTTTGGGACATATTTAGAAGTGAGATAATGCAGAATCCTCCGGTTTTGAATATGGCGTTTATGTTGATAAAAGATATCAAAGAAAGTTTATTTGCTGTCATGACTCCAAACCTTGCCAAACTAAAAGCCGAGGTGGAACAAGTCCTAGATATCGAATTACTAAAGCAGAAAGCTCTTCATGGTGCTGTGGATGTCCAGAATTGTGCTCAGTACGTCATATCAGTCATGAGAGACATCTGCGCACCAGCTAGAGATGAAACTATAAGGAAAATTTCAGCGGAAACTGACATTGTGGCGATTTTCAGAGGGATTTTGGAAACCCTAAATCTTATGAAGCTCGATTTAATTAATTTCACACTTAAAATGATAACACCGGATATTCTTTCAAATCAGCAAGAATATGAAAAGAAAAAATTTGAAGAATACCTTCATCTTGTAGGAGGTAAACTTCCGATCACTGAAGCTTGGTTGAACAAAAACAAAGAGAAAAATTTAAACCAAAATGAAATACTTTATAGATCGTTTATCGATGTTTTGGCAACAAATTCTTTGCCGGAAACCCTTTTCATGGATGCACCTCGACTTAGCATTTTAAAAAGGGAATACTCCAATCTCATTTTAGCCTCCAGTGTTTTCTTAATAGCGTTAACAAGTACACCTCAGTTAACTGATACAGCATACAAGAAAACATTGAAAAATAATATTTCCATATTATTGAATGGCATTTGTACAAATGAGGCGCTGAAAATGATAGTTCCGAACTTGATAGAGCAGATAAAGAAAGATGCGAATATGAAACTTAATGAAAAAGGGATGTCAGGATTGTCTGAATCTATGGTTTGTGCAATAGAGCGACAATTGAAGGATCCCGAAAACAAAATACGAGCTTGTCTGGCTCAAAAAATCAATGAATATTTAAAAGATTCGCTTCATTCCAAAAATGTTAACTTCCCTTCATCTCTTGCTATGTTCAAAGGTGAGTTAGAAGGCCTAAATTGTAAGTTCAGACAGGTCGTACATCACAATATTAAAATCTGTGGATCCTACTATTCGAAAATTCTCCAGCATTAAAATCTTTGAAAGGAATAAACTGGCTCACAATGAAAAATTATTTACTATGGTTGTTGTGTGTGTTTCAATGTTATAAAATAAAACTTTTGATTATTTCTGATTTGTAAACTGTACTAATGAAATGCATTATATTCATCGCACATGATTGGAGTTATGTGCCAGACTTTTGACCTGACGAAAAAAAGTATCTGAGTAAACCCCCCTTAATTTTGAGCGAGGAATCCATTGGTGTCAAACACTTTTGGATCCGACATACAGGGTGCTCTAGAACGAGCCTAACTTCGTTATTTTAAAAGCAAACACTATGTTTTGACGAAGTAATCTGATTCTGCACTAGATTTCGAGTAACTTTTACTTAAAACATTTTTTTGATAGGACCAAACGTTCTTGAGCTACGAATTCTGCGCTAAGTTAACCAGCAATTCCTCCCGAAAGTGTAGACTTATCAAAAAAATGTTTTAAGTAAAAGTTACTGAAAATCAAGCGTAGAATCAATTTCTATTATCAAAATTTGGGGTTTGTATTAAAAATAATGAAGTTAGGGTCATTCTGGAGCCCCCTATAGGTTGGATCCAAAAGTTATCAATGCCAATGGATTCCTCTCTCAAAATTAAGAGGGGTTTACTTAGATACTTTTTTTCGTCAGGTTCCGGCAATAGCTGTAGGGAGTTTAAAAATGATTTTTACTTTTATGATATCGACACTTAAGGAAAAAGCCCAGCTTGGTCCATCAGAAAAAATTCCCGATTTCAAAATATCTTGTTGCTCATTCAAAGTTGGGTTGAGAACAACTATTTCCGTGATGCATAATAGAGCTCCTGATATAATGGATGGATCTGGAAAATAATTAGACGAAAAATTTGAAAAAATAAAAGTCAATACCTTTGTTGTTAATAAAAGGATGAATGACACGAAACAAATTGGTCAAGAGCGATGGCTTCAACCTTTTATAAGGCGTGACGGAAATCAAAGCAGCCGCTGTATGCAAAAGGGGCGGAATCATGACTGAAATTGACGTTTTTATAAGCTGCCCTAATATCGTATGAAGATTAGCAATTAGCTGTGCCAAGGATTCGGAAAATGTTGTAAATGAACCTCCTTCTCTGAAATTTTGTTATTCAAGATAAGACGGAATAGAAAAATTACCGATGTTGGGCTTGAGCTAGGAAATTCTTTGAGCTTGACAATAAAGCGGTGATGGCCGCCAATGCTGTTATTTTGGTTTTGTAGACTTGATCCCGCCTCAAATTTCCGACCAGTTTTCCCATTAAAAGGGCATAAAAGCCATAAAGAGGGCGAGAACCTACAACCTAATAAAACGTTAATTTAAAAAAAAAAAAAAGTGTGAATTAATACTTTGATGATTTGTATGAGTAAATTAAAGGCTTCGTGGCGTGTTCTGGCTTGAAGTTTGAGAGTTCGGAAGTTTTGGCCGCCTTCTGTATCGCTTTGGTCGGATTCGCTTTGGTTCCATCGAATGCTATAAGCGTCCGCGTTCACTCGACTTTCTTCCTCGTCGCTTTCTTCTTTTTGATTCGTCCATTTTATCTGCTTCACTTTTGATGGCTTCTTGACCTGCACTGTGACTTTCGCTTTCGCTTTGATTTCACCTGAAGTTGGGTGGATTTGTGGAGGGACGATGACGGACGATGGTAGCGAAGGTTTTGGCGGAGCTGATATCGCTGAATCGAATCCTATATCGCTCGCAGCAACAATAAAGCCGATTACTTCTTCCAAATAACTTCCCAACCAGTCCTGATATTTAGTGCATAATAAACCAAAAAACTCGATAGCAGAAGTCCATATCTAGAAGTAAAAAAATAGAATATTCATAGACAAACTTTGAGCCCTTTAAAAAAGGGCAAAACGTTTTTTCTTAGCTTTGCGAAGACCAATCAAAGTCAAAAGATTCTTTGAGGCCCCTTGTGTCCAAAAAATATGAAAAACTTAGCTAAAAAGGGCCCCTAGTGTCCAAAAGGATTAAAAAATCAAGGTAATAAGGGCCCCTAGTGTCCAAAAAGGATCAAAATTAAAGCTAAAAGGGTAACTAGTGTCTAAAAATGATTATAAATCAAGCTAAAAAGGGCCCTTTTCGTCACAAAGAACGAATCTAGTTAAAAGGGCCCCTTTTGTCAAAAAAAAAAAAAAAAAAAAAAATCAAAAACCTAGCTAAAAAGGGCTCCTAGTGTCCAAAAAGGATCAAAAATCAAGCTAAAAGGGTCACTAGTGTCTAAAATAGATCAAAAACCTAGCTAAAAAGGACCCCTAGTGTCCAAAAAAGATCAAAAACCTAGCTAAGAAGGGCCCAAAATGTCTAAAAAGGATCAAAGTTCAAGCCAAAAGGGCCCCTAAGTGTCAAAAAAGGATTAAAAACAAGCTAGAAGGGCCCCTAAGTGTCCAAAAAGGATCAAAAATCATGCTAAAAGGGTCCCTTGTGTCTAAAAAAAAAGATCAAAAACCTAGCTAAAAAGGGCCCCTAGTGACCAAAAATATCAAAAACCTAGCTGAGAAGGGCCCCAAGTATCCAAAAAGGATCAAAATTCAAGCTTAAAGGGCCCCTAAGAGTCCAAAAAGGATCAAAAACAAGTTAGAAAGGCCCCCTAAGTGTCCAAAAAGGATTTTTTTTAACAAGCTAAAAGGGCCTCTAAGTGTGTCCAAAAATGATCAAAAACCTAGCTAAAAAGGGTCTCTGATGTCCAGAAAAAATCAAAAATCAAGCTAAAAGGGTCCCTAGTATCTAAAAAAAGATCAAAAACCTAGCTAAAAAGGGCCCCTAGTGGCCAAAAACCTAGCTAAGAAGGGCCCTAAGGGTCCAAAAAAAGCTAGAAGGGCTCCTAAGTGTCCAAAAAGGGTTTTTAAAAAACAAGCTAAAAGGCCCCCTAAGTGAGTCCAAAAACCTAGCTAAAAAAGGTCTCTGATGTCCAAAAAGAATAAAAAATCAAGCTTAACAGGGCCCCATCGTGTCCAAAAAAGTATCCACATCCTATTAACCGGCCCTGCAGCATCCCGGCTGGCCGGCCCTTCCGGTGGGCCTATCTGACCCTGCACCCTCCATTGGGGGATTTGGTTTAAAATGAACATAATCCTCTCTTTTCATATTGATTGGTCGACAGAAAATTAGGAAAACGTATCGCCTAATCCCTCACTTTGGCTTGAATTTCAGGCTTGTCAGTTTCAAGCGAATAAACTGCATCCAGCACAGATTTTGCTATATCATTCTGCTTATTTTTCGGCAAATATTGGATAAACGATTTTAAAATAGTAAGCCTCGTAAGTTTAATCTCAATCGGATCCGTCACTTTAGTCTTATCTTCCAAATTCAAAAATAAAGCATTGAGGAGTCCATCGCACGAATGAGGCTGAAAAAAAAAATCAAAATAAAAAATTGATCATCAAAATTGGATATTACCGTAGAAAAATAATCAGGGTGATTCTTGACAATCGTGTCGATCACTTGCAACAAATCCAAATATGCGATATCAGCGAAGTTTCTGATAGAATCGCCCAACCAAGGAACAACCGCAGAAAGTGTTCCGTTGTCCAAATTGATCTTCTGCTTGGAAACAACGTTGAATATAAAATTGCACGTTTTGGCCACAAGGAGGGCATTCTCGCATGGTATCCGTTGACAACAAGTTGCCACGACATGAGGTATCAACTAAAAAACAATTAAGCATTCCATTTTTAAACAAAAAACCTTTCTATCCGAAAAACTGGATTGTTTATAATGAAGATCGATGATCAGTTTATCCAACGTTTTATTTAAAAGTTCAGTATCCAACTCGTCCTTGGACAGCAACTCATTTAGCTGAACAACAGCTTCATTTTTAACATCCATAATTAGTCCAAAAATGTAATTGTGCTACTTAACTGATAACTACTGATAAGAACTGTAAACTTAGGAAGGTTAAATTCAATGCTGCCAACGTGAAAAATTGCGTTTCTGAATCTTTGTTACAAAATTAGAGTTTTACGCTATGAATTAACCAATATAAGGGTTATTAGGAATTAATTATATTAGGGATTTCAAGTTTGGCTGCACTGTTTGGAAGTTGACAAGTCCAGACATGTTCCGATATGACGTCATACAATGCAAAATGACTTTTAAAAAACGTTTTATTTTGTTTGTTTTGTGTTCAGAGAAGATTTTTAAAGCATTCTCCGTAATTGTTGTAGGTTTTTAGTGTAACGCCCCATCTGGAAATTCGAATTAAGCATGTCCCATGCCACATTTTGAAAAACCACGCTTTCGAACCTATACTTACTGGTTAAAAAGATAAGAGATTTTATCATATTGGTCGTATTGAGGGCATGAGATTGCTATTCTGGAATAGTAGAAGTTGAACATCGAAGAAAGATACTTGTCTGCAATTAAAATCATATCTTTGGACATTACCAATAGTATTTTGTCTATCAATTTTCTAAAAAGAAAAAAAAAAAGATTTTAGAATTAGGAATGAATGAATACTTTTTGTAATCTGCAGGGCGATTGAGGCAATAGCTATAGATGGATTCGAGTGCCTTTTTTTGGACATCGTTTTCTGGAGTGATGAGCCTCGAAATTGCGCTGTTGATGGACATGTTGAGTAAATTTTCGTCCCAAAAAGCATAATATCTTGTCTGGCTCTGAATTTTAAATAAATTAATGGATAAATTATAAAAGAACTGACGATGAAAGAATAGCATTTTTTTAAAGCTTCTGCAACATTGTTTAGATTTTTCATGATGAGGTAGAGTTTTCCATGTTCTGGGCACGGGATGAATTTCAACTCGCCTTCAAAGTCGTTTTTTATCAGTTTACTCAATGGTCCCTAAAAGAAAAATTCGTCAAAAATCTTTGGTCAAGCCAGTTCGTCGCCGTAGGTTTGCTAACCTCACTCAAGGACAAATATTCTGAGGCGACGATCAAAGCAGGCATATCGTTATCATTGTAGTCATTACAGGAAGGAGAGCAGATGCACACGAAGCCTTCGTACCCTTCGAAAACTATACACGAGTCTGCAATTTTTGGTCTAAGAAATGTATAATCCGGTTTGATTTTGGGCCTGAATAAAAACGATAAAAGAAGCCGCTAAAATTGCTTTAGTACAGATATTTGTTGACGACGAAATCCCCAGGGAGGAATGTCTGCCAGAGTGAAGCGGCGTCGAAATATGTGTTGTTGAGATGCTCCAAATTGGTGATCATGTGTAATCGAAATAGACCTTCGCTTATAAGAAGATCTTTGGCTGTTTGAAGTCTTCTTTGTATATTCGGAAAATTCTCGTACAAATCTTGTTCCATACTCGTTAAAAATTTGTTTTGATAATATGGATTCGTAGCGTGGTATGTGCTACCTGAAATTTAATTTAAAAAAAAAATTTGGTTCCGGTTTGTGTCTTATGTTGGCCCTGGCTCTGGCTCTGAACACACTGTAACCGTTACCTCTATCGTGAGTTATGGCGTTCATTATCTGCGCGACCATTTTTGCCCTATTTTCTAAATTTTGAACACTTCTCTGTATCAAGTCTGCAACTACAACAGCAGTGCAGTCTTCATTAAAGGCGACATTAAATATCGTATCTTTGAGCCATGTTATCCCTTTGTAGTATTTGGACACATCAACCTAAAAATCAATTTTGACGTACAAGTTTTGTCATTCCTTACTTTGACGCTGAAATAGACGAGTTGAGATGGTAATCCGCAGGTGAATATTTCGTTGCTTTCAATCCCTATGCCGTACATGAGGTAGATGAGGTCTTCATCCCTTTCTTTGACCACATGCTCATAAGGTTGGGCAACGCCATTCCTCATAATCGGCGACCGGGTCATGCACTCTAATAAAAGTGGCAAATAAGGGCGGACATCTGCTCCCAATTTTTCGATATCGATTATACAATAAATCTACATAAAAAGATGCAAAGTTTTCATAGTTTTATCTACTCACGGTTACATAGTTGGTGAAAATATCGGTGATTTGCATACAAATGGGCACTTTTTCAAAATTGAACTTTGAATGTTGATTCCCTTCAGAGCCATAATTGTTAAATTGATAGTAATTGATTGGTTTTTTGTTTGTGTATAGATTTTCTAATAGTTGCCTCGGGACAGCTTGCTGAAAGTTTGATAAGCGCTTGTGAGTAAAATTTGAACTATTTTTGGTGAATAGGTTAGGTTGGGAAAAGTGTACTTTGTTGTCTAATCCGGCTTTTTCGAGTAACTTCTTAAACTGGCTCAGCCCATCTTTTCCATACTTCTTCAACCTCTCGTTTATCTTCTGGACTTTGTCTCTGTCAAGTTTTTCAAGTTCTGCAGCACTCGGATTTGCTAGGATGCAGACCCCTTTCTTCTTGAAGCAATAATTCCAGAGCAGGGTCGACCAAAATTTGGCCGGGAGTTTCTCTATGTGTTCCACCTCCGTTAAATATTTGACACGCCTTTCAAACTAATTTAAAAATATTGAATGAAATCCTGTGTGAAATTACGTCCTCGACGTTTTTTCCGTAAATCTGATAGTTGATGATTGCCTGGGCGAAAAATATGTGCGAATTGCTTTCAAGATTTTTGATCGTTTCGGACTTTTTAAGTCGGAAAGTGTTCGACATCTTGTCCGGCGTGAAGAACTCTGAAGACTGGACGCACGTTTTAATGACGGCGTTCATTTCGTCCTTTATAGCCGCCATTTTGTCGATCGGTACGTCATGAAAAGTAATCGACATTAAAGCTTCCGAGTACATTTCTAATTCGTATGTTATCTGCAATTTTATGTCAGAAAAACTATTTTATAAGAGCTAACTTTTGAGGTGTATGGAGGGCTAGATTGCAGAAACTTTTTGACTACCGGACTTTCTGGAGATTCGGTCAAATATTTGAACATGAGATCGCATGCAAGAATTCTTAAGGTTATTAGAAAAAGATGAAAATGAGTTTACTTGGGATAATCTTTTGCGATTTTTGGACCCCTCCATGCCATGACGACTTGCCCATGAGCGACGTCGAGGTCTGGATATGTGATGCTGCTTACAGAAGTTTCTTCGAAATACAAGGGTGGTATATCAGACTGCCATGGCCTTTGAAAAGACCCTTTTGGGCCCTAAAGAAAGCTTTAAGTTATACAATTGTTTCGTTTCTACCTTGCTGATGATTTTTCTTTCGATTTTTTCCATGAAACTCAACACGGTGGCAGCATTTGAACCGGCGACGACGACGAAGCAGTTTTCCGGCCTGTAGTACTTTTGATGAAACGTCCTCACCTTTTCGTTGGTCGTTCGATTTCTTAGGTTCTCAATTCGGCCGTGAGGTGAAAATTTGTAGTTGGTTCCGTCGTACATTGTTTTCATCAAATGAGCTTTTATGACTTCGTCTTTTGAGTACTGGAGGGCTTCCAAATCTAGAAAAAATGTTCCCCCGTCTTTTCCGTACTCGTCGATGTGATAGACGTCAGTGATGTAATTCGTTTTCTAAGGTATGGCTCATTTAGGCTCAAATAACAAATTTACTTTTAATGTTGGGTAAAATAGGTGGTCGATGAATATTGGAAGCATTGAGAAGAAACCGCCTTCTGTTATCGATGTGTATGTGTAGCATGTGTGAGTAACGGCTGAAATTGAAAGCTGTCATGGGGTGCCAACAGAGGTCAAAATAGAGAAAAAGGTAACGGAGGAGTGCCAGCAAAGGTCAGGCTAGAGTAAATCGCAGGGCCAACATAGGTTAGAATCGCGTAGAAAGCATCGCAGAGATGCCAACAGTGGTCATGATCATGAAGCAACGACTCATGAAAACGCAATGCATTTTGGGTACAAGCTCTGGAGGCCCTAACGCAATGTATGATGGGAAGTCAAAGTAACGAGATGGCGTAAACATTCTTACTTGACCAAGAACTTGTGTTTGTGACTAGGCAATTTGGAGCTGAAATCGTCACAGTCGACCTATAAGGATAGTCTTCACTTCCCAAAAAGACAAGGTAACGTACAGCATCCGGAAGGCCGTCATCATCTTGGGTTTCCGTGGCTAAAAACAGCAGCATTAGTCGAAAAGGGTCTTCTCGGCACTTACAGAAAGAGACATAAGTGGTGACGCTCGAACCACGTGTTTCGCCGATTACGACGACCATTCCGGTCCTCACCGAAATGTAAACGTGGACGGGGTAGTTGTCGCAGAAAACGTTGGAAGCGACGAGCTGGAAGTTGCCGACCTTTTTCGGCGGAGTCGCACTCGAGTTCACTTTTATCGGATTCGGGTTACGTTTTGAAAAGTCATGCATGATGTCCGCCATTAGGCTCTCCGCAGCCGAATTCCTCGTCCCTTTTTCATTCCGTCCGCTTTTCCGAAGCGAAGAATCTTGAGCTTCCGGCGAATTCGACTTTCTTTTAGACAACATTTTTGTAGAATTTTGTTTTTTTGTTTACATTAGAATCATAAGGGTAAAAACTTATCAACCAATGAACTTCCTATCTCCAAATCGCCTCTTTTATGACCAAAGGAAGCGCATTTTGGGATGTTTACTTCGGGAAAGTTGAGCACAAGGACGTTTGCTTATTGCGAGCTGTGACGTATTTTGGTATTTTTTAAAAAATAGATAAGAAAATTATTATATAACGGCAATGAAAACATTATGTTGACCAAAAACATGATCATTTCCCTAAATGATTCAGTACCTGCGTAAATACCAAAATAAAGATTAAAGAAATCCTTTTTTTAAATACACAAAAGGTTATTTTTTAACAAAAAATGAGGCAAAAGAAAATGGCAAATCAGGAGGAACTCGTAGGAAGTCGAGTAAAAATGTCGAAATAAGCGAAAATCCGCGGAAAATTTGATGTAAAATTTGATCAAATATTTAATTTTCTAATTTCTCAAAAGCTCCTTACATAATGATGATTAGAGAGGAAAAAAAGGTGAGAATTCTTCTCTTTTTATTCTTTATCATTATTGAAGCGTATAATTATTATCTTCCTGACACTGCTGCAATAAAAACTACAATGGGCCCGAACCAATTTTCTTTGGTATCCGCGAATAAAAGGATTTAGAAGAACATCCGAAGAAAAAAAAAAAACGAGAAAAAAATTTTTGTTTGTTTTAAATTTTTTTAGGAAAAAACGAGCGAAACCTTTTGCCCCCCTTCACCCTCTAAAAATTTAAGGTTGACCAGAAAACTGGCCCTTTTTCTAGTTGTTTTTAGAATTTTAAGACCGATAAAATGTCGTTTTTGCCTTGTTTTTGTGTTAATGGACCAAAAAACTTTGTTTCCGTAATTTAAACTGGTAAAAACAGTAGTTTTTCTCATTTTCCGTTATTATTTGGCTGATAAACATATATTTTTCATCAATATTTAGTGATACAAACAACAACTATCGATCTATTGAGAAGTTTGAAATTTCCCTGCCACATTTTCAAGATAATAGGCAGTAATCATCCTCACAAATTTTGCGACGGATGGCCGGCCAGATCAGGCTTTTTCATGTCTGATAAAGATCAAAGGTCATATTGACCCCATGGGGTCTCCTTGACACCTTCCCTAAATCGTTGGTTCAAGGGTTATTTTTGGATAAAAAATTAACTGATTCGCTAAATGAAGGAAAAATATATTTAAAAAACAGGTTCTCTATATTATATGAAAATTAAGTTTTTTATGTTTTGTACTTGGAATATTATGACGATTTAAACAATTAATAAGAAAAGAAGGAAAATTTGAACGAATTTTGATATTGAATTCAAAAGGTGTTTGCTAAATTTAAGTTTTGTTCTGGAATGTACCAATCGGGAGTAACCTTAGCTATATAAAGGGTTCGGCAAAGGGGATGCTTCCTTCACTCGTCAAACCAAACCCGAAGCGGTTACATCTTAAATTTTGACCCGAAATTCAACAGAAATAGGTAAGTGAAGAAAAAATAAAATTTTGAGAAAGAACCCAACTGGAATTTCATTATTTTCAAATCTTAGTTTAAGTAAAAAACTTTAGAACCTCCTGTAATTTTTAAATTTTAAAAAAGAAAAAAAAATTATTTTATAAAATATGTTAATTTTTCGTTACCTACCTATGTATATGTATTTCGAAAAAAAAAAAATTATTATTATTTTTTTTATTATTATTATGTCTAGCACCTTTAGCTAAAAACAAGGTTTTTACCTTTTTGAGGGGAGTAAAACAAATAAAATGGGTCAAAATATTAAATTTAAAAAAAAATTAATTAAAGTAATTTGAAAATGATAAAATTATGCATAAACTGACCATCTTCAATCTGAAGAACTTAAGCCAAAGAGTAGAAAATCCAAAGTTTCGGGTTTTTGTTTTATTCCATTTTCCACTAACACAAATTTTTCCTTCAAACAATGAAATCGGTAAATTGAGGCACTTAACGTTAATTTTGAACGATTTGCAATTCTAATTTTAGTAGACAATAAAGATTTTTAGTATTACGAGGGTGCAAATGTACTAAAAAAAAAAGGATAATATAATTAAGCTACTATTACTCAATAGGATCCACGTGTTGTTTGATGAAAGCAGAGATTTTCCTTTCTAATCTTTATAACGCATGAATCTTTAATTGTGAGTTTCGCTTTATTTTCGTGTTTGAAAACATCGAATAAGTTGAATATTTTTTGCTTTTGATTTCAAAAAAGGATTCCAAATTTTTGGGAAATATGGAACCTTTTAGGACCCGGAAGGATCGGAAAGTGTCGCTTGTTATTCGGTATTTTGATCTTGAATAGTAAATTTTATAGAGATTAAGAAGCCCTAAAAAACACGAAGCCATTAGGGCACTAGGCCACGTGTTCTATCAAACAAAAAATACAAAATAAGCATAAAAATACTTCGATTCCAATAATAGGATGAAAATGTGACATTTTATTTTTGTGTTGGGAGAAAAAGAAGTATTTGCTGAGTGGACCTTAGGATGAGGGTGGATTTTCATTTAAAAAATTTGGTGTTTAGATAGAAAATTGATATTTTTATTATTACAGAAAATTAACATTTTATTATTACAAAAAAATGAGTCCCGCGGCAGCAGGACTAAAGAGGTAGATTTCTTTCAGATGTTTAGATCTAGAACTTTCTATAATTCGAAGAAAAAAAAAATCATCTGTTTCCCGGTAAAAATTCAAAAAATTTCTTTTTTACCTAGGTTCAAATCTATTGCGCCCAGCTGATCCAAACCAACTTTAAATCTTTCTTAGCCATCCCCATAACATTACTTTTAAGTTTTAAAGCGATTGGATGAACGGTTTGCGAGATTCGCAGGTTAGGCCCTAAGTAAAGTACCAAAACCGCTGGTCCGATTTCAGCCGTTAACGAACTCATAAATTCTATTAGTTTAAAAGCCCTAAATACCGAATTTCATGCTGGTCAAGTAAAAATTACTCAAGTTATCGTGCGAATATATACATATATACATATATACATACATATATATATATATATAAACTTTTGAGTTGAGGGTGGTTTGGGGGTCCAGGGGGTCTGAAATGAAAACCTATCACAAAAATTTTTGAATCTGAGACTACTGCCCCCATTGCAATAGGTAGATTTTCTGAAAGAAATCTACCTAAAAATTGAAATTTTTATTATTACAGAAATTGATATTTTTTTTATATTACAGAAAATTTACATTTTAAATGATAATTTTGAGGTTTTGAATAGTAAATATTGTAACTTCAATGGTTAATTTGAAGGTTTTTAAACTAAAAAACTGTTATTTTTTAAACGGGTTTTTGGAATTTTTATTGAAAATTGGCTCCTTAAAACTTAAAAATTGAGCTTTTGAATGTTAGTTTTGAGATTTTTGACGAAAATTCGCTTTTAAAATGTCATTTTTCAGGTTTTTAGGAGTAAATTGGATGATTTGAATGGTTGAATTGAAATTTGATGATTGTGAATGGTTGATTTGAAGGTTTTTAAACAGAAAACGAATTTTTTTTTTAAATTCTGGTTTTGGGGATTTTAATAGAAAATTTGTTTGTTTGGAAGTTTTAGCAGAAAATTACCTTTTCAAATGTTTATTTTGAGGTTTTTGACCAACAAATTGAGTTTTTGAATGTTTGCTTTTTATAGGTTGATTTTGGAATGACGATTGCTTTAGTGTAGGACCTCCTGGGCCAGTCCGCCCCTGTCTGAAGTGACCATATGAAGTGATCATATGTAGGCATGTTAATGTTCTTTTATTTTGTTTTATTGCCAATCGTTAAGTGCACTCACGATTTGTGCCTTTCATGCTTAAATTCGAAGCAAAAGAATATCGAAGAGTTCCCTGAAGTGGAAGAAGGGAAATATCCGTTTGTCGCTTATATTTTAGAGAAGGTGCCATTTCGTGTTCACTGCATGGGAGCGGTCATTCGTCACGATGCGATTTTGACTTTGGCTCGTTGTTTTGAAAAAGGAAATGGAAATTTTTTGCCCGAAGAAGACCTCCATGGGTACACTTTGGCATTGGAAACGACAAAACCATTGTCCCCCTGGATTCCTAAATTGAAACTCAAAAGCGTCGACTTTTACCCCTTGAACGAAGACGTCGCTATGGTCTCGTTTGAAGCGAAAAGGAAAATTCGTACCGTTCAGCCAGTTTTGGACGTCAAGTTTACAGAATATGAACTTATGGTGAACAGGACTTTATGCGTTTTGACAAGTTTGAAATTAAACGGGGTCAACTACGGAGTCACGAAATCCAAAGGGAGGTCCGAAGATACCCTTCGGGAAGTCGACATTTGGCTTCTGAGGCGATCAGAATGCGGAAAATGGGCGAAAGTGTCCAAATTTTGTGCGAACATTGCGGCCGAAGAAAAAAGCCTTTGTCGTGCTGTTCGAGGAGCCCCGCTTTTCTGCGAAGGGACCCTTTTGGGACTTTACGAGTTCAACACGGCTTGTCTCCCTACAACGAACGACCCGAGTGTCTTCATCCATATTGGGAAATACGCTTTTTATTTCAGTTCGATCAAAGCTAAAAGGGAACTCAGACAAACAAAAACGATCTTTTTAAATAACGCACAAATCACTCGAATTTCATATTATTATTTATTTATCCTTATTAAATTGTTTGTAATTAATTGAATTAAATTCTCTAAGTTACAACACGAATTCACATATTCCAGTCAATCTAAGCCTCGAAACCTTTTTGGCCTTAGGAGCGGTTTTAAGGTGATTTTTTTTTTTTTTTTCGTTTTTTCGCCAATATCTCGAAAACCGTAGGTCGTAGGCGAAACAATTATTAGCACAAAATTAAAGATTATTTAATTTGCTACAATTTGAGCTAATACGATTTTTTGTAGGACCAAACACATCTGAGCTACGAGGTGGCAAAAAATTGGGGTTTTCTATTTTGACCTCTGAAGGAGGGAAGACGTCATCTAATAAAAAAAATGTACTTAGTAAAAATTGTAGAGAATTTAATTAACTTCTAAAAACAACTCTCACAATAACAATCAATGGGCAGGGATGGGGTTACACTGAGGTGACTAAACATTTAAACCTCCATAATTTCCACAATTTTTGACCGACTTTAACGATTCTTAGACCGTTAGAAAGCTCTTTTAAAGCTCAAAAATTCTACGAAATGCAAAAAAAAATTCTCAGGCCACTACAAGTGGACTTCAACGTTCCATTTTGACCATTTATTTTGATCCTTCAATTACCTCAATGCAATAATTTTATAGTTTTATTTCAACTTGATCCACGTATCTTTCCTTTTCTCTTAAAAATATTGAAACTCATATATTGATTGAAACTCATTGTAAGTCATAAAATTCTTGAGATCTTCTTTAAATGACGTAATTACGGAATGTCGTAAATCCCGGATTGATGGTTTGTTTAAAAACCTTGAAAAATGATGGAAGTATGTAGAAAAGTTAATTGTTTAATAATAATGAATTGATTTTTTATGAGAATAAAACAAGACGATTAATCTTTTTTTTTTCCTTATAATTTACAAAAGTAGCTAGGTAATAAATTTTTTTAAAGTTCCTTCCACTTCACAAAAAATTATAAATAAGAGTTATACAATTTTCTAATTTTTTAAATTTTTTGTTTCCACAGAGCAAAATGAACGCCGAAGAATACAGAAAAAGGGGTAAGTGTCCATAGTGTTTGTTTGATTAGAGGGAAAAGAAAATCTAGGCTAAGTGGATAAATAGGCTTATTTAAAGGGAAGTCGTAGGAAGACATAGGGGAGCGGAAGAGGGCGTTGAAAGGGCCCAGAAGCTGTAAACCGACTGCTTTGCATCGAAACTGAAAAGACAACTTTCCATCTGGATCTCCCTTTTTATTCGCCTTAAACCAATAAGTTTTATAGCTCAATCTTCCCCTATTAACCCCCCTTCCGATTCTACAAAGCATTAAATTTGTCGTTGTATTTTAAAATGTAATTAAAGCCTTAAGTCAATATTAAGCTCAAATAGACTTTTCTGAATTGCTTCTATCAATGTTAGCTTTTCTATTTCAATCAGTGATGGGTTTTCTACTGTGGAAAAAAGATAGTGATAGGTAGGCCAGAAGACATTTTGCGTACTTCAAGGATTTTAAAAAGGGTCATTTTTTGTCATAAAGGGTCAAGATCTAGCTGAAAAAGGACTTTCCTTGTCAAAAAGGGTCATAATCTGACTGAAAAGGGTCTTTTCTTATAACGAAAGGTTCAAAATCAAGATGGGAAGGGTCATTCCTGGTAAAAAAGGGTCAAAATATGGCTAAATAAGGACTTTCTTGATCAAAATGGGTCATAATCTGACTGAGAAGGGTCTTTTCGTATAACAAAAGGTTCAAAATCAAGATGCGAAGGGTCTTTTCTTGTCAAAAAGGGTCAAAATCGGGCTAAAAAGGGTCGAAATCTGGCTGAAAAGGGCTTTTCTTGGCAAAAAGGGTCAAAAAGATTACTGAAAAGGGTTTTTTCTTATCACAAAAGGTTCAAAATCAAGTTGGAAAGGGTCTTTTCTTGTCAAAAAGGGTCAAAATCGGGCTGAAAAAGGACTTTCCTTGTCAAAAAGGGTCATAATCTAACTGAAAAGGGTCTTTTCTTATAACAAAAGGTTCAAAATCAAGATGTGAAGGGTCTTTTCTTTTCAAAAAGGTTCAAAATCGGGCTAAAGAAGGGTCAAAATCTGGCTGAATAAGGACTTTCCTTGTCAAAAAAAAGATGACTGAAAAGGGTTTTTTATTCTCACAAAAGATTCAAAATCAAGTTGGGAAGGGTCTTTTATTGTCAAAAAGGGTCAAAATATTTCTTTATTATCTCTTTGGGTTGTTGTCCCAGAAATGCGTAAGAAGGCCATCTAATGCTCAAGATGGGGGCTTTCACCATGTTGACCTTAGCTTCCACTGTATGGCGGGATCGGCAAGCCATCAAAGCCGATATGTCATGATGGTTTAGTTTCGATGAACGCCTTATTTTCTTCCAGGTAAAGAAATGGTTGACTACATCGCCGACTATTTAGAAAACATCCGCGAACGTCGAGTCTTTCCTGACGTCCGCCCCGGTTATATGCGACACCTCGTCCCTTCCGATGCTCCCATCGAACCCGAACCTTGGGAAAACATAATGTCCGACTTCGAAACCGTCATCATGCCAGGGGTATGTCAGTCTAACAATGAAAAAAGAGATAATCTTTCCTTTAGTTGACACATTGGCAAAGCCCTCATATGCACGCTTACTTTCCGGCTTTGAACTCCTATCCTTCATTGCTTGGAGAAATGTTATCCGACGCTGTCAACAACATTGGATTCACGTGGGCCTCAAGTCCTGCCTGCACTGAACTCGAAACAATCGTGATGGACTGGCTTGGCAAAATGATAGGACTGCCGGATGAGTTTTTACACTCGAGTCCGAACAGCAAAGGAGGAGGGGTCATCCAAGTAATTTTAACGTTTATAGTCGAAATTTTGATATTTTGTTGTTTATTAGACGACAGCAAGCGAATCGACTTTAATTTGCTTACTAGCAGGAAGGACTGAAGCGATAAGACGCTACAAAGAAACTAATCCTGACTTAGACGATGCAGAAATCAACAGCCGCCTTGTTGCCTATTGCTCAGATCAGGTAGAAATATCAAAGAATATGTTAGTAAGGGACCTCTTAGGTTGGGCTCCTTTGGGCTTCAGGGACACTTTTCTGGTACTTTATTTTTTCTTTGTAGGCCCATTCTTCAGTTGAGAAGGCCGGACTTATCGGATTGGTCAAGATGCGTTATATCGAAAGCGATTCCGAACTGTCGATGAGGGCGGATGTTCTCAAAGAAACCATCGAAGAAGATAAAAGAAACGGTTTAATACCATTTTTCGTAAGTAAACTTTTGTTGTCTTCAGTTGATAGGCAGAAAATAAGTTCTTTTACTAATGAGGTAGAATAAGAGGTTTTATCTTCGAGGAGCCATCTGTGCTCGGTAATTGCATCCCCTGAGATTGGGGAAAGAAAAGACAATAAGCTGATTGCTCCTTAATAGCGTGGCCATTGATTTTAATTACGTCTTTTTTAAAATGTTTATCAAGCAACAATGTTTTAGCTTTGTGCTACTTTGGGAACGACTGGTGCCTGCTCTTTTGACAACATAAAGGAATTAGGACCAATTAGTAAGTTGGCATGTTGAATTATTTTGATTATGAAATGATTGTAGGTGAGGAAGAGAATATGTGGCTTCATGTCGACACTGCGTATGCTGGGACTGCGTTTCTTTGCCCGGAATTCAGGCATTGGTTGGATGGCATCGAATACGTTCATTCTTTGGCATTCAATCCTGGGAAATGGATGATGGTCCATTTCGACTGCACAGCTATGTGGTAATTGATGGGTTTTTAAGGTTAAGAACTCAATGACCTCCTGGGTCATTGCGAAAGACACGAGTTCGATTCTCTCTAGTGAACTGTAATTACGTCACTAACTATATTTTTTTAAGGGTTCGAGATAGCCGAGCTCTCCACAGGACGTTCATGGTCGACCCATTATATCTTCAACATGAAAACTCCGGCCTTGCTGTCGATTTTATGGTATTTATTGTGTTTTCAATTCACTTTTTAATTTTTTTTTTTATTACAGCATTGGCAAATACCACTAAGTAAACGTTTTAGAGCTCTTAAATTGTGGTTTGTGATACGAAATTTTGGTGTGGAAGGCTTGCAGAAGCATGTTCGAGAAGTAAGTTTGGTTTTTGTTTTTTTGTTTGCTGATGGTTCTTTAGGGGGTAAGACTGGCGAAGAAGTTCGAATCTCTTGTGAAGAGCGACCCGAGGTTTGAGGTTCCCGCAAAAAGGCATTTGGGCCTCGTCGTTTTTAGACTGATCGGCGACAACATTTTGACGGAAAGACTTTTAAAGAAGCTGAACGCCCGAGGGAAGCTCCATTGCATCCCTTCTTCTTTAAAAGGTAAACCTTTAAAAATTTTGGAATCTAAAAGTTGGTTCAAAAGGTAAATATGTAATCCGCTTTACGGTGACGTCGACCAAAACGACGGCTGAGGATATCGTCAAAGACTGGACTGAAATCAAAAATACAGCAAGCGAACTTTTGGGCGAAGACGACATAGCAAGGCCGAGAGAGAAAGTCCCTCTCGCTGGTAATCAATGCCCCTTTGAAATAATCAAGCATAACTTATACAGCTGTAAAGATATCTGAATAAAAGCGTTTTCGAGTAGTTTTTGTGTTTTATCCCAGCATGATGCATGAAGCCCTATCCAGTAGTATTGCATGGTTTGAAACTAAATATAAAACGTATCTAAATTGCTAGATACGAAACAAAGGAACGAACTATTCGGCTCAAGCCTTCTTTTGGCCAATTCTCCAATGTCGCCGAAAATCGTCAACGGGAGTTTCGCAGCACTTTTCGACAGCGGACTTTCCGAGTGGCTCAAAGGGTGGTCTCTGCACGGAAACGTCCATAGGGGAAGTCCAGGTAAAGGAAAACAGTTGGAAAAAGCGAAAATAATTTTTTGATTTTAGCAAGGAGGAGGATGTTTCAAGGGAAACAATATTCGCTCGATTCACGTCTCGATCTTGTCCAATATTGCGTGAAAATCAACGCTGCTGCAACTCTTCCGCCATGCTCGGAAGTTCGACCTTCCTCCGAGCCATCGCCACAAGACGAAGAATCCGAAGAAAAGGGTAGGCAAAGACCTAATATCTTGCCAGTGATGGCCATTACCCTTCGTGCTATGTCCATTGTGGTTTTTGAAATGGCCTGCTTTTCAGATTTGTACGAGATCGAAAATACGAAACCGCGTTCTCAGTCCGTCGATGGGCCCGACAACGTCTTCGATGCTAGAAACAGCACAAAAGTCTGCCTCAAATGCGGCCACATCAACAAAAAATAGACAAGTTACTCTTTCGTAGAAAATCGTAGTTTCAGTGTAAATATTTAAGTTCTAGTTTTGTTTTCAGTTTTAAGCTTCTAGATAACTCTTCATGAGTCTTGTTGTGTAGACAATAAAAAGTTGTAAATACATAAAAAATGTATAATTGATGTAATAAAATAAACTTTTTTCTGCATTCATCGCTGAAAGTTGAAACCTCCCCAACCAGAAACGTAAAATTTCTGATTACTTCCCATATGTTGTTTAGTTGATAGAAGTATTTGTTTTCAAAATTTTCAGTATAAAATTTCCATTCTGCCAGGATTTTATTACACGTCAACCAGGCAAGAAACGCGAGGAACATTTTGGAGTTTCTGGAATGAACATTAAGCTCTGGAAGTTGTAAAATATAACTAAGGTAAGTGCTATAAAAGAAGGGTACCTTCTAGGAATAGAAGAAAACTTTACTACTGATGACGTATACCCAGGGCTGCCAATATTAGTCACATTTAGGAGGGGTTTTCTCTTGCACAGAGCTGACAACCCCGAGCCCAAAACTGTAGTTTACGGTTGGCAGCTCTGCAAATGATGACGTTGGCGTGATATAGGGATCCATTTGCCATTATAACTAAATGTCGTGGTCGAAATTTGTTGAAACTTAAATTCTATGCAAAAATAAGATTGAACCAGCCTAAACCACTTTTTGGTTGATCTTTGAGCATAAAACGTTAACCTTCCCATTTGAGGTTTCGTTAGGCCACATTTTACAATATGGCTGAAGGAATTAGAACAGATTTATTTTAATAACACGTTTCTCATGTGTTTGATCCATTTTGGCATTTCTAAAAAAAATGAGTTGGTGTGTTTAAAAAAATTAAAATTCTAAAAAAATTCTTTTTTTGGTCTTCAAAATTTTATTTGAAAGGTAAGAAAGAAAAAGAAGAGACAAGTACAGACAAGTTTGTTTCAGGAGTTGAATAATGGACGGCGGTGATGGAGGGGACAAAGAGCTCAATTATTGCCTATACATCAATCCGAATGTTGAAGACGTGAAGGAGAGCGAAAGCAAAAAAGAGGTGACGCTTGCGATTTTAGAGGAAGCTATCCGGTCGACGAACCCTCTTGGACCATGGCGAGTGACCAAAACGTACTGCGGTATTCTGGCGTCGTTTTTATACGAAGCAGACGCCAACGCTTTACTTTCAATGCCTCTAGCTGACAATTTGGGATGCCCTGTTCAAATCGCACGTCTCAGCACCAAAGATTTAAGATATAAACAAGTAATTTTGATTTTTTTTTAAATTTTCAATATTTTTTTTTGATCAGGCGTTACTTTTGAGAGATGTCCCCTGGGCAGTGCCGCTTTCTGAAATCAAAAATGCTTTGGAACATCAAGGAGTGACACCATCAAACGTCGAGCGAATTCGGCACAACATAAAAATTGAGGTTAGGTTTTTTAAAAAGGTTAATTCAATAATAAAAAGATTTTAGTTGACAGATGTCATGCAGTATGAAAACCTTCTGCGGCAGGGGCTCGACTTTTTGGGAGTGACCAGGTTTACAGCGGTTCCTGACAGGTGGCGGTCACCGCTTCTTTCACGCCAGATGTTCTCTTCTCTTGAGCAACAAGATACCATCGTTCAGTGCTACAGATGCCAAGTAAAGAGAAAATGTGAACAATAGATTTGATTTGTTTTAGGGATTTTGGCATATTGCGGCCCAGTGTAGGGAGATGCCGAGATGTGTTAGATGCGGAGGAGGGCATTCGGTTGAAACTTGCCCTAGGCCGAGGCATGAACCTGTTTGCTGCCATTGCTCGGGACCTCACCACGCTGCTTACAGACTCTGCCCTGTTCGACTTCAACTTTCCAAGCCATACCTCCTCCAACCTTCTCAACCAGTCTAAACCAAGTTTTTTTAAGTTTGTGATCGTCTTCCAGACCGTCCTTCGTCTCCTTTTAAATTGTTTCTTTAAATTTCAAGTAAAATCGTATTTAATAAAACAAGTTTTATTATTTTCAAGATTCGTTATCTTGATTTTAAAGATAAGAAAAACTGTGAGTAAACAGTGGTGTAACCTCCAGTTTCAAGAGGAACCCTTTTATACCTGAAAATTGAGGAATCCACAAAATAACTTTTCCATGTACTCAAATAATATATTGAAATACAAAATTCAGACATAGGATAATTGACAATTTTCGTTCACAATTATTTTAATACTAATCATTCAATTTTCAAATTCAGGCCTCGTTAATGCTAATTCAGTCTCTAACTTGAAAAAAATTTGTAGGAAATTATTTACAGAAATCTTAAAAAGTCATTTTAAAACTAGAAAAAAGTTTAAAAACAAAATTCTAAGGTAGAAAAAAGGAGGGTTCACACTGACAAGGGAATAAAAAACGTGCATTTATAAAATTTATGTGGTTTTTTAAGGCACTGAAAAAATGCAAGCATAAGTCACTGAAAAGCACCTGAGATTCTGTACAATTAGGTAATTTAATACCTATTTTTATACAAAAAAGATGAATGCGTAAATAAATATTTATATCTACAGTCGAGGAGGTTTTTGTTTTATTTACATGGCTGTACAATATCCCTGGTCATTGTATCACTGGTATTAGTTGAATCAAAACTGAAATAAAAGAAAATTATCATAAATATTATTAAATTCTTTACTTACTTTTTATGTGTCATAATCGTCTCAGTGATGATACACCAAGGGAGGAATGTTTAGCACGTCTGGTCGGTTGGACAGAAAGTGGAGCGACCAATTGTGGAGGAGGAGAAGAATTTGCAAGTTCCTAGAAAATTATATTGTTTAAGAGTTTCAGGTTAAATGGTAAAACTTTACCTTTGCTGTTTGGTTATTAAAAGCGTTTTCATGCAAGGAAAAAAGGAGAAAAAAAGAATAAAGGAATTATGTAGGTATACTTTTTTATTTTATATACAGCCATGCATATTAGTTGCGTGAAATTACTTTTCAGTCCAACATAAAAATTTCTACATCTAAAAATAAATAAAAACAAAAAATTAACAAAGCATTAAAAAAAATTAGTTATGCGATGTTTTGGAAGATACGATTTCATGGATATTTGGGTGGGCCAGAATTAGAGGAAAACTGGAGTTTTTTTTGTTTTTGTTTTTTTGGCGATTTTAGGTTACCTTTACTGTCAATTTTCAAAAATT
>JAGWEN010000519.1:0-82971 GCA_018703685.1 Orius laevigatus | reverse complement strand
AAAGGGTCAAAGTCTATCTAAAAATAATTTTTATCGACAAAAGTGGTCAAAATCTAGCTAACAATTGTTTTTACCCTCAAAAAAAGGGTCAAAGTCTATCGATAAATCCCCCCCCTCAGTTTTTTTCCATTCAAATTCAATATAGCTAATTTAGGTTTTTCGTTCAGATAAATGACGTCACGGAAAAAGGGCAAGTTTGGGGGATGTTAGTGTGCCTTTCCCTCTTTGATGTTCGCCCCAGTTCCTCCTCTACCCGTCATTAACCTCTCCCTCCACGTGTCCTCCGTCTTGATTGCAAACCTTTAACACACCCTATTTACCCCTTTATCGAACCGTCCCAAAAAAGAAGAAAAAGAAAAAAAAAATTGAAAATCCTATATTTTATTGGTTCAACACCCTTGATAATTTAAAAATAAAAAAGCCTCGAAAAAAATTAATTATTTATTAGCCTCTTTTTACAACCTTTTTAACTTTCTCAAAGAGAAGTTATTGTAATACCGTCGGATTCGGGTTTTTGGGGAAGGGTCTTTCAGACCCCCTAGGGTCAAACTGACTTTTGATCTTTGTCGGACATGATTTTGTCTGTGGTGCCGTCCGTCCGTC
Source organism: Orius laevigatus (assembly GCA_018703685.1). Taxonomy (NCBI): domain Eukaryota; kingdom Metazoa; phylum Arthropoda; class Insecta; order Hemiptera; family Anthocoridae; genus Orius; species Orius laevigatus. The sequence continues at coordinate 82,368 of JAGWEN010000519.1, read as the reverse complement.
CGTCGCCTTTTTTTTCCGGAACACTTCACGGCCACAATTTTCATCCGATTTTCACGAAATTTTCACACAATCTTCCTTTCGTGGTTATCTTGAAAGTGACGAGAGCGATTTTTGAAATTCGACAAAATGGCGGAGATATGTCTGTCTAAAGTTTGCAAAAATGTGCTACGGCCTTTCTACCGGTCCGATCTTCACCAAATTTTAACCAAATAATCTTCACGTGATCCCGATTAAATTTCATTAACTAATTAGGTAATTAATTATGTAATTAGGTAATTATGACTAATTAACTTAATTTTCCCATTTTCATAAAATTATCACCAAATTCAAGTTATGACTGAAAAAAAATTTTTCTATATATTAATTAATTAACTAATTAAATAATTATAATGTGTTTGGGTGAAAATGGATCCCCCGAAATATGTATGTAGACCTTTGAGAAAGTTCGTGTCTCTGGGCAAGCTCCAGGACCAATTTTTATTAATTATTAATTCCATCTAAATTACAACGATTACACCCTTTGATTATTATTTCAAGCCGTTAATTTCACATTATTGTGCAAATAAAATTAAAAATGGTGTGCCGATGCCTTGCAAGGCATTAGGTACAAATTAATTTTTTTGAGTCAAGAATTTTCTTTTAGGCATTAAGACTTAATTTTTATGTTTCCATTTTGGCAAAGACAGATAGAGTGAAAGTTAAAAAATAAATTTTTTTTTTTTTTCAGATGAAATTCAACCCTTTCACAGCCATCCTGTTCACTATGGACTTTTTTCTATTAAGCATGAACGTAAGTTGTGTTTTTCGAATAATTTCAAATAACACGAAAATCAAACATGACAAAATGACCTTTCCGGTAAAACACGAGAGTTCTCCGGTAAAGAGGTCAACTTAAATTTCCCAAGGGTTTTGTTCATTTTCATCAACTCCGCGGTGTTTCACGTGAGTTTCGAACTGTTTTATAATAATAAACACGGAAAATGTGGCACAATTTTATGTTGGATAATCCAGATTAGAGTTTTGATAAATGAAGTTTCTAGGTAAGAGGGTAAAATGACATCTCTGGCGAAAAGGTTTTTCTGTAAAAAGGCCTTGTTTTCTTGAGTGTTACACTGACATATTACTCAGGGGGGGTTGAATTTATAACCCGGCAATTGATCTTCCTTTCCTAGCATAGAGAGTTGGCCGACCGTTTTCCATGACTTGGAAGTCGTGCGGGTTTATACGGATGAGGAAGTTAATCGGATAGGAGTCGCGAAATCGACGTTTCCGTCAAAACGTTCTCACAAAGACGTAATTAAAAATGTAATTTCCTCTGAAGGCGTCAATAACGATTTTCCGCTCGTTTTTTCCCTTCGATTCCTTCAAACTCAATTAACGAAACTTTTTCCAAGTTTTATTCAAACCCCCCGTCCACCCTTTATTTCAAAGTTGAAGTCTTAAGGGGGCGAAAAAAAAAAAAAGAAGCCAATACTTTTGTTATTTATAATTTAACCAAACCGGAAATTAGTGAAAGGTTATAATTCGAGGAACCCTATGACTCGAATTTTTTTTTTAAATTTCGGGATATAGAGACCTCACCGCAACACCAAAGACTACCCATATCTCCCACTTTCCTATCACTTTCCCACATGACCCCACCATCCCACTACCTCCCCACCAGAGTAGGGCGTAATTGAATTGCATTGTAATTGAATTAATAATTGAATTGCATTGTAATTGAATTAATAATTGAATTACATTGTAATTGAATTACTTTTATAGTAAGTAATTGAATTACAATGTAATCGAATTACTTTTTATAGTAAGTAATTGAATTACATTGTAATTCGAATTACTTTTTATAGTAAGTAATTGAATTACATTGTAATTCAATTACAATGTAATTCGATTACAATGTAATTTGTAATTAGATTACATTTTCAATTACAAATTACTATTTTCACTAATATCTATTTTCACTAAATTTTCAAGAAAAATAAAAAACGATCCTTTAGAATTCATTTTCAAAGTAAAAGACATCCTAGATGGCATAATAATCCTAAAAAGACACTCTAGAATCCTTCATCATTGAAAAAAGACCCTCTAGAAATCATTTTCAAAGTAAAAGGCATACTAGGTGCCATTATAATCCTAAAATGACACTCTAGGTTTATTTATGAACGATAAACGACACTCTAGACTTCATTATCACAGAAAAAGATACTCTAGAGAGTCTAGAGTCCTTTATCATACAACACATTTTTGTTGCCGGCCATTACATTTTTGTAATCGAATTAATTTTTTAGCGGATTTCCGGAGGAAAGCAGGCTATTGGGGCCGGCCTCACGGCGGCTTTCGGCTAAGAGGCTTATATATTCGTGATCAGGACGATCTCCTGATCACAAAAATATAGGTTTTTTCCCAACCTGGCGATATATATATATATATATATATAATATATATATATTATATATATAATATATATATATATATATATATATATATATATATATATATATATATATATGTGTACCGACGCGATAACTCGAGCTAGGATTGTTTGAATTAAACGAGACTTGGTATTTAGAGCTTTTATTTCACCAGGTAGAAGCCTATTGAAAATGGCTTGAATCGAGAAAGCGGTTCTGGTACTTCGCTTAGGGCATAAAGGGCATTTTCGCGATTTTCTCGGAACCTGAAGGTTTGAGATGGTTAAAAATCGTGATGGAAAGTCCTAGGGGCCGAGGATCATAGTTAATAGCAGTTCAAATTTCAAAATCGGTTCTGGGACTTGCCCAAGGGGCCTAAATGGAATTTCGTGATTTTCTTGTAACCTTAAGGTTTGAGATGGTTGAAAATCGTGATGGGAATGTCTGATGATCCGCAGACCATATTAAGAACGGTTCAAATCACGGAAGATGTTCTGGGGCCCATGCTAAGGGGCCTAAATGGAATTTCGTAATTTCTTCGATACCGGTAAGTTTGAGATGGTTGGAAATGGTGACGGAAATATATTATGGCCCGAGGACCATAGTAGAAGACAGTTGAAATTGCCTAAGCGGTTCCCCAGAACCGAGAGTCCCAACTCTCCTTAGTGACTGGGGCGGGAAACTAGGACATCAAGGCAAACTAGGACAAACTAGGCGAACTATGACATCAAAGATAGGATTAGGGAAGGCCTTTCCGGAGGAAATCCGCTGCTTCTCGAGGCTGCCTCGAGGCTTTTTTTTTGTAATCGGATTAAATTTTTTTGTAATCAAATTACATTTTTTGTAATCGAATTACATTTCTTGTAATCGAATTACTTGAATGTAATTGATGTAATTGAATTACTTGAATGTAATTGAATTACTTGAATGTAATTGAATTACTTGAATGTAATTGAATTACTTGAATGTAATTGAATTACTTGAATGTAATTGAATTACTTGAATGTAATTGATGTAATTGAATTACTTGAATGTAATTGAATTACTTGAATGTAATTGATGTAATTGAATTACTTGAATGTAATTGAATTACTTGAATGTAATTGAATTACTTGAATGTAATTGATGTAATTGAATTACTTGAATGTAATTGATGTAATGGAATTACTTGAATGTAATTGATGTAATTGAATTACTTGAATGTAATTGATGTAATTGAATTACTTGAATGTAATTGAATTACTTGAATGTAATTGATGTAATTGAATTACTTGAATGTAATTGATGTAATTGAATTACTTGAATGTAATTGATGTAATTGAATTACTTGAATGTAATTGAATTACTTGTAATTTGTAATCCAATTACTTTTTTCCAATTACATTGTAATTGAAATTACAAAGTAATTCAATTACTTCAAAGTAATTTGTAATTCAATTACATTTTGCCCTACTCTGCTCCCCACACCGTTCTATTACTTCCCGCAACTTCCATCTACTTCCTCACACGACCATCCTACATCCCACCATCTCCTCCCTTCCCCCACCACCGTCCTACATTCTACCCACTCTCTTATAAACTTAATTAAATATAATAAAACGTCAATTCTTTAGTTATCCATTCATTCAACCCGACACTTATACAGCTCTTTAAAATTGTCAAATAGTGCAAAAGTTCTAAAACTTCTCGTAATTTATGAGACCGTTCGGAGTGCATCTTTTTGAACTTCACTTGTGATTTACAATGCGTCGGCTATAAAAATGGCTTTCGATCCCAAAGGGTCCCGTCCTAGTTTCCTCCGCAAATATAAACAACCAAAATACCCTGAGGGCGGAACAAAAAAAGTAGGTAAACACCACTTCAAAGTCCCTTTATTCAACTTCGTAATAAAAGATTTCATATTAAACTACTTTTATAAATTTTTATATAAATTGGAACTCATGAAGCGGAAAAAAAAGAATTCTTCTTGATAAGTTTAAACGATTGGACGTTTTGTAGCGATTGTTTTATTTGTTCGGGAATTTCGAAGGTTTAATAAACCTTAATCCAGGGGAGTCTGGTGGATTAGGCGCCTCCGGAATTATCTACGGAGCAATCAAGGGTGTCGTGGGTGAAGGCTTAACCGTTTTGCTAACCCCAAACCCCCGACCACGTGAAATGCCACGGGAGGATTACATAAGAGGATAATCTGTCAGCTTTTTTCTCTTTTATTTTATACGAATGTGTCCCTACATTTTGGTGAATCAAGATTTTCAGAAAAAAAATAACAAAATAGGAAACTTTTCTTTCTTCGCAAACACATTTTTTAGATAAAAACCAAATTTTTAACACGTAAATGAATTTTTTTATTTATTTTTGAATATAAATCGTTTGAAAAAGAGACAATGTCTCGCATGTCAACAGTATATATAATACATTTCATATATTTCCTTTCTTTTGGGCGAACTTTCCGTGACTCCGGCGATATTGCGTGTATCTCGGCGAATCTCTTCCCTATATTTTATTGGGACGTTTATCAAATTACCTAAGGGAAGCCCTCTTTAAATGTCGTTTTTGAGATTTTATTGACCTTTTTGAAATACGGGCGAAGGAAAGGCTCAAAAGAATTTTTAATACGCTCAGGAATCTAAAAGGAGTTTTCGGAATCTTCGTGATTCGAATCGAAATCAGGGTCTCTTTTGTTTCGTCTATTAATGAAAAGGAAGAAAAAGATCATTTTAGTTTATCTTCAAAATGGTGTTTTTTGCCCTAAAATACTTTTGCTCAAAACTTCCATGTAAGGGTTTATAGCATTCTGAAGCCCCTGACGCCTTAACACACTCAAAACTTCCTTGTCGTGATGGTTTAGCATTCTGTAACCCCTTAAAACTGCCTATGAACACTCGAAACCTCGATGGTTTAGCATCCTGCAGCCCAAGCGACTGGTTATAAACACTCAAAACTTCCATGCAGTAAGGGTTTAGCATTCTGAATCCCCTTAAAACTTGCCAGCACACTCAAAACCTTCGAAATTTCAAGCTAAAGCTGAAACGTTCTTTACTTTGTGAGAGTTTTTATTTACAATTCACAAAATAGGCAATTCGTACACTTTTTTTTTATGGCATAAAATATTCGTATTTTAATTCAAGAGGAATTGAATGCAAATTAGACTTTTTCGCTCGAGGATTTTCCAAGGGGGCTTCTCGCTTTTAAAAAAACGAATATTTCGTCTTGTTTTGTGTATTCAGGAGGTCCGGAAGGGGAGTTTTTACGTTCGGTCCCAAAAACCTAATGAGCCCCGATCCTCGGGGTTATTTCTGGAGATTTAGAACATCCGAATCTGCTGTTTGTGTCAACCCAGAAAGGGTTTTAACCCGGCTTTTATTGACGATCAACGTTGAATCTACTTTTGACAAAACAAAATAATAAAAAAAAAACTTTTCCACCAGCCAAGGAATGTAAAAGCCTCGTTGTACAAGGGAAAACAACTCCGTACCTCAAAGGTGATTTAAATTCATTTGTTTTTTAAATGTTAAACTTTAGGCGGTTGAAAGACCTTAGAAAAACAGTTTCGCTTTTATACTATAGGGTGAAAACTTTCATGCTGACCTACTACTTTTACTTTTACTTCCTGGAGGAAAAACACTTTACGTCTTCTTATTCTAACGTATTTTTCAGGTTTATTGCCTTCTCTGCGTCGTATCGCAGTATCAAGAGTACAAAGCAGGACGTGGGACAGCTGATTTCGAGTATATGAACCGAAGGGTGAGAAATTATCAAACTTTAAACATGTGGTATGGAGGATATATATATATAAACATGAAAGGAACATCCCCAGAGCTTCCTGATCAGGGGCTGGGTTCTACAGACCAAAAACAACCTCCCCTTCATTGACCCCATTACCTCCCCCATCTTCCCCAACTCTCCCGTCACCTCCCCCTGTGTTGAAAGACTGGCATTCCTTGTTTTTATGACGTCTTTACATCAAAAACATAAACTTTCCCTTAATCCGTGTACAATCAAAATATTGCTTTTAATAAAATCCGTTTAGATCCTCGAATAAAACTTTTACAACATCCAGCGTCGTAAAGATTGTGCCCGGAGTGAACGTCCCGAGGATCAACCATTTTTTCTCGCAAATTGAAATAGGAAATTTTATGGAAATCAGAAGGCCTCAATTTAGGGCCCTTTTTGGATTAAAAGGCTTCAGTATTGTAAAAACGACACTTTTTGTCGAAGAAGGCTTTGTGTCTGAAAAAAAAAATATGGCCGCTCCTGTTGTATCCCAGATCACGTAGTTTCATCAAAGAAAGACGTGATACACCCTTTACGTATGTTCGAGGGCCGTTTTTATTTTATTATTCCATTAATAGTCCAGTCAATACGTTGGATGGACGAAACTACAAAATAATGTTATGGGGTATTCGACCAAAAAGTGAAATTCGGAAGAAAAAAATCTCCAAATACCAAAAATACCACTCATCAGTAACTATCGAACACTATCCATACTATCCTTTGGTTTTTCTCTAATCCCATATCTTCAAAACACTTGATTTGAAGGTAGAAGCAGGGGCGGACTGGCCCGGGGGGCGGGTGGACAGAACCCACCCGCGCCCCCCGAGAATACATAGGGGCGGCGCGGCGCCCCCGGATTATTTTTATTTTTATTATGGCAAATATTCCCAAAATTCGTGAAAAACCTCAAAATCAACATTAGTAAAGCCTAATTTTCGTCAAAAAAAACAAAACCTCGAAATCAACATTTATGAAGCCTTATTTTCGTCCAAAAACCTCAAAAATCAACATTAAAAAGCCAATTATCGTGAAAAACCTCAAAATCAACATTTTGTAAAGCCTAATTTTCGTCAAAAAACGTCGAAATCAACACTTATGAAGCCTAATTTTCGACCAAAAACATCATATCAACATTTAAAAAGACTAATTTTCGTCAAAAAAACCTCATAATCAACATTTATACAGCCAAATCTTCGTGAAAAACCTCATAACCAACATTTGTAAGCCCAATTTTGGTCAAAAACCTCGAAATCAACATTTATGAAGCCTAATTTTTCGTCCAAAAACCTCAAAATCAACATTTATAAAGCCCAATTTTCGTCAAAAACCTCAAAATCAACATTTTTAAAGCCCAAATTTTCGTCAAAAACTCAAAATCACATTTTTAAAGCCTAATTTTCGTCAAAAACCTCAAAATCACCCTTTACAAAAGCCAATTTTTGCAAAAAACCTCAAAATCAACATTTGTAAAGCCAAATTTTCGTAAAACCTCAAATCAACATTTTGGAGCCAATGTTCGTCAAAAACTCAAACAACATTGTAAAGCCTAATTTTCGTCAAAAAACCTCAAAATCAACATTTATAAAGCCAAATTTTCGTCAAAAACCTCAAAATCAACATTTGTAAAGCCCAAATTTTCGTAAAACCTCAAAATCAACATTTTTAAAGCCTAATTTTCGCCAAAAAACCTCAAAATCAACATTTATAAAGCCAAATCTTCGTGAAAAACCTCAAAACCAACATCTGTAAAGCCCAAATTTTCGCCAAAAACCTCAAAATCAACATTTTTAAAGCCTAATTTTCGTCCAAAAACCTCAAAATCAACATTTTTAAAGCCCAATTTAGGTCAAAAAACCTTGAAATCAACATTTATGATGCCTAATTTTCGTCCTAAAACTTCAAAATCAACATTTAAAAAGCCAAATTTTCGTCAAAAACCTCAAAGTCAACATTTTTAGAGCCTAATTTTCGTCAGAAAACCCCACAAAATCAACATTTATGATGCCTAAGTTTCGTCAAAAACCTCAAAATCAACAGTTATAAATGCCTAATATTCAGAATTGAAAAAGTTATTTCCTAAGTTTTCCAGAAAATAGCAATTTTCTGCACCCCCCCTTATTCACTGAAAACCCACCCACACCCTAAGGTCCCAGTCCGCCCCTGGGTAGAAGGATGGTTCTCTTTCACGGGAAGAAACCACTCTCCCTCCTTTGACCTCTAACATGATCGTTCTTTTGAAATTTAGAGCAATATTTCTGTATTTTGTTCAGATTCCGGGTGTACGGTACAAACCTCAGCCGACAGGGACGAGCTTCTTAAGCACCCGAAGGGCGGTCACTTATCACGAGACGAAAGCGAGCCCTAGCGGAAGTCCGACCGCCCCGGAAAAGCTCCCTCAGCAGCGAAAGCACGTCCAATTCGGCGAGGAAACGAGTCGAACCGTCCGCCTGGCACCACCCCAGCCTTCCGTCATCCACATAGAATCACCCAAAGGTAAATCTTACTTTTCCCTACATTTCCAACGGCACACATCAGGAAAAGAGGCCGTAAAAAAGGACTTTTATGACTTTCTCAATCCAATCCCGCCTAAAACCCTTTTCTCCCCATAAAAGGATTTCTTTTTTTATTTCAATTTTATATTGAAAATCGTCCTTTATGTTTACACGAGGACTAAAATTAACTCGTGTTTACAATACGTGATTTCTATGTTTCAACATCCCCCTCCCCCTCTTTTACGTTGTTGAATGTTTGCTTTCAAGTTTATTTTATTGATGAGGATCGTGCTAGATTCTCTGACTCATCATAAACAGCGAATACCTTTTGAATCTTAAAACTCTTGCTTAGCGTCTTGTAACCATGGCAACGTCATAGCATATTTTGCGCTACCCACTACCAACATATTATCTATATATTTAATACAGATATATAATAAAATAACATAGATAACTAACCTAACCATCCCTAACCATCTTTTCTTTATGAATGACGACACTAGCGCTGTGGCGCTTGGATTTCTAACTTTTGAACTAAAACGCGAAACTTTTCCTTTCCATTGACTCCTTCCCCCCTGCTACTACCCTACGTAAAATCTGGGGGGGGTATTAGATGGGATAATCTGTAGGATTAAGGGAGGGAGGGGGTATGTTGGGTCTATTTGGGGTATTTTGGAGGGATGATTACAAAAAAATGTAGGAATCGTGGAGGGAATGAGGGTTTGGCCTTTGTAGTCAAGAGGTCGAAAAGAGTCAAAAACTGTCTGAAAAGTGTCTTCCTTTGTAAAAATGGTCAAAATGTGGCTAAAAAGGGTCTTTTCTTGTCAAAAGAGTTAAAATGTGGCTAAAAAGGGTATTTTCTTGTCCAAAGAGTCAAATGTAGCTAAAAAGGGTCTTTTCTTGTCCAAAGAGTCAAAATGTGGCTACAAAGGGTCTTTTCTTGACCAATAAGTCAAAATGTGGCTAAAAAGGGTCTTTCCTTGCAACAAAATGTGGCTAAAATTGGTCTTTCCTTGTCAATGGTCAAAATCTGACTGAAAAGGGTCTTTTCTTGTCAAAAGAGTCAAAATCTGGGGAAAAAAAGGGTCTTTCCTTGTCAAAGAGGTCTTCCTTGTCAAAAATTTTTGGTGGCATAGTATGTATACCTGATATGCACTAGTAATGAAATAAAAATTTCAGATTCCGTCTCAAGTGAGTTCAAAAGCGGAAACAGCCCTAGCGAAGAGAACAACTCGAGTGGGGAATGGCCGCTCGGAAGCAACGGGAAAGTCATCATCGACACCGAGCCGCTCATCGCTTCCAACCTCCAACTTCAAACTCAACCTCTAAAAACTTCTTTATAAACTCCATCAAAATTCCAACTGTGATAGAAATTTTACCACTTCTGCTTAATTGTTTTTTTAAGTCGCTAGAGAACAGAAAAGAAAGTATTTTTGTACAAATTTTCGGCGAATATACAATTTTGTATATTATGATGTAAAGTATATAGTAGATTTTATATGTGTTTTAAAATATTATCGCTTGTTGTGGGTGTACCTTGAAAGCACAAGTTTTATGTATGCTTGCACATAATAAATTATATTGTTGAAATTTTATATTTTTATACCTTATTGGACTTCCAATTCAACAACAACGTCTGATTGCTGAGAGTAAAAAGGAAAAAAACTTAAGAAACAACAATGTACACGAAATCTGACAATTGAAATTTTTTACAATCGCTTATCAAAGTTGGCAGTACTGATTAGAAATGGCGGGAGAACAAAAAGGTAAGTTATAATAGCATATTTTTCCAAGAAAACGAAAAATAATCTGTTATTGATTAATTTATTTAAATTATAAATACATAATCGAAGAAAATAGCAACCCGAGAGGGGAGATTTCACAGGGATATTTTGTTTTAACTTTTAAGTTGGCAGCATTGTAGACCCTTCACTTTTTTCCTCCTTGTAAAGTTAATAAGTACCGGTTTGGTGTAATCGTTTGTGATATTTGTTGAATTTAATACATTTTAACATGTCTGTTAAACATCTTGGTGCTGGTAACGTCAATAGTTAATTAATTATAGTTTTTTTGGTAATTAAATATGATCTTTTAGGGTCGAAAGATGTGCCTTTGGAAGCGGGTAAATTGCGTTTGTATTCGATGAGATTTTGCCCTTACGCACAAAGGGCCCACCTTGTCCTCAACGCTAAAAACATTCCGTAAGTTAAAGGTGCTAATCAATCACACCCAGCTGGTTGGAGGCGTCTTATCAGAGGTGTCGACTATGGTTTAACCACTCCCCTGACCAATCGGATGTGTCGGTCATAATTAAGCCCCGCCTCCTGACCAATAAGAGAGAACAATTGGGCCACTAACTACTTTCTAACTGTTTTGTTGTCGACTCCCCCTGAAAATCCCCTACCCTATCGCTCCTTACCATTGACTCCTTCCCCCCTGCTACTACCCTACGTAAAATGTGGGGGGGGGGAGTATTAGGGTGAGATAGTCTGGAGGATAAATGGTGGGAGGGGGTATGTTGGGTCCATTGGGGTATTTTGGAGTGATGGTTACAAAAAAATGTAGGAATCGTAAAGGGAATGAGGGTTTGGCCTTTGTAGTCAAGAGGTCAAAAAGAGTGAAAAACTGTCTTAAAAGTGTCTTTCCTTGTAAAAATGGTCAAAATGTGGCTAAAAAGGGTCTTTCCTTGTCAAAAATGGTCAAAATCTGACTGAAAAGGGTCTTTTCTTCTCCAAAGAGTCAAAATGTGGCTAAAAAGGGTCTTTCATAGTCAAAAATGGTCAAAATCTGACTGAAAAGGGTCTTTTTTTCTCCAGAGTCAAAATGTGGCTAAAATTGGTCTTTCCTTGTCAAAAATGGTCAAAATTTGACTAAAAAGGGTCTTTTCTTATCCAAAGAGTCAAAGTGTGGCTAAAAAGGGTCTTTCCTTGTCAAAAATGGTCAAAATCTGACTGAAAAGGGTCTTTTCTTCTCCAAAGAGTCAAAATGTGGCTAAAAAGGGTCTTTCCTTGTCAAAAATGGTCAAAATCTGACTGAAAAGGGTCTTTTCTTATCCAAAGAGTCAAAATGTGGCTAAAAAGGGTCTTTCCTTGTCAAAAATGGTCAAAATCTGACTAAAAAGGGTCTTTTCTTATCCAAAGAGTCAAAGTCTGGCTAAAAAGGGTCTTTCCTTGTCAAAAGAGTCAAAATGTGGCTAAAAAGGGTCTTTCCTTGTCAAAAATGGTCAAAATCTGACTGAAAAGGGTCTTTTCTTGTCCAAAGAGTCAAAATGTGGCTAAAAAGGGTCTTTCCTTGTCAAAAATGGTCAAAATCTGACTGAAAAGGGTCTTTTCTTGTCCAAAGAGTCAAAATGTGGCTAAAAAGGGTCTTTCCTTGTCAAAAATGGTCAAAATCTGACTGAAAATGGTGTTTTCTTGTCCAAAGAGTTAAAATCTGGCTAAATGGGTCTTTTCTTGTCCAATAAGTCAAAATGTGGCCAAAAAGGGTCTTTCCTTGTCAAAAATGGTCAAAATCTGAAGTCGGTCAAAATAGGAGAGAACAATTTGGCCACTTTCTAACTTTTTTGTTCATATTTTAGACATGATGTGGTCAACATAAATTTGAAGCAGAAGCCAGAATGGTACTTGGAAAGGTACCCGCTTGGTAAAGTACCGGCACTCGTCGATGGCGAAGAAAGCCTTTATGAGAGTTTGATCATCTGCGATTATCTCGACGAGAAATACCCGGAGGTTCCATTGTACCCGAAAGATCCAGCGAAAAAAGCGAAAGATCGCATTTTGGTTGAATCTTTCAGCAAAGTCATCAGTCTCCTTTATCAGTGCTATCTGAGTCCATCGATGGACGTCGCTCTCCTCGATCCCGTTTTCGACGGTTTGGATTCATTCGAAAAAGAACTCGGAAGTCGCTCGACAATATTTTTCGGAGGCGAGAAACCTGCTATGGTTGACTACATGATTTGGCCCTGGTGCGAAAGGCTTGAAATGCTCAAAGTGATCGGAGGCGACAACTTCAAAGTTCCAAAAGATCGATTCCCCAAACTTGTGAGTATCTCCCTGAGATTTCATGCTTCTAAAACTAACTACATTTTGTTTATTTTCAGTTGGAATGGTCAAAAGCAATGGTTGAAGATGAGGCCATCAAAAAGCACCTTCTCACCCCAGAGCAACACGCTAAATTCCTCCAATCACATCGCGCTGGCGTCCCTGATTATGACAACATCGTTTAATCATCACATAACATCAATAGTGGAGGGCCATTGACGTTTCATTATTACTTTCGTATTATGTTTTTTATATATTCTATTAATTTGAAAACTAGTTGCAATATTATGGTAAGTGGTACAATAAAACTATTAATTTCCATGTTCTAAACATGACTGAAAGATCAAAATGCCCTTTGCTTGTAACTGGCTCCGCCTCCTTACCAATGGCTTGTGTCTACCAAATTTGGTTCTGCCTCCTTGCCAATCAAAGGCGTCTACCACAATTAGACTTCACCAATTGGAAGTGTCTATCATAATTACAGACATATTATTAAAATTTATTTAAACATTCTTATATACAAAACAGTTACAATAATTTTTTTTAAAAATGGCTTCAAAAGTCATCATCATTCGATATATCAATGTAGACATCATATTTTTCGCGATTACAATTGCCATCAGAGTTAAAAACGTATTTATGAAAAGTCCCATCCACACAAATGGCGACGACTGAATTCCGGGAGCCAAATGCGCAAATACAAGCACATTCAGGCGGTACTGTAAACGTCGCTAAAGCCCATTGGGACTCAATATATGTGCCTAAGAAGCTCATCCTCGATAGAGACGACCGTCTATTCAAACTTGTGTTCTTTAACGCGAAAATGTGAACGGTCCCTTTGTCGCTAGAGCAGCAGAGAAATTCCGAGCAGCGGCTGAAGTTGATGCAGTAGAGAGTCGCAGGGTCCGAACCGCGGCGAAGTTCCACTTGAAGTTTACGACGTGAAGTATCCCAAACACGGATTAAAGTTCCTTTAGTTGATGACGTCGCCACCAGAGTCCCTTGCTGGTTGATAGCAATACATGCTAGCTCATTCTGATGCGCGTTTATAGTCATAGGAGCGCTTGTCGTCGAACTCTCAGTATTGGACAAATCGACCATCTGAATGCTACCGGTTATATGACCTGGAAAGACAAGCAAATGCTTCTCTCCAGAAATCAAAGGAGTGACTTCACATAGTCCTTTCGGATTGGCACGAGTCTCCAGCGTAAAAAGTCTTTCGACATCAGGAAAAGAAAAGACATTGATCTCTTTTAAAGAAACGACAATAATTTTGTCTTTTCTGACTCGGACAGATTTAGCAGAAGAACCGAAGACTAAAACGGCGAAAGAAGTCGAGGAAGAATCGTCATAAAGGAGGACACTGTTGGATGCAAACTGAGGGCGACTTCCACCAGCGATCAAGGCTAGAATGTTGGTCATCTGGAGCATCTCGCATTGTGATAAAGTGCCGAAGTTGTCGAGGCCGTAAGAGGAAAGGAGGGCCAAGGGTTCGACGTTGTAAATGCGTAAACCATTTTCCATACAGCACGTGAAACCACTTTGGTCTTGATTAAACCTAAGACCTATTACACTTCTTTCATTTGACATCTTTCAACTGATCATAACAAAGAAACTGATAACCTTGATAAGGAAGCAGTGACGTCACGGCGACGCAGATTCTTCCCGCCACAACTCAAAAAACACGGCAATCCAGAGTTGCATTATTTCCCTCGGCGACGGGGAAATTTTTTCTTGGAAGAGGAAAAAGGGAAATTTTTTGTTATGTCATCGCGAACCACAAAAATGTTTCCAAATAGAAATTTTTTAAAATGGTTACATTTTTGGCTATTTTGAACCATTAAGTTTTTTTTAGATGAAAAAATATTTGATTGATCTTTTTTCTTTATTTTTCGGATTAATAATTTGGAAAATAGAGGAAAACAAAGGGAAAAATTGCGTAGAAAAGGGAAATATTAAAAAATTATTTCCTATTAAAATCAAAGGTAATCTGTCTAAAAGAAAATTTCCCTTTTCTTCACAATTTGTCCCGTATTGTATAGAAAAGGGAAATTTAACTTACAAAGGAATTTCGCTTTTAAAGGGATCACAGGAGATCCGTCTAAAAAATCCCTCAAAATTTCCCTTTTTCTACAATTTTTCCCGTATTGTGTAGAAAAGGGAAATTTCAACAATTTACAAGCGAATTTCCCTCTTAGAGAAATCAAGCGTAATGCTTCTAAAAGAAAATTTCCCTTTTCTATACAATTTTTCCCGTATTGTGTAGAAAAGGGAAATTTTAACAATTTACATGGGAATTTTTCTTTTAGACGAATCACAGTTAATACGTCTAAAAGAAAAATACCCTCAAAATTTCCCTTTTCTATGCAATTTTTCCCGTATTGTGTAGAAAAGGGAAATTTTAACAATTTACATGATAATTTTTCTTTTAGAGGAATCACAGGTAATACGCCTAAAAGAAAAATACCCTCAAAATTTCCCTTTTCTATACAATTTTTCCCTTTTATTATGTCAAAATCTGTTTCCTCTTTTCCAAACAGCTATAATTTAAAAAATTTCCCTTTTTTGTGTCCAATTCCCCTCCAAAAATATAATAAAATAAGGTGAACTAATGATAAGATTTCTTTTATTTACATTGAAAAAAATGGATATAAAATTAAATAGCAGTAAATGAGTTTTGTAGAGGTTCAGAAAGCTCTTCTAAAAATGAAGTTCCATTGATCAATTTCGTCGTTGCAATCATGAATTCGAAATTGGCTAAAAAAAGAGTCAAAAAATGGTTTATTTTCCAGCAAACTTACATTCTTCTTGTTGGCTGAGAAAGCGTAACGCTGAAATTTCTGCAAAAGTGCATCCTCCGAGGAAAAAGACGAGTACGGTTTTTTTGAGGTCGTTTTGAGAAGAAGCTTCACTACTTATGGACCCTCCTGAAAAAGAAATTATGAAGGGAATATAAAATAATGAAATACTTCTTTTATGATGGTTCGAGAGAGGCTGAACGGTGTCGACATTTGGACCTGGGATTTGTACGAGGACATCCCTCATTCCAGACCAAGGGCCCGATTTAAGGATAACTTGTACCAATCGGACACTCAAAGGCGCATACATGCTATGGACATAGCTAATATCATTGGGCATCGTTTCGCTATCATCTTCATCAGTTAACTTCAAAAGTCGCCTCAAACTCGAATAACTTCTTGAAGTCTAAAAACGATTTTTAACTTCATCAAAAGAAAAGACCAAATTACTTGTATCGTCAACAATCCGGCATCTTCAAGATTCGTCAGCGTCAAAATATGTTGGAAACCGTAAGTTTGGACGATTTCTTTCTTGTAAAATTCCAAAACCTTAGGCTTGAGGCCGCTGTTGGTCGCAGACTGGAGGCAAATCAACCGTAAAACCTTTAAAAAATTGAATTAGATGTAAGATTGAAATCCTTTTACTTTAAACAAAGGAGCTTGTTTGGCAATGAGGTCTTCAATGTGTGTCTGAATTTTGTCCGTTTCCGACCCTAGGAGAAGTTGCTGCTCTAAATTCAAAGATTCCAAGAATTCATTCGAATCGATCACATCACGGATTAACTTAGCAATTGGTAAATCTATGAAAATAAAGTTGAAATTTTGGAAGTAGTCCAGTCAATCTAAGCCTGGGGTTATATTTTGTTTATCTACGGAAATTTGTAGGGGTAGGTCCCGATTGGCGTCCAGAGCGTTTTTATGGTGATTTTTTTTCTCGTTTTTTCTGCAATATCTCGAAAACCGTTAGTCGTAGGCGAAATAATATTTAGTACAAAATTAAAGATAATTGAATTTGCTATAATTTTGAGCTAATATGATTTTTTCGTAGGACCAAACGTTTCTGAGCTACGAGGTCGCAAAAAAACCGGGGTTTCTATTTTGACCTCTAAAGGACAGAAGACGTCATCTAATCAAAAAAGTGTACTTAATAAAAGTTGTAGAGAATTTAATTACCTATGGAAAACAAATCTCAAAAAGCAATTAACGATAAATAGGCGTGGGTGGGGGTAAATTTAAAAAAAATTAAAAACAAGTTTCATTCAAAAATTGAAATTTCAAAAAATTTTATAAATACAAAATTAAAGCCTATAAAATTTGATGCAAATTTGATTTAATAAGATTTTTTGTATGACCAACCGTTCCTGAGCTACGAGGCGACAAAAAAGCGGGATTTTGAGTTTTTCCTACGAAAAAAGTCAGATTTTAGAAAAGTCGGAAAAAATCAAGGAAATGGATATCCTATCAAAAAAGCGTACTAAGTAAACGTTGTAGAGAATCCAATTTCCATTTAAAATCAACTATCGAAAAGCAATTAAGGGCCCATCCTGCGCCTGTCGCGAGGGCGGGGCGACCCGCATAACACGAGGGATTTAAAACTCATCCCTCCCCTTCAATTGGCAGGAGGAGCCGGTTCTCTCCGCCCACTTGTCTTTGATTCGTTGAAAAACCCGCGTGATTCAAAATTTGTTGAGATAGTATTTCAATGATAACTAAAGATTGAGTCATCGGAATTGATTCAAAATTTGCATACTTATGTTCTTTGTTATGTGGAGCGCATTTCACTAAACAATTCTTTAAAAAGTTTTAAAAAAAATTTAAACATTTTTTTTTTTACTACAAAGATTTATTTTTATTACAATAAGTTTAGTGGAATGCGCGGAGAAATAAATAAGCTTCATTTTAAAAAAAGTCCGGTCCAGATCGGATCATTTTTCTATGAGCTATCATTGAATAACTGTTTTCACGGCCCCTTAACGATCAACATGTAGGGGGGGGGGTAAATTTAAAAAACACAATTTTAACCCCATAAGCCTCGTAGCTCAGATACGTTTGGTCCTACAAAAAATCTTACTAGATCAAATTTGTAGCAAATTTAATAATCTTTAATTTTGTCTTTATACAATTTTTCGAAATTTTTTGAAATTTAAATTTTATTGAATGAAACTTTTTTAATTTTTTGAAATTTACCCCCCTCTTCGTCCTATTGATCGTTACTTGCTTCTGGATAGTTGATTTTAAATGGAAATTGAATTCTCTACAACTTTTAGTAAGTACACTTTTTTGATTAGATGAAGTCTTCTGTCCTTTAGAGGTCAAAATAGAAACCCCGGTTTTTTTGCGACCTCGTAGCTCAGAAACGCTTGGTCCTACAAAAAAATCATATTAGCTCAAAATTATAGAAAATTCAATTATCTTTAATTTTGTACTAAAAATTATTTTGCCTACGACTAACGGTTTTCGAGATATTGCAGAAAAACGAAAAAAAATCTCCTTAAAAACTCGACACTTTTCCCTACGGGTTTCGGTATGGGACTTTTTTGTGGTTAATCAGGGGACCTACCCCTAAAAATAGTAGAAAACAAAATACCTTTTTTTTATTTGCCCTTTTCGGGCTTAGATTGACTAGACTAAAATTATTAACAAAAATTTTTGAGCCCTAAATTTCAGAAATTTGTTAAAAATAAAAATTTCTTCCTACGAATTTCCAAAGATCGTTTGTTGGCCTGCATATCTGGGAGTTTGGTCACAAATTCTTTCAGCTCGGAAATACTTTGATCCGTGTTTATCTTCTCCCTGTACTGACTAGTCATAAATTTGGTCTTTTTGTCCAAAAAAGGTCCGACTGCGCTGAAACTTTTGTCGCTAAATAAATCGGTAAGAAAAGAATCAGAGTGGAAATAACGAACCGAATTTCGGAATAGATTTCATCGGAAGAGTTCAAAATTACTTTTTTCGAGCCTGACATTATGCCATTGTTTCTCAGATCGTTTTCATCAAATGCTTCTGAAGGCAAAGTCACAGTCGCTGAAATAAAAATTAGTTCCTTGATAAAAAGGGTCAAAGTCCACTTACTGCAGTTTATTTTGAATACTTCATCGATTAGTCCTTCATAGGTCAACTGAGTCGCCAAAGGGCTGATGAGATCAACAGAGCGATCTAAAAGGACGAGATGGTCGATTTGAGATGTTGAAGGCATCGGCGATCTTGGTTCTTGAGAGAGTCTTTTCATCAAAGTTTGAAGCTGAAATGCCGCCTGCCCTTTTCCGCTCACACGAGGTATCACACCATACAAATACTGAAGAGTCATCAACGCCTCTCCAGCTTGATAAATATAAGTTGGATCTTTATCGATATGAAAATCCTAAAAGAAATTTATCTTCCTTTTCTAAAAATAGAATTTACCCTAAAAGCGCTTCCGACTTCCATTGAGAGAAGATCGTAATCGACTGGGTAGATGTCGAATTGTAAATCTTCTATGTTTAAACTTCCCAAAACTCCTTTTTCCTATAAATTTCTCGCATTAAAAGATGTCACGTTGCCTCACCCTCCACTTACTTCAAGACGAATGGTGGCCAATTTGGTCCGACGTGGTACGAAGAATAGATAAAAGTCTTTTGATGTAGTCGCATTCCTTTGCTCTCTAAAAAAATTATAAATTTACGAGTAGTCTGTTGATTACTTACTCTCGTAAGTTGCTTGCGATGATGTCCATGAGAAGTTCTTCGGGTCGTGCGATGAAGATGACGCTCTTCGTTTTCGCCGGAATTGGCAACTTTCCGGCGGTGAATTTCACCATTTTGGTCACATTGTGCTCTTTAAGGAGTTTGTTGGTGGCGACAAGTCCGATCGGGCCTGATAACTCCATGTCCCACATTATCATCTAGAAAACATTCAATATGCGCACAGTTAATGGCTGATGACCAATCAGAAGCACTAAAGGTTCCTTCTAACCAATGAGGTGAAGTAATCATGATTATCCAACTTTTCACGAGCCCCTCTCGCTGAAAAGGGTCTTTTTCTGTCAAAAAGGGTCAAAATCTGGCAGCAAAAGGTCTTTTCTTGTCAAAAAGGGTCAAAATCTGGCAGCAAAAGGTCTTTTCTTGTCAAAAAGGGTCAAAATCTGGCAGGAAAAGGTCTTTTCTTCTCAAAAGGGTCAAAATCTGGGTGAAAGGGGTTTTATTCTTGTCAAAAAGGGTCAAAATCTGGCAGGAAAAGGTCTTTTCTTCTCAAAAGGGTCCAAATCTGGGTGAAAGGGGTTTTATTCTTGTCAAAAAGGGTCAAAATCTGGCAGGAAAAGGTCTTTTCTTGTCAAAAAAGGGTCAAAATCTGGGTGAAAGGGGTTTTTAATTGGCAAAAAAGGGTCAAAATCTGGCAGAAAAAGGTCTTTAATTGTCAAGAAAGGGTCAAAATATGGCAGGAAAGGGTCTTTTCTTGTCAAAAAAGGGTCAAAATCTGGGTGAAAGGGGTTTTTAATTGGCAAAAAAGGGTCAACATCTGGCAGGAAAAAGTCTTTTCTTCTCAAAAGGGTCAAAATCTGGGTGAAAGGGGTTTTATTCTTGTCAAAAAGGGTCAAAATCTGGCAGGAAAAGGTCTTTTCTTGTCAAAAAAGGGTCAAAATCTGGGCGAAAGGGGTTTTTAATTGGCAAAAAAGGGTCAAAATCTGGCAGAAAAAGGTCTTTAATTGTCAAGAAAGGGTCAAAATATGGCAGGAAAGGGTCTTTTCTTGTCAAAAAAGGGTCAAAATCTGGGTGAAAGGGGTTTTTAATTAGCAAAAAGGGTCAAAATCTGGCAGAAAAAGGTCTTTTCTTGTCAAGAAAGGGTCAAAATATGGCAGGAAAAGGTATTTACTTGTCAAAATCTAGGTGAAAGGGGTTTTTAATTGGCAACAAGGGTCGAAATCTGGGTTAAAGGGGTTTTTTTCTTGTCAAAAAGGGTCAAAATCTGGCAGAAAATGGTCTTTTAATTGTCAAAAGGGTCAAAATCTGTCAGAAAGAGGTCTTTTCTTGTCAAAAAAGGGTCAAAATCTGGGTGAAAGGGGTATTATTCTTGTCAAAAAGGGTCAAAATCTGGCAGGAAAAGGTCTTTTCTTGTCAAAAAGGATCAAAATCCGGCATGAAAAGGTCTATTCTTGTCAAAAAGGGTCAAAATCAGGCAGAAAAAGGTCTTTTCTTGTAAAAAAAAAAAAAAAAAAGGGTCAAAATCTGGCAGGAAAAGGTCTTTTCTTGTCAAAAAAGGGTCAAAATCTGGCAGGAAAAGGTCTTTTCTTGTCAAAAAAAGGGTCAAAATCTGGCAGGAAAAGGTCTTTTCTTGTCAAAAAAAAGGGTCAAAATCTGTGTGAAAGGGGTTTTTAATTGGCAAAAAAGGGTCAAAATCTGGCAGAAAAAGGTCTTTTATTGTCAAGAAAGGGTCAAAATATGGCAGGAAAGGGTCTTTTCTTGTCAAAAAAGGGTCAAAATCTGGGTGAAAGGGGTTTTTAATTAGCAAAAAGGGTCAAAATCTGGCAGAAAAAGGTCTTTTCTTGTCAAGAAAGGGTCAAAATATGGCAGGAAAAGGTATTTACTTGTCAAAATCTAGGTGAAAGGGGTTTTTAATTGGCAACAAGGGTCGAAATCTGGGTTAAAGGGGTTTTTTCTTGTCAAAAAGGGTCAAAATCTGGCAGAAAATGGTCTTTTAATTGTCAAAAGGGTCAAAATCTGTCAGAAAAAGGTCTTTTCTTGTCAAAAAAGGGTCAAAATCTGGGTGAAAGGGGTATTATTCTTGTCAAAAAGGGTCAAAATCTGGCAGGAAAAGGTCTTTTCTTGTCAAAAAGGATCAAAATCCGGCATGAAAAGGTCTATTCTTGTCAAAAAGGGTCAAAATCAGGCAGAAAAAGGTCTTTTCTTGTAAAAAAAAAAAAAAAAAAGGGTCAAAATCTGGCAGGAAAAGGTCTTTTCTTGTCAAAAAAGGGTCAAAATCTGGCAGGAAAAGGTCTTTTCTTGTCAAAAAAAAGGGTCAAAATCTGGCAGGAAAAGGTCTTTTCTTGTCAAAAAAAAGGGTCAAAATCTGTGTGAAAGGGGTTTTTAATTGGCAAAAAAGGGTCAAAATCTGGCAGAAAAAGGTCTTTTATTGTCAAGAAAGGGTCAAAATATGGCAGGAAAGGGTCTTTTCTTGTCAAAAAAGGGTCAAAATCTGGGTGAAAGGGGTTTTTAATTAGCAAAAAGGGTCAAAATCTGGCAGAAAAAGGTCTTTTCTTGTCAAGAAAGGGTCAAAATATGGCAGGAAAAGGTATTTACTTGTCAAAATCTAGGTGAAAGGGGTTTTTAATTGGCAACAAGGGTCGAAATCTGGGTTAAAGGGGTTTTTTCTTGTCAAAAAGGGTCAAAATCTGGCAGTAAAAGGTCTTTTCTTGTCAAAAAGGGTAAAAATCGGGCAGGAAAAGGTCTTTTTTTTTTTTTGTCAAAAAGGGTCAAAATCTGGGTGAAAGGGGTTTTTAATAGACAAAAAGGTTCAAAATCTGGGTGAAAGGGGTTTTTTCTTGTCACAAAGGGTCAAAGTCTGGCATGAAAAGGTCTTTTCTCGTCAAAAAAAAAAAGGGTCAAAGTCTGCCATGAAAAGGTCTTTTCTTGTCAGAAAGGGTCAAAATCTGGCAAGAAAGTGTCTTTAGTCGAGCTAAAATAAATCTACCTTCTCTCCATCGCATTTGTCCAAAAGACGAAGAAATTCTTTTTGCAAATGTTTCTGAAAAATCGAAATGTTCACTTTTCCACCTTCTAAATGCGTTGACATCTTTAATGATCTTTAAAATCAATTATTTTGATAAACAAGTTATTGATAATTGACATTCGTTATCAGTAGAAGGTTACTTCATTGTTATCGTTCAAGCTTGCAAAAAGAGGGTTCTTTAGTATTCAACTGTTATTCTTCCAAACGAAAACAAGATTTAAAAAAAAAAAACTTTTAACAATGAATTTTATTTATAGTTAATAAATAATGGCCAGAAGAATCTTTGAAAAAGACGTTGTTTGCCTGCTAGACTGTAATATTTCTGCTTTTTGATCTTATTTTAAATTTTTTACGTTCGATTTTAGATAAATGGATGATTATGTGCCAGAATTGAGTAAATGGGAGTATTACTATTTGCTCGTTTTGGTCGTTGTACCTGTGAAGCTTTTCTTCGACTTGTGGGCATGGCTCGGATGGGAATTGTTCAAAAATAATTGAAAAAATAAAACTTTATTTCATTCGTGTGTGCATAAATACCCATCAACTCCCATGACTGGAACTTGATCAAAAAGTTGGGGCTCTACAGACCTCTCCACTGACCCCAATATCCCCATCACTTCCCCTCCTTGACCATGGTTATTGAGTATTTACCATAATGAAAAATTCCCTCAAAGAGTACCCGTTTGACACTAATTTCCCGACAAAATACGTCAAATTTCGGAAGGTGAGGCCTAAAAAAGCGCGAATTCCCAAGCCAGGTCCCAACTCCAGGGGAACGCCTCAGTAGTTCTAGAAGTCAAATTTTTTCGTGAAAATTGTTTTCTTAAGGGTTTTTCCTGGAAAAAAGAACTATCTATTATATTTAATTAAAAAGAACTTTATTCAAGTACAAATCTGCCTAAATTTCCTTCTCGAAAGGCTTTTACAAAATGATGAGCTGAAAAATGTACATCAGGATGCATCGTGTACCCTCCTTCCAAATTCCTTCGTTTCACACTTTTGTTAAACCGTAGCGATATCAAAATTAAAAGTTTCATTATATTATCGGTCGGCTCTTTAAGTCCTAAATAGTCGACATAACTAAAATTTTCCATTTTGTTTAAATAAAAGAGAAGATAATCAGCGATCAATTGTATCCCGACTAGATGGTCCTGCATCGATGAACATAATGCAAGTTTCAGGGCGGTTTCTACGTTATCGACTTTTGGGTTTAAAATCCCCGGTGAGTCCAAAACGTAGATTAAAGGGTTTTCGCTTATTTTAATTCTGCTCGAGACACTTCTGGTCACTCCAGCGACAGCACCAACAGCAGCGGCGTTCGCTTTCCGCAAATTTGTATTCCGAAGGGTATTGATGAGGCTCGACTTTCCAACATTTGGTATGCCGATGATCATAACTGAGAGGTCTTTTTCTTCGTTTCTATTGAACCTGTTTGACCCCACTATGGATTCTTTGATTTTAGTCTTTAGCTTCTTAAGTCCCGGACATTCTTGGTTCCGACAGTTAGTATAGAGGACATCGATGCCTTCTTTTTCAAATTTCCCGACGATTTCGACCTCTTTAGATGGCTCTGCCAGATCTCTTTTGTTGAGGACTAGGATGTGAGGTTTTAAGCCTGTGATGGTATATTTGAACTGCGAGTTGCGACCAATAGTCGGTATCCTAGCATCGTGCACTTCGACGACGCAATCGACTGTTTTTAACTTTTGCTCCATTTGCTTCATACCTTTGCCCATGTGGCCGGGAAACCATCGGAGAATACTCTTGTCTGGACATACGAATTCAGTTCGCATCAATCTCAAATATGAAGTTCGAACCATTTTTTCACAAGTGGTCTTCTGTATTGTAACCAAAATGTAACCTCCAACATTTTGTTTAGTTCCGTATTTGGTCGCTAAGAAATCTATAACCATTATAGGGAGGTAAAATCTGTCACGCTCACTTTATTACGTCAAATTAAAACATTTTATAGATCGTTTATTTTAATAGTATATCAATTAATTACTTGGAAAAATGGAAGAAATTAATGAAATTAATGATGCAGCTAACCAGAAGTTCTGCGTTGATGTATCAGTTATAAAATCCGTCCAAAAAGATCAACAGGTTTTCAAAATTTTGTTTCAACTACACAGGATCCTTTTTTTGTTTATGCTGGTGATTTCTGGCTTTTAAAAAAAGTCCATGCTTATAGGGGTTGTCTAGGATAAAAGGGTCAATTCTGACATGAAAGGGTTGTTTTGTTTTCAAGGGTCAACAGCTAGATTAAAAGGGATTGTCTAGTTTATAAATTGAGTCAATCTCTAGCTCAAAGGGGTTGTCGAGTTTTCAAGGGTCAACAGCTAGATTAAAAGGGGTTGTCTAGTTTATAAATTGAGTCAATCTCTAGTTTAAAGGGGTTGTCTAGTTTTCAAGGGTCAATGAATAGATTACAGGGGTTGTCTAGTTTATAAATTGAGTCAATCTCTAGCTCAAAGGGGTTGTCTAGTTTTCAAGGGTCAACAGCTAGATTAAAAGGGGTTGTCTAGTTTATAAATTGAGTCAATCTCTAGTTTAAAGGGGTTGTCTAGTTTTCAAGGGTCAACAGGTAGATTAAAAGAGGTTGTCTAGTTTATAAATTGAGTCAATCCTCAAACGGGTTGTCTAGTTTTCAAGGGTCAACAGGTAGATTAAAAGGGGTTGTCTAGTTTATAAATTGAGTCAATCTCTAGTTTAAAGGGGTTGTCTAGTTTTCAAGGGTCAATGAATAGATTACAGGGGTTGCCTAGTTTATAAATTGAGTCAATCTCTAGCTCAAAGGGGTTGTCTAGTTTTCAAGGGTCAACAGCTAGATTAAAAGGGGTTGTCTAGTTTATAAATTGAGTCAATCTCTAGTTTAAAGGGGTTGTCTAGTTTTCAAGGGTCAATGAATAGATTACAGGGGTTGCCTAGTTTATAAATTGAGTCAATCTCTAGCTCAAAGGGGTTGTCTAGTTTTCAAGGGTCAACAGCTAGATTAAAAGGGGTTGTCTAGTTTATAAATTGAGTCAATCTCTAGTTTAAAGGGGTTGTCTAGTTTTCAAGGGTCAATGAATAGATTACAGGGGTTGCCTAGTTTATAAGAGTCAATGTGTGAAGAGGTTTTCTAGCTTACAGCAATTTCAGTTTTAAAATAAAAAGGGATAGTGTGTAGGGTCTTCCATTCTGTGTGTCGCCTGCTTTAATCTGACATTTAATTTAAGGCTTCAGAACTTCAATCTTTAGACCTCGAAGTATACGACGTTAAAACGTTCGAGGATGGAGTGATCGCTCAGGTTGAAGAGAAACTGAAAAGAAATGCCGAAGAGGGCGAGCTGAGCGAAGAAGAGGAACCGCCGACAAAATCGCTCAAACCCGACAGCGGCCTCAATTCGATCGAAAAGTACCTCGAGGACCAAGCCAAATTACAAAAGACCAAAACAAACACACCAAAAAATGGACATTTCAAGCCCAAAGTCATCAGAAAGGCGGAAGAATTTAGTCCCGATGAGATCAAAGAAGAAACCATAAAAAAGAAAAAAGCGAAATTTTTAGGCGTCAAAAAACGGCAAAAGAAAGAAAAATTAGGGAGCAAAAAAGGGAAAAGCGATGCCGAATGTGCCCTCCAACCTGGCGAACAGAATCACATGTACATCAACACCTCCGGCTCAGAATATCTCCCATCCTCTGAAGACTCCGAAGGTTAAAATTCCATTTTTTATGCACAATTACACATTTTTATAGATGAAAGATGCATAAAAAAGAAAAAGTTGAGAAAAACAGTTTCACGCATTCTAAACTCTGATGTGGACACCAATGATTCTGATTGGTCCTCTGATGACGAATACTCCAAAAAAAGGAGAAGTAAGTTCATCATCACAATTTACCAATTTTAACTTTTGCAGAAGGGCAAGAATTGGACGATGGAAACCTCGATTTATTCGTGAAAAGAACGTCAGGGTTAGACAAAGAAATCTATAAAAAATTCCACCGAATCGACGATGAATATAAATGCCCTAGTATAGTTTGGGACCAATTATATAGGTATAAATAGAATATAATTAAAAATCATAAATATTTTACAAAACTTTGTAGATATCAGAAAGATGCAGTTAAGTGGTTTTGGGGTCTAAATCAAGAACGTTGTGGTGGAATATTGGGCGACGAAATGGGACTTGGAAAGACTATACAGCTCATTGCATTTCTATCTGGCCTTTACATTTCAAACGTTACTGATTTCGACACAAAGTAAGCAAACCGTTACCATAGTAACCAAACCAACGTTGCCATGGTAGCAGTTTGATGGAAGCTATCTTTTCACAGCTATACCGGACTTGGGCCTTCTCTTATAGTCTGCCCCACGACGGTGATGCACCAATGGGTTCGAGAATTCCACAAATGGCTTCCTCCAATCCGAGTCTCCATACTTCACGAATCTGGCACATTTACAGGCAAAGAGCGACATAAGCTGATCGATTCCGTCCATAATTACGGGCCTGGGATACTCATCACGAGTTATAATGGCCTTGTTCAATACAAGGATAAAATATTGAAAAAAAATTGGCATTACGTTGTCCTTGACGAGGGCCATAAAATAAGAAACCATAGTGCACAGGTAAATGTTTTGTCGCATTTTTTCATCTAATAGTCCAGTCAATCTAAGCCTGGGGATAAAAAAAAGTATTTTGTTTATCTACGGAAATTTGTAGGGCGTCTAGAGCGTTTTTAAGGTGATTTTTTTCGTTTTTTCTGCAATATCTCGAAAACCGTTAGTCGTAGGCGAAATAATTTTTAGTACAAAATTAAAGATAATTGAATTTGCTATAATTTTGAGCTAATATGATTTTTTCGTAGGACCAAACGTTTCTGAGCTACGAGGTCGCAAAAAAACTGAGGTTTCTATTTTGACCTCTAAAGGACAGAAGACATCATCTAATCAAAAAAGTGGACTTAATAAAAGTTGTAGGGAATTTAATTTCCATTTAAAATCAACTATCGAGAAGCAATTAACGATCAACATGTAGGGGTGGGGGTAAATTTTCTTTTGAAATTTACCCCCCTCTTCGTCCTATTGATCGTTAATTTATTGCTTCTCGATAGTTGATTTTAAATGGAAATTGAATTCTCTACAACGTTTACTTAGTACGCTTTTTTGATAGGATATCCCCTTCCTTGATTTTTTCCGACTTTTCTAAAATCTGACTTTTTTCATAGGAAAAACTCGAAAATCCCGCTTTTTTGTCGCCTCGTAGCTCAGGAACGGTTGGTCTTACAAAAAATCTTATTAAATCAAATTTGCAGCAAATTTTATAGGCTTTAATTTTGTATTTATAAAATTTTTTGAAATTTCAATTTTGAATGAAATTTTTTGAAATTTACCCCCACCTCTGCCTATTTATCGTTAATTACTTTTTGAGAGTCGTTTTTTAAAGGTAATTAAATTCTCTACAACTTTTATTAAGTACACTTTTTTGATTAGATGACGTCTTCTGTCCTTTTGAGGTCAAAATAGAAACCCTGGTTTTTTGCGACCTCGTAGCTCAGAAACGTTTGGTCCTACGAAAAAATCATATTAGCTCAAAATTATAGCAAATTTAATTATCTTTAATTTTGTACTAAAAATTATTTCGCCTACGACAAACGGTTTTCGAGATATTTGCGAAAAAACGAAAAAAATCACCTTAAAAACGCTCTAGACGCCTTATTTATTCTTTTTATTTGCCCTTTTCGGGCTTAGATTGACTGGACTAAGGTAAATGTTTGTTTTGTCGCATTTTTTCAATTCAAATTTTAGGTGACAGTTGTTGCCAAAGAGTTGTATACTCCTCACAGAATCATCCTTTCGGGTTCTCCTCTTCAGAATAATCTACGCGAACTTTGGTCTCTTTTTGACTTCATTTATCCTGGAAAATTGGGGACGCTGAATGTTTTTATAGCATCTTTTCAAGTCCCGATTGTCCAGGGAGGATATACGAATGCATCGCCTTTTCAAGTCAAAACCGCTTATAGGTGTGCGACAATTTTAAAAGATACGATCACGCCGTATCTTCTGCGACGGATGAAAAGCGAAGTCGAGCACCATATCCATCTCCCGCCGAAAACCGAGCAGGTCCTTTTCTGCAAACTCACCGAAATCCAAAGGGAATATTACAAGCATTATATAGAAACACTCGATTTAGAAGGCATAGCAAGAGGTCGAGTCAAGATTTTCGTCGGACTTATAAATCTGAGAAAAATCTGCAACCATCCCGACCTCTACTCTGGAGGTCCCAACAACGACTTTAAACTCGAAAACGATTTCGGACACTATGACCGTGCTGGAAAAATGATCGTCATCCATAAACTTCTCAAAATATGGAATCAGCAAAATCATCGTGTTTTGATCTTTACTCAAAGTCGCAAAGTAATGCATTCAATTTATTCTCTCTTAGTCAATCTAAGCCCGAAAAGGCCAAAAAAATAAAGGTATTTTGTTTCTATACGGTTAATCGATTGTCTAGAGCGTTTTTAAGGTGATTTTTTTCGTTTTTTCTGCAATATCTCGAAAACCGTTAGTCGTAGGCGAAATGATTTTTAGTACAAAATTAAAGATAATTGAATTTTCTTTAATTTTGAGCTAATATGATTTTTTCGTGGGACCAGACGTTTCTGAGCTACGAGGTCGCAAAAAAAACGGGGTTTCTATTTTGACCTCTCGAGGACAGAAGACGTCATCTAATCAAAAAAGTGTACTTAATAAAAGTTGTAGAGAATTTAATTACCTTTAAAAAACGACTCTCAAAAAACAATTAACGATCAATAGGCAGGGGTGGGGGTAAATTTCAAAACAAACTTCATTCAAAAATTGAAATTTCAAAAAATTTTATAAATACAAAATTAAAGCCTATAAAATTTGCTACAAATTTCATTTAATAAGATTTTTTGTAAGACCAACCGTTCCTGAGCTACGAGGCAACAAAAAAGCGGGATTTTCGAGTTTTTCCTATTAAAAAAGTCAGATTTTAGAAAAGCCGGAAAAAATCAAGGAAGAGGATATCCTATCAAAAAAGTGTACTAAGTAAACGTTGTAGAGAATTCAATTTCCATTTAAAATCAACTATCGAGAAGCAATTAGCGATCAATAGGACGAAGAGGGGGGTAAATTTCAAAAGAAAATTTACCGCCACCCCTACATGTTGATCGTTAATTGCTTCTCGATAGTTGATTTTAAATGGAAATTGAATTCTCTACAACTTTTATTAAGTACACTTTTTTGATTAGATGACGTCTTCTGTCCTTAAGAGGTCAAAATAGAAACCCCGGTTTTTTTTGCGACCTCGTAGCTCAGAAACGTTTGGTCCTACGAAAAAATCATATTAGCTCAAAATTATAGCAAATTCAATTATCTTTAATTTTGTACTAAATATTATTTCGCCTACGACTAACGGTTTTCGAGATATTGCAGAAAAAACGAAAAAAATCACCATAAAAACGCTCCTGACGCCTGAGAAACAACATACCTTATTTTTTCCACCCCCAGGCTTAGATTGACTCGACTTTCTAAACTAATTTCGATTTAAAGATGTTACTTATCATGGAACGCTACATTAAAAGTCAGGGTTACAAATATTTGAAACTTGATGGCAGCACAAGCATATCAGCTAGGCAACCTATGATTGATTTATTTAATCAGGTAATTTATAAATTATAACGTATAGCAGTGGTTCCCAAACTGGGGGGGCGTAAACTGTTCCCAGGGGGCGTGGGCAGGCTCAAGATTTTTTTTTTCTTCAAATATCCCCCAAAAATTTAGTTTTTCTTTCATATTTTATGGCTATTTTTCAACAAAAACCTTAAAACCGACATTTTAAGAGCCAATTTTTCTTCCAAAACCTCAAAATCAAAGTTTTAAAAGCCTTTTTTCGTCCAAAAACCTCAAAATTAAAGTTTGATAGGAGACAATTTTCGTCAAAAACCTCAAAATCAACATTTGCAATCCCAAATTTTCGTCCTGAAACATCAAAATCAAAGTCTTAAGAGCCTTTTTTCGTCAAAAATCATGGTTTTAAGAGCCAAATCTTAGCCAAAAAAACTCAAAATCAACATTTGTAGAGCCCAATTTTCGTCCTAAAACATGAAAATCAAAGTCTTAAGAGCCTTTTTTCGTCAAAAATCTCAAAATCAAGGTTATAAGAGCCAAATTTTCGTCAAAAACCTCTTAAGTCAACATTTTAAAGCCAAATTTTCGTTTAAAAAACACCTCAAAATCAACTTTTTTTGTTGTTTAAAATCTACAAATTAACAATCAAAACTTTTGGGTACTGTGAAACGCACTGTGAAACGCACTGTGAAAAAGTTTGGGGACTTCTGACGTATAGCATGAAAGGGTTGCCAATGTATCTTATAAGGATTTTTAAATGATTATTTTTAATAAGGATACGACATATTTTGTCATGTTATTGACAACTAAAGTTGGAGGACTCGGAATAAATTTGACAGGAGCGAACAGAGTTATAATTTATGATCCTGATTGGAATCCAGCGACGGACGCTCAAGCTAGAGAAAGAGCTTGGAGGATCGGTCAAGAAAAAGATGTCACAATTTATCGGCTTATTACGGCAGGGACGATAGAAGAAAAAGTGAGTCTTTCTTTAACATGCTGCTCCTAATTTTGTATTTTTAGATGTACCACAGGCAAATTTTTAAACAGTTTTTGAGCAACAAAGTTCTCAAAGATCCGAAACAAAGAAGGTTTTTTAAGTCAAATGATCTTTTCGAGTTGTTTTCATTGTCTGAAACTGTCAAAGGAGGAACCAATGAAACTGCAGCGATTTTCGCCGGAACTGGCTCAGAGGTATGTCCATAATTAGTCTAGGGGAAAACAAAAGGTATTTTGTTTATCTATGGAAAAATGTAGGGGTCTCCTGATTAACCACAAAAAAGTCCCCTACCGTGAGGAAAAGCGTCCAGAGCGTTTTTATGGTGATTTTTTTCGTTTTTTCTGCAATATCTCGAAAACCGTTAGTCGTAGGCGAAATAATATTTAGTACAAAATTAAAGATAATTGAATTTGCTATAATTTTGAGCTAATATGATTTTTTCGTAGGACCAAACGTTTCTGAGCTACGAGGTCGCAAAAAAACCGGGGTTTCTATTTTGACCTCTAAAGGACAGAAGACGTCATCTGATCAAAAAAGTGTACTTAATAAAAGTTGTAGAGAATTCAATTTCCATTTAAAATCAACTATTGAGAAGCAATTAAAGATCAACATGTAGGGGTGGGGGTAAATTTCAAAACTTTAAAAAAAAATTTCTTCTCGATAGTTGATTTTAAATGTAAATTTAATTCTCTACAACGTTTACTTAGTACACTTTTTTGATAGGATATCCCCTTCCTTGATTTTTTCCGGCTTTTCTAAAATCTGACTTTTTTCATAGGAAAAACTCGAAAATCCCGATTTTTTGTCGCCTCGTAGCTCAGGAACGGTTGGTCTTACAAAAAATCTTAGTAAATCAAATTTGCAGCAAATTTTACAGGCTTTAATTATGTTTTTATAAATTTTTTTGAAATTTCAATTTTTGAATGAAATTTGTTTTGAAATTTACCCCCACCCCTGCCTATTGATCTTTAATTGTTTTTTGAGAGTCGTTTTTTAAAGGTAATTAAATTCTCTACAACTTTTATTAAGTACACTTTTTTGAATAAACGATGTCTTATGTCCTTTAGAGGTCAAAATAGAAACCCCGGTTTTTTTGCGACCTCGTAGCTCAGAAACGTTTGGTCCTACGAAAAAATCATATTAGCTCAAAATTATAGAAAATTTAATGATCTTTAATTTTGTACTAAATATTATTTCGCCTACGACTAACGGTTTTCGAGATAATGCAAAAAAAATCGAAAAAAATCACCTTAAAAATTTTTTTTATTTGCCCTTTTCGGGCTTAGATTGTCTGGACTAATAATTTTGATGCTAGAATAATTTTTTAGGTCGAATTGAAGAAGCCTGACGGTAAACTTAAAGATGCAATCGTCCTCCCTCATATGAGGTTCTCGCCTTCGAAAATTGAAGAGATGAAAAAGTTAGCTCAGGAGTTGAATAAGAAGTTCGGAATTCAAAAAGAAGCGTCCGATGTTCCTTCGACGAGTAAACAAGAAATTTTTTACGGCCCTGATGGTAATTTGCAAGTCAAAAGCATCGTTCCGGAAAAAAATAAGAAGAAAAAAGAAAAGAACACTTTCGAGGGGCATGTCGTTCCTCATTTGGTTCGATGTAAGAAGGTCAAAAAGAAAGAAAAACCAAAGACGATTACCCAGGATGAATATGTTCTGCACAAACTTTTCGCAAAATCGGACATCGAGACTGCCCTCAAACATGACACGATAATGGAAGGAGGGCCAGCCGATTATGCCATCGTAGAAGCCGAAGCGGACAAAATAGCACAAGAAGCACTGAAGAAACTTAAAGAATCGAGCGCAGACATTCCTCAACCTAGAAGAATATCGTTTCTAACACCATTGTAAGATCAAAAAATTATATTCAAAAAGTGAGGAAGGGTCCCCCCTGTGGTGAGGTCGAAAAAAATGTTTTTCTACCCCAAAATTGACCTCATTTTCGTGTTTCTCGCCTTCAAAATAGTCAGAAACCATATTTTGGGACAAATCAAAAAATGAAAATTTTAAGGTCAAAAAGTGAAGAAGGGTCCCCCCTTTGGTGAGGTCGAAAAAAATATTTTTACATCCCAAAATTGACCTCATATTCGTGTTTCTCACCCTGAAAATAGTCAGAAACCATATTTTGGGACAAATCAAAAAATGAAAATTTTAAGGTCAAAAAGTGAAGAAGGGTCCCCCCTTTGGTGAGGTCAAAAAAAATATTTTTACATCTCAAAATTGACCTCATATTCGTGTTTCTCACCCTGAAAATAGTCAGAAACCATATTTTGGGACAAATCAAAAAATGAAAATTTTAAGGTCAAAAAGTGAAGAAGGGTCCCCCCTTTGGTGAGGTCGAAAAAAGTATTTTTACATCCCAAAATTGACCTCATATTCTTTTTTCTCACCCTCAAAATAGTCAGAAGCCATATTTTGGGACAAATCAAAAAATGAAAATTTTAGGGTCAATAAGCGACGGGAGGGTCCCCGACCAGTCAGAAACCATTTTTTGGGACAAATCAAAAAATTGAAATTTTCGAGTCGAAAAAGAGAACCTTTGGCGAGGTCGAAAAAATGTTTTTCTACCCCAAAATTGACCTCATTTTCTTTTTTTTTCACCTTTAAAATATTCAAAAACCACATTTTCCACCATTCATTTTTGACTTCTTAATTTTTAGGCCCAACAAAGAAAACGATTTCAAAAAGCGCCTTTTTGAGGCCATCAACAAAAGGAAGCTCGAATCCGATGTGTCATCACCAGAAATCAATCTAGTCAAACAAATAATCAGTTGGATCTGTTCCCAAGGCGGAACCGCATCCACAGATTCTGTAAGTTTCATAATTCGTCTCTTTTTCATCAAATTCCTTCTTTTTTAGATAGTTGAAGAATTCGCTCCAAAACTGGGACATGAGAAAAACGCGATTTTCAAATCGATCCTATCGCAAATCGCCAAATTTTATCGCGCGCCTGATAAAAAAGGGTATTGGACTATTAAGGACGAGTTCAAATAAGGTGGCTGTGAATATCAAACTTTTAGGCTTAAGCTTGTCTGTGATCTTTTTTGTACAATAAACACTTTAAAATATATCATTTTTAATTTCCGACTTCTGCGAATTGTATTTTACTCAGCATTTTGATGCTTTGTTTTCCGTTTTCATTACAGTCCGGTATCACCTCCGATAATCCAACGATGGAGAAAATGCTGATCGTAATAGCAAGAAATGCTCCCATTAAGTAATCAAGCTGTAAAATGTTAAAAAAATTGAAAAAAAAATCTACCAACCTGACTACTATAAAATTCATATCTCATGAAAAAGACGATCAAAATGTTCCCAACGAAGGCAGAGAGAAACCAAAGGGTGATGGTCAACTCGACCCATTTCTTCGGAATTTTGTTGTTTTTATAGACAAACCTTGGGGCGAGCACAAAAGCGTCCATCACAGACATAAAATACATTTGGGGGAGTAAAATGTTGTATTTATTCTTCATAAGACGCTGTAAAAAATAAAAATTAGCGAATAATCTTCATTTAATATTACCTCGAGGCGAATTTCGACGATTACCGATGCCCCGAAAGACAAAGCGAGGGCAGCGAAAGCGAAATAAGGCCTCGACTGCGAAACTGAAACGTTTCTCCGATACTTGAGCCCTAATGGGATGACAATCGAGTGAAAAAATAAAACATTCAACAACGTAAAAAACGGGCAGAATATTAAAATCATCAAATAGTTGATGTCGCTCGTCTCCGATATCTTTTCCGACTGATGTAAATAAACCGTAAACTTCAAAGTTCCTGTTTTTATTTATTTTTAAATAAATCATTTATTACTTTTTGCTCCTTAAAAGCCAATATGATAATTATTGGTATGTATAGAGGCATTAGAAGATAGACGGCTTCGATTTTGTGCTCATCATACGTTCTTACATGGATTTCATCATTTTTTTCGACTTCTGAATGTACAATACTTTTTATTTGAAATTTAAGTTTATTCTGAAAAGAATTATGAAAAAAAATTCATGTAGCGAATCCTTACGTAGGAATATTTTAAAAAATGAAAAACGACGTTTCTTCTTTTTTTCTTCGTTTTGTACAACTTGTAGCCACATAAAATGCATACTGAAAGTCATGTTTGAGGTTATGGTGGACTAGGTTATAATTTTTAGGTTATGGAGAAAATATGGGAGGAAGAACCCCATAACTCAAACTCTTTTGAAAATTTGGGCACCCTCATCCCTACTCTCCCATCATCTCCTCTACACTCATAGACCATAGACACTCACCAACCTTCCCCTACTCTCCCATGACCTCCTCTACACACCTCAATAACAACTTTTTTTTATTCTTTGAGGAAATTAAAAATACATTGAAGGCCTTTGAACCAAAAATGATTTATCCGAAGGAACTTTGACTTAGGGGTTATCACTCGCAGCCGACCTTGCCCATAGAAATCAAAACTGCTTACGCGTCGCGATTATTTTGTGGACGATAACCAAAATGTCTTTTTTCATCCGACTTTTCGGATCGGCGACATCCGAGAATACGGAGATCATAACGCTTCCGTACATCTCGCCCAAACATCTCACCACAACCACCACAAAAAGCATCCTCTTATATCGATAGCTTTCAGAGGGCAAACTATACTGCGAGTAGCAAATATATTTGACGCATTTGAAGCTTCCACCCGTCGTCATGGCAAGTATCAAGAGAATAACGAGTCGCCAGCTACAACAAGTTGGAAATTTGGGAGCTATGATCGGTCATACTTGTTGCTTCTTGAAAGATCTGATTCAATGTATAGAGCAATGGTGGCTCCTATGCTTATTGCACTTAAAATCGTCATCGTCCTAAGAAAAACATAAGTTTCCAAATGATAGACGTACTGACCTCAGTTCTCCTAAATTCGTTCTGGCGACCGCATTCACCAAAACGACGGATAAATTGAAAAATGCGTTATACAAATGGAAGACGCTCATGCTTTCTTCGACGGTCCTCCCCATTTCTTTCCTCCATTCGTAATAAACGAGCACTGAAATCTTGAAACGATTATTTCCTCGACAAACACATTCAGGCGCTCACTTTTCACGCTGAATTCGAAGCAGTATTCGAAAAAGACGTAGGAAAGAATGAAAATTTCGATTATCTTTTTTGTCATTTCAAAATGCCATCAACACATGGGTTGAGACAACATTTTACAAAACGTTTTGAGAGTAAAAAACGGAAATCTAAAGTCGTTTTTGGGATAAAACGACATTTTTTTCGACTTCACCAAAGAGGGGGACCCTTCTTCACTTTTTCGACTCGAAAATTTTCATTTTTTGATTTGTCCCAAAATATGGTTTCTGACTATTTTGAGGGTGAGAAACACGAATATGAGGTCAATTTTGGGATGTAAAAATATTTTTTTCGACCTCACCAAAGGGGGGACCCTTCTTCACTTTTTGACCCAAAAATTTTCATTTTTTGATTTGTCCCAAAATATGGTTTCTGACTATTTTGAGGGTGAGAAACACGAAAATAAGGTCAATTTTGGGATGTAAAAATATTTTTTTCGACCTCACCAAAGGGGGGACCCTTCTTCACTTTTTGACCCAAAAATTTGCATTTTTTGATTTGTCCCAAAATATGGTTTCTGACTATTTTGAGCGTGAGAAACACGAATATGAGGTCAATTTTGGGATGTAAAAATATTTTTTTCGACCTCACCCAAGGGGGGACCCTTCTTCACTTTTTGACCCAAAAATTTTCATTTTTTGATTTGTCCCAAAATATGGTTTCTGACTATTTTGAGGGTGAGAAACACGAAAATAAGGTCAATTTTGGGATGTAACAATATTTTTTTCCTCCTCACCAAAGGGGGGACCCTTCTTCACTTTTTGACCCTAAAATTTTCATTTTTTGATTTGTCCAAAATATGGTTTCTGACTATTTTGAGCGTGAGAAACACGAATATGAGGTCAATTTTGGGATGTAAAAATATTTTTTTCGACCTCACCCAAGGGGGGACCCTTCTTCACTTTTTGACCCTAAAATTTTCATTTTTTGATTTGTCCCAAAATATGGTTTCTGACTATTTTGAGTTTGAGAAACACGAAAATAAGGTCAATTTTGGGATGTAAAAATATTTTTTTCGACCTCACCAAGGGGGGACCCTTCTTCACTTTTTGACCCTAAAATTTTCATTTTTTGATTTGTCCCAAAATATGGTTTCTGACTATTTTGAGGGTGAGAAACACGAAAATAAGGTCAATTTTGGGATGTAAAAATATTTTTTTCGACCTCACCAAAGGGGGGACCCTTCTTCACTTTTTGACCCTAAAATTTTCATTTTTTGATTTGTCCCAAAATATGGTTTTTGACTATTTTGAGGGTGAGAAACACGAAAATAAGGTCAATTTTGGGATGTAACAATATTTTTTTCCTCCTCACCAAAGGGGGGGACCCTTCTTCACTTTTTGACCCTAAAATTTTCATTTTTTGATTTGTCTCAAAATATGGTTTCTGACTATTTTCAGGGTGAGAAACACGAATATGAGGTCAATTTTGGGATGTAAAAATATTTTTTCGACCTCACCAAAGGGGGGACCCTTCTTCAATTTTCGACCTTAAATTTTTCATTTTTTAACTTCATCCAAATTGTGGTTTTTGATGTTTTTTAAGGTAAAAAACACGAATTTGGAGTCGGTTTTGTTACTTATAAATCGAAAAATTAGGCTAATGGTCCAAAATAACTAGGTCGAAGAGTCTTTCTTTGATTTCGGTCTTGTACTTTCTAATTTTTTATGTTTTGACTTTCACTACCTTTGAATTGACTGAAAACCCAATTCGTCATTTAAATTTAAATAAATTAAAATTTTCCGTAATACTGTGTAGTTTAGCGTTTTTAGGACTAATTAGAGCGGAGCGCTAATTTCGAAAGAAAATTCGAAAATTACCGAAAAAATGGAAAATCGATTGAGAACAAAAAGAAAAAAAAAAGATTTTTATTTACAGGTTGACAACCTGAAGAGTCGATCAAGGACGGGTGAAGGTAGTCGGTGGAAAATTGCGAGAGCAGTCACAAAAAAGTGGGTCCCGCAGTCCATCAAGACATCAGTCCACCAGCTGCCATGGGAGGAGAAACAAGGGAAGGCGAGAAAGTCGACGGTAAGCTTCCAAATTTCTTTATCTTTTCTTATCAGCTCATTTCGCCGTTATGTAAATCCCACGTGCAACTTTTGGAGGGAAAAGCACAAACAAGTTTGCAAACCAACATGAATGTCATGATTTTGTTTTGTTTGATTTTCTTCGTTTATTTTGAGATATGGATTATTCTTGGCATTCCTAGATCTTCTTGAAAAACTAAGCCATTTTTTAGTATTGAAAAAAAAATCCTGACCTGTTTTTGAAAGTCATTCTGTTTTTGTATTTTTTATTTTTTATTTGAAGGTCGAAGATTTTCCACATTTGTTCTTTGTTACATTAATTAAGAATTTTAGACGAAATCAAAACTTGGAAATAAATAAAATTCAAGATCACTGTTGAATTTTGCTTTTGTAGTTTATAAACTGTAGAATAGAATAAAGTAATTAAAACAAAATTCGATCCCAGGGGAGTGAAGCAAGGGGACTCTTTCGATTTAACGATGAATTAGATGTGACACTTTTTTTTTTAAGTCGACGTGACACATTTTAAACAGAATGTGAGGCGTGGATGTGACACTTTTTAGCGAAATATGACACCTTTTCAAATTATGTCCCCTTATGATTTAAAATGTGACATTTTTTTAAAATAAAATTTTGACACTTTTTAAGTTTAATGTGACACTTTTTAAGTTTAATGTGACACTTTTTTAAGTTTAATGTGACACTTTTAGTTTGACATTACAGTTTACACTTTTTCAACGTAAAATTCCCTTTTACTCGAATGTGACACCAAGCACCCTCAAGAGTAGAATGTGACACTTTTTCTTAGTCAACGTGACACATTTGAAGCAGAATGTGGGTTGTGACACTTTTTAATTCGAATGTTACACTTTTTATGTGACACTTTCTCAACGATAATGGCCTTTTATAATAGAAGTGTGACACTTATTGACAAAATATTGACTCTTTCTAGTTGAATGTGACACTTTTAGTTGAATTTAATACCTTTTCACCAATAGTGACACTTTATAATTAAAATGTGACACTCTTTGGGCAAAGGTTGGACACATTTTGAGTAGAATGTGACACTTTTTCAGTCGACGTGACACATTCAGCAAAATGAAACTATTTTGGTGGATTGTGACACTTTTTTATTCGAATGTTCTTTTTATGTGACACTTTCTCAACAATAATGCCTTTTTATAATAAGAATGTGACACTTGTTGACAAAATTTTGACACTTTTAGTTGGATGTGACACCTTTTCAACCATGAAGATTGGACGATAAAGATCCTTTTTAAGTAGAATGTGACAATTTTTTAAAAGTCGGCGTGACACATCGTGACACTTTTTAGTTAAATGTGACTAATATAGATAACACGTGTTAATTGAAGACCGTGAATACCTCTCATGACCCTTGGGCATTTAGTTTAAATGTGACACTTTTATGGCTTTCTAACAAGACTCTTTTATGTGACACCTTTTCAACGATGAAGATCCTTGTTAAGTAGATTGTGACACTTTTTTTTAAAACCCTTGATGATAGAGCGTCAAGGAAGATCCTTTTCTTTCTTTTTTCGTTGATATAGGATGTTGACTTAGTCTTAATGTTACATAAATGTGAGGGCCCTAGTTATCAACTTTTTCAAAACCGATAGCGGAGCTGCTATTTTAATTAGGACAATTAAGTAGGTACTCGCTTTCAATTATCTTTTTATCTCTCCGGATTCTATTGAAAAAAATTCTTTCCCCGCTTTTTTCCCCTTGTTTACTTCTGTAATTCTTGTTACTTGTTCAACAGGATTAAACAATTCGTCCGTTTAAGGGTATTTAATGAGTCAAACATGGGCAACGACCTAGAACAACGGAATATCCCGGATTTAAAAAAAAAAAAAAAATCTTTGTTATTTATGCAAATTATTTGTGTTGCCACTCAAAACGTCTGATAAAATCACTTCAAATTCGTTTAAAGTTCAAATAAAAAAAAATTGTTTGGGTCACTTAAAATATGTTTAAACACTTTTATAAAGAATTTTCAATGAAAAAAAAAAATGTAAATTACATTTCCTAGGAAATTATAAAAACGAAGATTCTAAAAAAATTCAAAGTCCTTGACCACGTTCATCGAAGCAATCAAACTTTCGTAAATTAGGAAGTAAGCTTTAACAACGAAATTAAACCGAATCATTTATTTTGTGTGGAAATAAATTCAATGAAAACGATAAAGTTATAAAACAAGTTAGATAATCTGGCGTAATAAATGAGAGAAGAAAAAAAAATTAATTTGAGAAAGTACGCTTGGAACTTTGCCAACGTCCTTGTTAAATATTTGGGCCTAATAATCATAAAATTTTATTATTACATACTTTTTTACAAATCTTTTATAAGCAACAAGATGGCCAATTTTCCAATCTATCGGTCTAATTAGAAGTTTCAACCTTTTTCATTCAAGAGTACCTTTTTCGTTAGGTAGTACCTTTTTCATTCAAAAGTACCTTTTTCATTCAAAAGTATCTTTTTCATCCAAGAGTACCTTTTTCATTCAAAAGTACCTTTTTCATTCAAAAGTACCTTTTCCATCCAAAAGTACCTTTTCCATCCAAAAGTACCTTTTTCATTCAAAAGTACCTTTTTCATTCAAAAGTACCTTTTTCATTCAAAAGTACCTTTTTCATTCAAAAGTACCTTTTTCATTCAAAAGTACCTTTTTCATTCAAAAGTACCTTTTTCATTCAAAAGTACCTTTTTCATTCAAAAGTACCTTTTTCATTCAAAAGTACCGTTTTTATTCAAGAGTACCTTTTTGTATCTTTTTCATCCAAAAGTACCTTTTTCATTCAAAAGTATCTTTTTCATTCAAAGTACCTTTTTCTTTCAAAAGTACCTTTTTCATTCAAAAGTACCGTTTTCATTCAAGAGTACCTTTTTGTATCTTTTTCATCCAAAAGTACCTTTTTCATTCAAAAGTACCTTTTTCATTCAAAAGTACCGTTTTCATTCAAGAGTACCTTTTTGTATCTTTTTCATCCAAAAGTACCTTTTTCATTCAAAAGTACCGTTTTCATTCAAGAGTACCTTTTTGTATCTTTTTCATCCAAAAGTACCTTTTTCATTCGAAAGTACCTTTTTCGTTACTTGTTATTATTATTTTTTATTTTTATAAATTTTCCTTAAAAACAAGCCTATCATCCGTCAACTTTTTACATATTGACCCATTTTACGACTATTGTTCGCCCGTCCTTGGTATATCGTTTAGAAATTAACACAACAATTAAACACTAGATTAGGTCAGGAGTGAGAAAAAAAGTCCATAATTTGGAGATAATTTTTATTAATGGCTATCCATCATATTGCGTTTCGGTAGGCCCCATCATGCCTTGCATAGCAAGAGTAAATTGCGTCACTATTCACTATATCTAGTACCCATCACATTGCGTCATTAGTTGTCATACATTTCTGAATAATTTTGGATACAGTTATCGCTTATTTTATTTCTTTTGACCTTAAATGTTACTTTTTCGACTCGGAATGCTGACGTTACAAGGAAACGTAGATTGTTTTTTGTAAACTTTACTGATTATTAATATTTTACTAGAAGTTTCCTTGTTTCACTCCCCTGGGATAGTAGGATGAACTACCCCGAGGGCAGCAGGGAAACCCACTCAAGTAACGAGTATTACTAGAAAATACAGATAATATTAAAGTAATATTGTTTAAAAAAAATAAAACTAAGGCAATAATGGTTTTTAAAAGCCTCGAAATCGCTTTATCAGTGATCGGGATTAAAGAGGATTTTAACTTCTGTTTTGACAGACACTTGGTAAACACGTATGACACTATCTTTTAACAGCAACTTGAGTTTTTGTGTTCAAATGGCCAAACCTGAGAATATAAAAAATCATAATGACTATTTAGATTTAAATAAAATATATTAATATAGTATAATATGTATACTATATATATATATATATGTTCATTATATTTATATATATGTATATATATATATTTTACCTTCTTATATATCCCTATATTTTCGCAACTCGTAAATAAATGGCGAAAATTTTTGCTCGTGTTTTAAAATGCCAAGGTAAACTTGGTGGCGTTACTTTGAAGATAAACATGTCATACAATAATCTGAAGTTTAGTTCAGGATGATAAAATATATTAGAGTAGGTAGGTAGGTCAAGGTAGTTGAGTACAAGTCTTATAGGATTAAATACGTGGGCGTGTTTTCTTATTTATCCATTTCTTAATATCATATATCATGCAGGGGAGACATGAAAATGACGATTTTTGATGAAAAACTCGTCAAATTGCTAAGGGTGGACCTTAGCTTGAATACTAAAATCCTCGACGAAATTCCATACTTTTCGTGTTTTTTAGGCAGCATGGGTGAGACACAAGTCAAAGGAGTCAAGCAGCCCACAGAAAACATGGAACTGATACAGGTTACCAAAATAAAAATAATTTTATAAACTAATATTTTTAATTTTTAGAAAATCAAATATCCAAAAGCAGTTTTCTTCATTTTATCGAACGAATTTTGTGAACGTTTTTCATATTATGGAATGCGTGGTAAGTGCGATTCTTGTGGAAATATTAAAACTCGAATTTTTCAGCTATTTTGGCTCTTTATTTGACATATCTGGGATTCACCGAGGACCAATCGACGATGATTTACCATTCGTTTGTTATTCTTTGTTATTTTACTCCAATTATTGGGGGTATTGTGGCGGATTCGTATTTAGGGAAGTACAAGTAAGTTTCTTGTGGAACCATTAAAACTTTTCAGCGACATAGCCATTGAATTTTGTTTCAGGACTATATTGTACGTGTCGCTGTATTATGCTGTTGGGAATATCGTGTTGTCGATGGCATCGGTGAAATCGTTGGATATAAACCACGTGTATGTTGAGATGTTGATGGTTATGCTGATGAAGGTTTTAGGGTTGCGAGTTTGATCGGTTTATTCTTGATCGGTTCTGGCACTGGAGGGATAAAACCGTGCGTCTCAGCTTTTGGAGGTGACCAGTTCGTCCTCCCGCAGCAGGAACGTCAACTGGCAGCGTTTTTCTCCGTTTTCTATTTCTCGATCAACGCGGGAAGCGTTTTGTCGTCGTTTTTCACTCCTATGATGCGTGAAAAGGTCGCCTGTTTCGGTGACGACGTCTGCTACCCGTTGGCTTTCGGGATTCCAGCCCTTCTTATGTGTCTATCGGTCGGTAAGTGGTTTTTCGGGCTCTTTGATTGCCATAACGTGATTAGCATAGATCTTTTCACAGACAATCAAGCAACAAGATTCAATGCACGACGTGTTTTCTTTTGCTCTATGGTGGTCTTTGTGTTTTAGTGATATTCATAGGAGGAAGATCTATGTATAAAATTAACCCTCCTTCGAAAAACAATGTTGCCGTCGACGTCTTCAAATGTTGCGGATACGCGATGTCGAGGAAGATCAGAAGCAAAGATGAGAAAGACCACTGGCTCGATTTTGCGGACGACAAATATAGCTTTAGGCTCATCCAAGATACGAAACTCGTGTTGAAAGTGGTTGCCATTTTGTGCCCGACGATCGTCTTCTGGGCGCTTTTCGAACAGCAAGGATCCAGATGGACTTTTCAAGCTAAGCATATGGATGGCGATTTGGGATTCTATACGATACAACCGGACCAGATGCAGACTGTCAATGCGGTCCTTTGCATCACATTCATCCCGCTCTTCGAAAGCGTTTTGTATCCTCTTCTTTCCAAAATGAAGCTTCTTCGGACTCCGTTGCAGAAAATGACAGCAGGAATGCTTCTGGCTGCTTTGGCCTTTTTGGTCTCCGGCGTCCTCCAGATCAAGATCGAGGAAGGTGAACCCATTTTGCCCAACGAAAACCTAGCGCAGATGCAAATCTACAACACCTTCGACTGCCCCATCACAATCAACTCTGACGTCAACATTACGACGACCATCAACAACTACAACACCGCTCTTCTCAATATCCCATCGACCTCCATCACAAACTACAAACTTGAAGCCAAATTTGGCCCAGGGTGCTCAGAAAAGGACCAAGTTTTCAACATTACTCTCGAGAACAGCAAAGTAATGCATGATTAGTATTACATTTTTATGAACATTTCACTTGCAGATATACACTTACATGTTTTTAAAAGAAGAAAGCGTCGTTTTAAAACAAATTGGTGTATCCGATGGGAAAGAAATTGCAAGAGCCCAAGATGCTAGTCCAAAAATAAGGTACCTATGACGTCACAAGATCTCTTCCAATCCCTTGACGTCACTGCCACCCAAATCGTTGATATCCTCTTTTTATGTTCAGAGTTCTTTATGGTGG
Organism: Orius laevigatus; assembly: GCA_018703685.1. Classification (NCBI taxonomy): domain Eukaryota; kingdom Metazoa; phylum Arthropoda; class Insecta; order Hemiptera; family Anthocoridae; genus Orius; species Orius laevigatus. The sequence continues at coordinate 38,064 of JAGWEN010000519.1, read as the reverse complement.
GATCGGACGTGTGGATGTTATACTCAAGAATTATTTGACGGAAAAAGACTTCTCGTTTTCCGACCACAAGTCACTTATGCAAGAAATGAAAAGTTATTTGAACCTCACCATAATGGTCAATGGGAAAACATCGAATGAAACCGTCTACGTCAAATCTGGAGGAGTTTACAGCATTTTATTAACCGATCTTGATAATGTTAAGGTATTCAGTTGTTACTTATTAGGCTCCATAAATAACCGGTTTTTGTTCTAGTTTTCCTTCTTGACCATTACAGAACCGAATACGATCTCGATGTTATGGCAGCTTCCTCAATACGTCATCATAACAGCGGCTGAAATCATGTTTTCGATAACCGGTCTTCAGTTTTGTTTCACCCAAGTTAGTAATATTCAAGTGCATGATGGGTACTTTCGCTGTGCATGATGGGTAGGTACCTACTAACCTAAAAGTGATGGCACTAACGCTACTATGGGTAGAAATGGAGGTGATATGGAAATGCATGATGGTATATACTCACCACTAGGTACAGACTAGAACTATTTTTACTTCAATACACATTCGATTTTTAGGCTCCATTGAGTATGAAATCTGTGATGTCATCTTTATGGCTTCTGACAAACGCGTTGGGAAGTGTTATCATTCTCATCGTAGCAGGAGTTAAGATGTTCGATAAACAGGTTGAGTGTTTTCAATTTTCGATTGTTTAATTTATTTCGAATGTTGCAGTCGTCAGAATTTTTTCTCTTCGCTCTTCTCATGAGTGTCGTTATGGGAATTTTCGTAATCCTCGCCAAAAATTACACTTACGTCGAAATTTCGAGCCAAGATGAGAAGAAAACGGAAGACTCTAAAATATGAAAACAATTTTGTATTTATTTGTGTAAATATTTGTAATATTTTTATTTATAATAAATGAAAATGTAAATAACACTTGGGAAAAACCGTCGCTGTACTTGGAAAAAAAGTGCAATCCAGGAAAAAAACGTGGTGAAACCAGGAAAAAAGGGTGTATATATATATATATATATATATATATATATATATATATATATATATATATATATATATATATATATATATATACATTCTTTCTGGCCCACCCGATGGTCCAACAGGGCTACAGCCCCTTTCCTACCTACCTACCTTTTATACCTTCTATTCGACGAGCTGCCTTTTTCGGGGTGCGGAGTACTATGCGCTTGAGAATTCATTTCTGGGCATACTCCAGACTTTGAGCAATATCTAAATTTAATGTCATGTCGACCTTATCAAATGACATTTTTATAGTCTGAATATAAATTTTTCATTTACTGGCTCTTCAGTTGAATTTCACCTTTCAAGGATTGTTCTTCGATCTCTTCTATCAGCAAGCCAGCAATAAGGCAAAAGATTGTCTAGGGTGAAGTTTTGGCCTGGCAGCATGGGTGAGGCACAAGTCAACGAAGTATATAAGCCTTTAGAAAACATGGAACCTATCAAGGTTACTACTTAAATATACATAATTTTATATTATTTTTCGTCGATAGAAAATCAAATATCCAAAAGCCGTTTTCTTCATTTTATCGAGCGAGTTTTGCGAACGCTTTTCATATTATGGAATGCGTGGTATGGAAATTCTGTTTGAGCTTTTGAAATTAGAATATTTTAGGGATTTTGGCTCTGTATTTGACCCATTTGGGATTCACAGAGGACCACTCGACGATGATTTACCATTCTTTTGTTATTCTTTGTAATTTTACGCCGATTTTTGGGGGTATTGTGGCGGATTCGTATTTAGGGAAGTTTAAGTAAGTGAATGATGGGGAAATGAATTTTGATTGGTTGTTGTAGGACTATATTGTATGTGTCGCTGTATTATGCTGTTGGGAATATCGTGCTGTCGATGGCTTCGGTGAAATCGTTGGATATAGATCACGTGTAAGTTGAGATGTTGATGCTTATGCTGATGAAGGTTTTAGGGTTGCGAGTTTGATCGGTTTATTCTTCATTGGTTCTGGCACTGGAGGGATTAAACCGTGCGTCTCAGCTTTTGGAGGTGACCAGTTCGTCCTCCCGCAGCAAGAACGTCAACTGGCGGCGTTTTTTTCCGTTTTCTATTTCACGATCAACTCGGGAAGCCTCCTGTCATCGTTTTTGACGCCGATGATGCGTGAGAAGGTCGCCTGTTTCGGTGACGACGTCTGCTATCCGTTGGCTTTCGGGGTTCCAGCTCTTCTCATGTCTCTTGCAGTTGGTATGTCGAAATTAGGATGAAAGCAACTTTTCTTTGTTTTAGTGATATTCTTCGGAGGTCGATCTATGTACAGAATCAACCCTCCTTCCAAAAGCAATGTCGCCATCGACGTTTTCAAATGTTGTGGACACGCTATGGCTAGGAAGATCAGAAGCAAAGATGAGAAAGACCACTGGCTCGATTATTCCGACGATGAATACAGTTTTAGGCTCATCAGAGATACGAAAATGGCGTTGAAAGTTGTGGCGATTTTGTTCCCGACGATATTCTTCTGGGCGCTTTTCGAACAGCAAGGATCAAGATGGACTTTTCAAGCTAACAATATGGATGGCGATTTGGGATTCTATACGATACAGCCGGACCAGATGCACGTAGTCAACCCCTTTCTTTGCTTAACATTCATCCCACTGTTCCAAAGCGTTTTGTATCCTCTTCTTTGGAAAATGAAGCTCCGGACTCCGTTGCAGAAAATGACATCAGGAATGCTTCTCGCTGCTTTGGCGTTTCTAGTCTCCGGCGTTCTCCAGGTCATGATCGAAGGAGAAGAACCCATTTTGCCCAACGAAAACCTAGCGCAGATGCAAATCTACAACACCTTCGACTGCCCCATCACAATCAACTCCGTCAACATTACGACGACCATCAACAACTACAACACCGCTCTTTTCAATATCCCATCGACCTCCATCACAAACTACAAACTTGAAGCCAAATTTGGCCCAGGGTGCTCAGAAAAGGACCAAGTTTTCAACATCACTCTCGAAAACAACAAAGTAATGCATGATTAGTATTACATTTTTATGAACGTTTCACTTGCAGATATACACTTACATGTTTTTAAAAGAAGAAAGCGTCGTTTTAAAACAAATTGGTGTATCCGATGGGAAAGAAATTGCAAGAGCCCAAGATGCTAGTCCAAAAATAAGGTACCTATGACGTCACAAGATCTCCTCCAATCCCTTGACGTCACTGCCACCCAAATCGTTGATATTCCTCTTTTTATGTTCAGAGTTCTTTATGGTGGGATCGGACGTGTGGATGTTATACTCAAGAATTATTTGACGGAAAAAGACTTCTCGTTTTCTGACCACAAATCACTTATACAAGAAATGAAAAGTTATTTGGATCTCACCATAATGGTCAATGGGAAAACATCGAATGAAACCGTCTACGTCAAATCTGGAGGAGTTTACAGCATTTTATTAACCGATCTCGATAATGTTGAGGTATTATTGGATTCTACTTAAGAAAGGTAACGGGTTTTTTCTAGTTTTCCTTTTTGACTATTACAGAACCGAATTCGATCTCGATGTTATGGCAGCTTCCTCAATACGTCATCATAACAGCGGCTGAAATCATGTTTTCGATAACCGGTCTTCAGTTTTGTTTCACCCAAGTAAGTAACCACTAGCAACTACGTATTCAAAGTATTAAGGAACTTATGTTATGGGTAGGTAGGTTACCAATTAATATGATTTTTAGGCTCCAGTGAGTATGAAATCTGTGATGATGTCTTTATGGAATATGACAAGTGCGTTGGGGAATGTTATAGTTCTCGTTGTGGCCGGCGTCCACATATTTGATCAGGTAAGTGTTTTTCATAATAATAAAGTCTATATTAAATAGAGGGGGCCTATGACGTCATCGGCCGCATGCCTACATCTGCTCAGCCACAAAGCCAGTTGTGTTTGCTAATTTTCTTGTAGCAGTCGTATGAATTTTTCCTCTTTTCCCTCCTCATGAGTGCTGCCGTGGGAGTTTTCATTCTTCTCGCCAAAAACTACATTTACGTCGAAAATTTGAACATAGAAGAACCGGATATCGAGGAAACCAAATTATAAAAAAAAAATTGTAAATATTTGTAATTTTTTGAAATAAAAAATGTCTCTTTTGGGGAAAACCGTGAACACCGTCTAGGGACTTGAAACACTCTCGATGTAAATATTGATAATGTGGGAAATGAATGAAGGGATTTTGAAGAGGGGGATTTCGATCTCTTATCGAACTTGAAGATAATGATATAATAAATTTTGAGGCTTTTTATTCAACAGGTAGTTCTAAAATGGTGTCCGAAGGGGAGACAACACCTCCACCACCCGCTTACAGCATCTATGATCCAGGTATCAATAGAAAAAAATAAATTTTAAACCCAAAATGTGCTGGAAACGCAAATAAAGTTGGCATCTTTGTGGGAAGGTTGGAAAAATAAGCTTAAACCCTCGTTGTATAGCCTGGGAGAACAAAGCTACACAAAAGAAGAATCTTTCCTCAACTACCCATTATGCATTGAAAACTCCTCACTATTCAGTTTTTAGGTAGATTTTTTTTCCCCTTCATTTTACTGATTTTGTCGCAAAAAACAGAACTTGCTCAATCATCAGCAAACAATTCTTGTCAACAATTGAAGCGGACATTGATGTATCCGTTATTTAATTTCGCAAAGATAACATTTTAATATTCTTCAAACATGGGAAAACCGGGTAATCATTTATTTTAAAAATATTAATTTTTTTTTTGTTCTCAGGGGAGAAAAATGGAAAATTGAAAAAAGTGGACGAAAACGAAAAGTTAAATCTGATCCCCGAAGAAAAGTTTAAATACCCGAAATCCGTCTTTTATATAATCTCGAACGAATTTTGCGAAAGATTCTCTTACTATGGAATGAGAAGTGAAGACAATTTTTTTTATTTAAAAAAATTAATTTTTTATTAAAGCTATTCTGGCCCTTTATTTGGCAAAACTTGGCTTTTCTGAAAACAACTCGACGATTATTTATCATGTTTTTGTCATGCTATGTTATTTTACGCCTCTTATCGGAGGGATTATAGCGGATTCATATTGGGGAAAATACAGGTTAGACTATCCATCAATGTTTCTCTGTCGTGCAGAAATATTCATTGTTTTCTCTCTCTCTCTCTCTCTTTTTGCAGAACAATTTTGTACGTTTCTCTAGTATACGCCCTAGGAAATGTCGTTTTGGCGGTTGGTTCCATCAATCCGAACCTCGTGTAAGTACCTTTTTCGTTAAAAAGTAACCTTTTCTTTAAAGAGTACCTTTTTCGTTCAAGAATACCTTTTTTGTTCAGAAGTAGGTACCTTTTTCGTTAAAAAGTAACCTTTTCTTTAAAGAGTACCTTTTTCATTCAAGAATACCTTTTTCGTTGAAGAAAACCTTTTTCGTTAAAAAGTAACCTTTTCTTTAAAGAGTACCTTTTTCATTCAAGAATACCTTTTTCGTTGAAGAGAACCTTTTTTTGTTCAATGTACCTTTTTCGTTAAAAAGTAACCTTTTCTTTAAAGAGTACCTTTTTCATTCAAGAATACCTTTTTCGTTGAAGAAAACCTTTTTCGTTAAAAAGTAACCTTTTCTTTAAAGAGTACCTTTTTGATTCAAGAATACCTTTTTCGTTGAAGAGAACCTTTTTTGTTCAAAGTACCTTTTTCGTTAAAAAGTAACCTTTTCTTTAAAGAGTACCTTTTTCATTCAAGAATACCTTTTTCGTTGAAGAGAACCTTTTTTGTTCAGAAGTAGGTACCTTTTTCGTTAAAAAGTAACCTTTTTTTGTTAAAAAGTGACCCTTTTTTTTGTTAAAAAGTAACCTTTTTTTTTTGTTAAAAAGTAACCTTTTTTTTTGTTAAAAAGTAACCTTTTTTTTTTTGTTAAAAATTAACCTTTTTTTTGTTTGTTAAAAAGTAACCTTTTTTTTTTGTTAAAAAGTAACTTTTTTTTGTTAAAAAGTAACCTTTTTTTTTTGTTAAAAAGTAACCTTTTTTGTTAAAAAGTAACCTTTTTTTTGTTAAAAAGTAACCTTTTTTTTTTTGTTAAAAAGTAACCTTTTTTTGTTAAAAAGTAACCTTTTTTGTTAAAAAGTAACCTTTTTTTTGTTAAAAAGTAACCTTTTTTTTTTGTTAAAAAGTAACCTTTTTTTGTTAAAAAGTAACCTTTTTTTTTTTTAAAAAAGAGTAGGTATCTTTTTTGTTAAAAAGTAACCTTTTTTTTGTTAAAAAGTAACCTTTTTTGTTAAAAAGTACCTTTTTTGTTAAAAAGTATGTACCTTTTTCATTCGGAAGTACCTTTTTCATTCAAGAATACCTTTTTTGTTGAAGAGAACATTTTTCGATAAAAAAAAAGTAGGTACTTTTTTTTGTTACAAAGTAACCTTTTTTTTAAAGAATAGGTACCTTTTTTGTTAAAAAGTATGTAGGTACCTACCTACCTTTTTCATTCAAGAATACCTTTTTCGTTGAAGAGAACCTTTTTCGTAAAAAAAGTACCTTTTTTTTGTTAAAAAGTAACCTTTTCTTTAAAGAGTAGGTACCTTTTTAATTTTGACTTTGAAAGACGAATACCTTTTTCGCAAAATAGTACTTTTTTCATCCACGAGAACCTTTTTCGCTAAAAAGCACCTTTTCCCCTCAAAAGTCCCTTTTTCTGTGAAGAGTACCTTTTTTTTGTCTTCCAGGGCTATCAGCATGATTGGTTTATTCTTGATCGGTACAGGAACCGGAGGTATCAAACCTTGCGTCTCCTCTTTCGGTGGCGACCAATTCGTCCTCCCCCAACAAGAGAAAGAACTCCAGAAATTCTTCTCCGTCTTTTATTTCTCAATAAACGCCGGAAGCGTCATTTCATGTTTTATAACACCCATGTTGAGGGAGAGCATAGGATGCTTCGGAGAAGACGTTTGCTACCCATTGGCCTTCGGAGTTCCAGCAGTCCTCATGGTCTTGTCAGTCGGTAAGCCCAATATTGGAAAAATCTAGATATCACGATCAGGGTTGCCACAACCCCGATTTCAAGTTGGATCAGTCTGACCAACCAATTTCTTTTAGTCATATTCGCTGTGGGAAGGCCCAAGTATAAAATATTGCCTCCATCCAAAGAAAACATGGCTGTCAAAGTCGTTAAATGTTGGGGAGTAAGTAGAACAATGTTTATTATCATTATAAACCAATTTTTTGTATAGCATGCCATATCTAACAAAGTTAAAGGCAAAAATGTGGGGAAAGAACATTGGATAGACCACGCGGATGACAAGTACAACAAAGAGTTTATCAATGAGACAAAAACAGTTTTGTCTCTAATTTACTTATTTTCGCCGACGATCGTTTTTTGGGCGCTCTACGAGCAGCAAGGATCCCGATGGACTTTTCAAGCAAACCACATGGACGGCGAGCTTGGATTTTTCACGATTCAACCAGATCAGATGCAGACAGTGAATGCTGTCATGTGCTTGGCTTTTATACCGATTTTCGAGTATTTCGTGTATCCATTTTTGGCATTCGTGAAGCTCGTGAGGACGCCGTTGCAGAAACTGAGCTGGGGAGGGATGCTGGCCGCTGTAGCTTTTTTAATCTCGGGTTTCGTCCAGATGAAAATCGAAGCGTCAAATCCAGCATTGCCTGCAGAAAACGAAAGCTTCCTTAGACTCTACAATACCCTCGACTGCCCCATAAACATCACCTCCAACTCGCCAATGGACATCAAAAATTTCAACCTCATCGACACATCAGTTTTAACAGTCTATAACTCCACTTACGTCACATTGACAGCCCATTATGGCCCTCAGTGCAGCCAAAAAGGACCAGAACAATTCAAAATTCAAACAAAAAACAGCAAGGTTTCATATAACCTCTGAAAATTCCAAATAAATTCATTTTATTCCAGATATCGAGCTACATATTCAGGAAGAACGGTGACGCTGTCGATTTGTCAAATATTGGCTTTTTTGAAGGGGCTTCCATCGAAAAGTCTGAAAACGGAAGCACTAAAATTCGGTAAGTGGTGTAGTGACGTCAACGATGTTTATGACGTCAGTTTCAGTGCGGTTTACGGCGGAGAGGAGACTTTTCGGATAAATCTCGTCAATACAGATGAGAAAGCTACAGATCTGAATTTCAAGCGTTTTTCTTCGGATATGGTCGAAATTAAAAGCAACGAAGAGTAAGACACAAGAACTGTCAAATTCGCAAAACAAGGGATTTGGGAGGTTTTTTGCTTATATCTCCAGAACGATGAGTACTAGCGACTTGATCACTAAGTACAAAATGAAAGGTCATAAAATTAGCTATAAAATTTATTAATAGTTTGTTTAATTTGGCCTTGCCGTTTGGCAGCTATCGACGGCCAAAGTTCTACTTATCGGTCATTCTACTTTTACCATCGATAGCTGCCAAACGGCTTGACCAAATTAAACAAATGAATAATGAATTTTATAGCTCATTTTACGCCCTTTCATTTTGCACTTAGTAATTAAGTCGCTAGAACCCATAGTTTTGGAGATATAAGCAAAAAACCAAAAAAACGTTCCAAAAATTTGACCTTTTTTGCAAATTGCATTTTTGCTTATATCTCCAGAACTATGCGTTCTAGAGACTTGATCACAAAGTACAAAATGAAAGGTCATAAAATTAGCTATAAAATTTATTAATAGTTTGTTTCATTTGGCCTAGCCGTTTGGCAGCTATCGACGGCCAAAGTTCTACTTATCGGTCATTCTACTTTTACCATCGATAGCTGCCAAACGGCTTGACCAAATTAAACAAATGATTAATGAATTTTATACCTCATTTTACGCCCTTTCATTTTGCACTTAGTAATTAAGTCGCTAGAACCCATAGTTTTGGAGATATAAGCAAAAACCAAAAAAACGTTCCAAAAATTTGACCTTTTTTGCCAATTGCATTTTTGCTTATATCTCCAGAACTATGAGTTCTAGCGACTTGATCACTAAGTACAAAATGAAAGGTCATAAAATTAGCTATAAAATTTATCAATAGTTTGTTTAATTTGACCAAGCCGTTTGGCAGCTATCAACGGCCGAAGTTCTACTTATCGGTCTACGTTCTACTTTTACCATCGATAGCTGCCAAACGGCTTGACCAAGTTAAACAAATGATTAATGAATCTTATAGCTCATTTTACGCCCTTTCATTTTGCACTTAGTAATTAAGTCGCTAGAACCCATAGTTTTGGAGATATAAGCAAAAAACCAAAAAACGTTCCAAAAATTTGACCTTTTTTGCGGGAAAAATTTGTCAGAAAACAACTAATTCGTAATCAGCGTCCTAAAAAACGTAATCTTTTCAGCTATTCAGTCAACATAAACGGTAAACTCTCACAAAATAAGATACATTTACGATCTGGCGGAGTTTACACTCTTCTAGTCGAAAATACGAATAATGTGGCGGTAAGTTAGATATTGTATTGCCGAAATTTGAAATTATCATTGGCTATTCCAGGTGAAACTATTGGTCATAACGAGCCCAAATGAACTCAGCATGCTTTGGCAGCTGCCCCAATATTTTGTGATCACTTTTGCCGAAATTATGTTTTCGATCACCGGTATAGAATTCGCTTTTACTCAAGTAATCCATAACAAAATTCGGTCAAATTTTGAATTTTTTTAGAGTCCCGAGTCCATGAAATCGATTATTTCATCCCTTTGGCTCCTAACAGACGCATTGGGTAACGTCATCATTTTATTGATAGCCGGAATCGAAATTTTCAAAAGCCAGGTAAACATGGCAGCCTCCTGATGACGTCATTTTCTTTTTTAGGCGTCGGAATTCTTCTTGTTCGCCGGACTTATGGCATTCGTCATGATCATTTTCATAGCTCTGGCACGAAATTACAAATACGTCGAGAATCCAAACGAGACTGAAAATAAGAGAGATGAAGACTCCCGTTTTTAATTTATATTTATTTTTTTGTACAAAAAAAAATTAAAAGTTTTATTTATTTAATTTTTTTTAATACAAAAACCCCTTTCTGACGCTCAAATCGTTCCCATGGATACACATTTTGGGAGCTCGTTGCTACGGACGCTTCACTAGTCAAACTAAAAATTTTTCAAAATCGACAAAAAGGATATTGATTTCTATGTAAAATTGCACGAGGAATCCGATGGCATCAATTAAAAAATTCTAGGACCAATATTTTTCGAGTTATCGCAAAAAAACCGCTTTTGGAACTAAGTAAACTACCCCAGGAAAAATTTTCTCGTCAAAAACAACATTATAATCGTACTCAGCACTCCAAAAAACCTAAAGATATTAAATTTTATCAAGATTAAAAAATAAAATTTTTTTCCCTAAGTGATTCCTTGATAAAATTTAATATCTTTAGGTTTTTTGGGGTGCTGAGTACGAATATAATGTTGTTTCTGACGAGAAGATTTTTCCTGGGGTAGTTTACTTAGTTCGCAAAGCGGTTTTTTAGCGATAACTCGAAAAATAATGGTCCTAGAATTTTTTAATTGATGCCATCGGATTTGTCGTGCAATTTTACATAGAAATCAATAGCCTGTTTGTCGACTTTGAAAAATTCGTATTTTGACATCAAGAGGGTGCCACGCCCCTCCTGGGGCCCATTGGAAGAAACGCTCGCTATATTTTGATGTAGAATCACCGAAAAAATTTGTGGCCAGATCGGCGACTCACCGTGACCTTCCTTGTTAGTTCATAGGACGCTTCACTAGAGCTCAGCACTTTAGCAGTTCATAGATTAGCTAAAAGATTCGACTAATAGGGTTAAATTTAAAAAAAAAACATGAATGAATAAAAAAGACATTTATTACCAAATGAATTATGCTACAAAATCATAAAAGTATATACAATGTAACGTTTTTTTCACAAATGGTATCAAGCTGCACTCTATGAACAGGAAAATGAAGCTTGATATCCTTTAAATTAAAAGTTTTCTTCTAGAAATTCTAACGAAAAGAAAAAAAAGAAAAAGGCCAATAGTGCCTATGCTATCGAGTAAACTAAAAGATAGGAAAAAATATTATTTAATTAGGAAAATGTACATTTTTTACACGTTTTAGGATAAAATTTGAAATAAAATTAATTTTGTAAAATCTGCAATCTGACGGTTCGACCTCTTATAGGCTTAAAATTGAGTTCTTTGACGGCTCTGATGGCGTCATCGTAAGATTTGAGGGCGACTCTGGCGTCACCGGTGGGCCTACCGAGATCGTCGAATCTTCTCAGGATGTGTTCTTGTTCGAGGTCGAAACCTTGGAAAAATTCGAGAATTTCTTCTAAATCGGCTTTGAAATGGATGTTTTCTAAGGAGACGATGGTCCCTCTTTTGGCGAAGGATTCTAAAACGTTGTCGTTTTGGGGTGAAGGTTGTCTCTGGTCGGGTCTTCCGTTGCCCATGAAGCGGCCACGTCCTCGCCCTCTTCCACGTCCCCTTTCGTAGAAATCGTTCCTTCGAAACCTTCCCTCCTGGCGATTCTCGTTGAAGTCGTTCCTCCAAGGTCGACGGTTTTCGGTTGTCGAATTGAACGGCCTTGAGAATCTTTGGTTGTCTGAAAAGGCAGGGTTGAGCCTATCAGCTTCTTCCTGGGTCGTCTTCGTTATCGCAAAAGAAACCCTATTGTAAGCCGGGTTGGATATCAAAATGGCCTTTTCGACGTCATCTTGTGACAAAAATCGCGCGTACGCATCGGAATATCCAAAATTGTTCACCACAAAGAAAACTTGAAGAGGTGACAAATTATGCGTGGAGAAAAAATCGAAGACATCTCTTTCATTCGATCCTGAAGGCAAACCTCTCAGCATGACCCAGTTGGTTTTAAAATCTCGAAAATTTTTCGTCTCTTTGAATCCTTTATCTTCTTCATTTTCGATATCCATGTCGACAGAGCTGAAAGAAACGTCTTTATCTGGTTTGAAGTTGTCGACAGCAGTTTGGTAAATTGAATCACGCAAATCGATCACTTCGACAGTATTGCTTCTTACTTTTTTCCCATTTTGGTTTAAAGCAAGCTTTTTGTGGTTTGAATTTGAAAATTTGACGTAGGCGATGCCTGTCCTGTAACCGTGGGTGTCGTTGATCATTTTGATGCCGTCGGAAGGTATGCTGAGGCCGTCGAATAATTTCTTGACGTCGATATAAGAAGCGTTGAGTGGTAAACCTCTTATTTCGATGCATAGGTTGGTGCTTAGGCTATTTCCTTGATTGGGGTTTACCTTCCAAGGGTCAATGAAATTCGGGTCCAGATTGGGAGGCTGGAATACAGGAGGGACCATTGGAAAATTGTAGTTTTGGATCATCTCTGGATTTTGCATCATCGCTCTCTGGATTATCGATGGATCTATTATGGGTGGTATGGGCATGGGTCTTATCTGCTGCATTTGAGGAAAAGGAGGCATAAAAGGGGCTATTTGGTTCTGAAATGGGAATTTCTTTTCTTCTCCGAATGGTTCTGTGGGAGAAGGTTCTTTGCCGTTTTGATGCATTTGGAGTAGCTGAGTGGGTATTGCGGGAGGGTCGGGCAACTTCTTTTGTTCCTCTTTATCTCGATTTCGGTTTCTGGGCTCTTTTGAATCACGGTCTCTGGAACGTCTTCTCCTGTCCCTGGATCTGCTCCGACGGCTTCGACTATAGCGATCCCTACTGCGGTCCCTGCTTCGGCTCCTTGAACCGCTTCTCGTTCTCCTTCTATCGCGATCCCTTCGGTTTCGACTTCTACGCTCGTCTTTTCCTTTCGATCTGCTCGACGATCTTTCACTCCTTCGTTTATCCTCATTCTTGCTTTCTGCAGCTTCGATTTTTGGAGCAGGAACTGTCGCTGCTGTAGAAGGAACGTTCATGAGTTGGTGGATTTTCAACGCTGCCTGACGAGCTTGTTCGATCACTTTCAGCATCTCCGTTCTCGAACTTAAAAAAAGTTTTATCTGCACTTCTTTAAGTTTGCCATTATCTTTCTGCATAGCTTGACGAGCATCTTCATCCGTACTGGAACCAAAAACAAAAAATACCATAAACGATCAATAAATAACGAGTCAACCCAATTTCCAACCCTCAAAGAGCAAAATAAGTCAGCTACGGTATTGATTCTATGGTTTCTAATATTTTCTCGGAAAGTAAACCAACCTAAACGTAAGTCCATTTTTAAAGGCCAAGGAGTGATTTGAGCGATTTCAAGCGTAAAATAACTTTTAAAGCTCTTTAAAACATCTTTCCAACGGAATAAGTATCAATAAAATCGGCATTGTGGACATTTTCAGGAAAGGAATAGTGCCTCTCAAGTTACATCGACTAACAGTAAACTTCCATTTTTTTGAGATCCTGGCCCGAGCGATTTCATCCACTAGGTAACCCTCTCAGGCAAATAGATAGACGATTGGGCTCAGTTCTTGCCATAGCATCAGCTAATGATAATTGGCCTTCTGGGTTTCCGGTCGTTCGTAGGTTTTGATCTACCTAATAGTACTCTAGGCCGTGAGGTAGGCAAGAAACTTCTCCTATAAGATTTTGATCCGAAGAAAAATACTATCCTAGTTATTCGTTGATTTTGACTTGGGTGACATTTAGGGCATTAACTATTCCTACAACCATAGTGAATAGGCCTCTTGGCTCTAACTTTGAGGGTTCATGTACGTTCCAAGACGGCCGCTCTGGTGGTCCCCTAAAAGTTTCATTGTGATGCTCAAATTTTGGCATGAGTAGATTGAAACTCTTATTTGCGAGTTCATACGAAGTAAAACTATGAAATGGCTGAATCTAGAAGCTCTGTACTTGCTGAGGTCACGAGGGCACAGTGATTTTCTAAACCTCAAAAATGAATGTTGAAAGACTGAGGAAGCTCAGAGGCCAGATCATAGTATGCAGTTCTAGTTCATCGGTTCTGGACTTGTCAAGGGAAAAAATTTTTATTTTTAAATCTTGATAAAATTTAATATCTTTGAGGTTTTTTGATGGGGTGCTGAGTACGAATATAATGCTGTTCTTTTGACGAGAAGATTTGTTTCCTGGGGTAGTTTGCCTAGTTCGAAAAGCGTGATTTTTTAGCAATGGATCGTCGAAAAAATAATGGTCCAAGGAATTTTTAAAGATTGATGCCATCGGATTCGAGCTCGTAGCAATTTATACGATCAGAAATCATTAGCCTGTTTGTCGATTTTGACATATTCGTATTTTGACTTCAAGGTGCCCATTGGAAGAAACGCTAAAACTATTTTTTGATGTAGAATCACCAAAAAAATTTTGGCCCGATCGGCGACCCACTCACCGTGACCTCCCCTTGTGTTTTTTTTCTTTCTTTCTGTTTCATAATTATTATTTTATTCAGCTTTTCGTCCGACAGGGGAAGCACCCATTCTAAAGGTTATTGAGGGCTGATTGTTGTAAAGGCTGCAGCCACTTTGGCTTAATCCGATCGAAGCAACCACTTTCGACCAATTGAGCAGGTAATCGGAATGGGTACAGAAGGTTTAGGTATTAATTTTTGGTTTACCAGAGGAAATTGTTTATTGGTTTCCATGACAAAATGGTTTAGTCGATTTTTTTGGAGAAAAAAAAATTTGTTTCGGGACTTAGGATTGATTTTATTGTAAAATTGGTTTAGTTTGTTTTTTTATGGTTTTCGTCGAAAAATGGTTTACTCGACGTAATTGGTTTACTTTTTCTTATTCTTTCCTCCCCCCTGGTCCAAGGTGGTTATAAAAAAATTGGTCCTAAGTGGCTGCTTTTTTGAGAAATTGGTCCAAAATGCATTCTACCGTTGAAAAAGTTGTTCTGATACATCGATTTTCTCAATATTTATCCATCAATACTAATTTCCATCCAAAATACTATATGATGATGGATAGGATCGATAACTGCTGAACGTCTTCTCCAAATTGGACAATTCAAATTTTTTTTTTTACTTCGGAGTTCGGGATCATGTCGCTAGAACTAGTTTTGAAGATAAAAGAAAAAAATTCCAATGAAAAAATTTCTGCCGGCAACCACAGTAATCAGCGACCCAGAAAAAAAATAATTGTGTAGATCGGATCAGAATTGTAGGAGAAAAACGGTGGAAAAAAAATTTGCGACGGACGGCCGGCCGGACGGCGTGACAGACCTTTTTATGTCCGATAAAGATCAACGGTCAGATTGACCCTAAGGGGTCTCCTTGAACCCTTCCCAAAAACCCGGGTTCGAGGGTAATACAATAACTTTCTTTTTGAGAAAAAAGTCTGATGAAGATAACGACTCAAGATTATCTTTCCCCAACGGGAGTGCAAGGACCCGTCCCCAATAAATATTTTGATTTTTATGTATTTGAGCACTTCCGACGGGCAGGTACTAATTGAGCCCAAATCCATACGAAAAGAGCCCAAGAGAAAGGGGTATTACCCGATGTCCAGATATTGAGCCCATTCCACCGACCGCACTGATAAGCCGAGATGTTTGAAAATGTGAAATGAGCCCACATTTGTTATCGAAGGATTTCTTGGTATTCAGAGCATTTGTGTTTCCAGCTGGAAGCCTATTGAAAATGGCTTGAATCAAGAAAGCGGTTCTGGTACTTCGCTTAGGGCATAAAGGGCATTTTTGTGATTTTCTCGGAACCTAAACGTTTGAGATGATTGAAAATCGTGACGGGAGGGTCCTATAAGCCGAGAATAGTTAATAACGGTTCAAATCTCCAAACCGCTTCTGGGACTAGGCTGGGGCCTAAATGGAATTTCGTGATTTTCTTGTAACCTTAGGGCGGTTCGCGGGGCGTTTCCCGCTTGCGGTCTTCCATTTGAACACATAGACATAGTGTCGCGATAAACGACGCGGTTATCTTGGAAGACCACCAGGAGGGAACCGCGCCGCGAACCGCCTAGTGTGCAAGGGCCCTGGTTTGAGATGGTTGAAATGTAAATGTAACGCGGGAATGTCCGCGGAAGATGTTCTGGGGCCCATGCTAAGGGGCCTAAATGGAATTTCGTGATTTTCTCAAAACCGAAAAGTTAGAGATGGTTGGAAATGGTGACGGAAATATATCAGACCATAATAGAAGACAGTTGAAATCGCCCAAGCGGTTCTAGGACTCCCCTGAGGGGCTTAAGTGCAGGATATCAAAGATAGGAGTTGGGAAGGCTTTTCTGGAGGAAATCCGCTGCTTCTCGATGCATTTTTTTATTCATCTTGAAACATGGCACATTTATCATCTTGAACTTTTATAGGTAACTGCTAAATAACCTATGGGCTCATTTGGTAAGCCTCAATCGTGGACTCTCTTGGATAAACATGCAGTGGACTCTTTAGGTATATCTCACGGAGGGCTTATCAAAGGGGTGGGCTCATTTGGAGAAAAGTTATTTGGGCTCAATTTGGCCCCTTCCGACTTCTTTTGAAATTGGCAGTACCTATTTACTTGAAAATGATCGTAGAATTGATTCTTATCTTAAAAGGATTCCCATTTAAAATAACGAAGTTGAGTCGAAGTCCACAGAGTTTAGAAACATAGATTCTTTGAAAATTAGGTGTAACTCTGTATTCTGCGGAAAAATCAATGACCTTGAAATCAATCATAAAGGTTTTATGCTATTGATGAGAAATCAACTTTTCAAGACGAATTCATCTGACCTCAAGGGACGAGTCTTGTTGGCCCCCCTTGAGGGTCAATTTTAAAACTGGGAACGAGCCTGGTTGCTGCCAAAATGCCAGCTCTGACCTCTTCAGGTATAGTACGATTAAGGACGAGTCGACCCCTTATATGCCTGCGATATGATGCAAAGAGAAAAGCATGCCGGAGCATGTATGTTAACAGATGAAAACGAAGCCGTTCTCGAAAGGGCATTGAAACTCGGCGAATAGAAAAGAGAACATGAAGCACCGACGGGAATTAAGATTGACGTGTGAGGATTTGTTCGGCGAAACGGCTAATTACGAGCGACTTTCTTTTGACTTGACTGAATAAATCGCAGCAGGAAAACACCACCGGACATGAACATATATCAGTCCATGGAACGGTAGCGCTCACCTCAGGAATGCGCCTAAGAATGATTTGATATTTTCTGTGTCTCCCTGGAACTATTTTCATTCAACAGATTAAAATATTGGAAAGTAGGTTAGTAGAAGGACTTCCCAAGAGTTTTTAACTTTTAGACCGATTGAGCTTTCGGATTCACTTCCTGGACCAAACTTATGACCTGGGACTAGAGTGCACTCAGGCAAAAAAAAACTGATTTTTTACGACGTTATGCTGTTGTTTATCACTTGAGCCAAGTGCACCAACGTTGTCTCGAGGATAGGTTCCTTTTTTTTCTGATAAAGAAAACGGTGAGCGCAATCGACTGCAGTGAGTACGTTACTTCACATATAAAAAATTTCGATGTCCCATTTTCAAACATTATCAGCCATGCAGGTCTTCTTTCTTATAACCAGATGCGGCTTAGTCCGTGGTGCCGTCTGCGACTTTTCTTTTACCGGAACACCATTTCGAAAAGGTCCTATCTTCAAATTTTATGTAATTGGACGTTGTGGTTGAACACCTTGATCCGATCTTCATTAAAATTGCACAAAAATTCAAATTGAATTTCATTAAATTTTTCAAAATTTGCAGAACAATATAAGTTATTGAGATAAATAAATTGTTGGTATCGGGTGAGTGAAAGTAGAGCGAGAAGAAGTTTTCGTGGTAAATATCACGTTAATAATTTTTTAGGTAGATTTTTTTTATTGAAGCCATTATGTTGATAGGTTTAAAAAAACCGATGACGATATTTAATATTTAGGGTGTGGGTATTTTGTGATTATGTATTAGGAGGTGAATACATGTGTACAACTGCCCATGGCAGTGAATCAGAGGAGACATGTTGAGAGATTTTCTACTCCAGACTAGGTAGTATTCTTACGTATGATAAATAGTACTTATACAGCTAATTTTGGTCGTAGTTATCCGCATTTGCATGGTTGGAAGGAAAAAGATTTTAAACCAATATACCTGATAGTCTCAAATCAAATTCCTTTCATTTGTATAATTCTTCAATGATATTTACATCCTCCAACTTAAGTTGAGCAACTTCCACCTCTCCTGCTTCTTAGTGTAAATCCTTTATATCAGCCAGCACATTCTTAATCGGTTGAAACTTTCAAGGCGTCATCACATTTTCCGAGGCCACTCAAAGAAATCAAGCACAATCTTATTCCTGACTAATTGAATACCTTAATTTTGCTTTTAAAAAGTCTCTTTTTATCAAACTATGATTGTAGGAACTTATTTACAGTTTTAAAAATAAAAAGTGAATTTAGATAGAAAAAAAAATTCTTAAACCGAAACAAAATTTGCAGGATTCTTAAGAATTTTAGCTTTATGAACGATATTATCTGATTTCCTCATAGATTTTTACAGGGACCAAAGCATTCACCAAATTGCCTCGGCCCTGGGACTTATTCCTGCATAGCTAACCAAACCAGAAATCGAATTGAGGCGACTAAAATATATATAAGTCCATTATCATACAGAATCCTACATATTTCAGATTCAAAGGATAGTTAGTATCAAATTGTTTAATGGGAGTGAAGCCTTTCATGTTTTTAGTGGAGGAAGTCAGTATGGACAACCAAAATAAAAATTAAGTTGAGTTTAACTCGGAGAATGCTTTCTTCAACGATGTAATTCAAAATATTGTTGAATAATAATTCTTGACTAAATCATTTTATCTTTCCCACTCTTAGTGTAAGTTTAGTTTACTAAGTCACCTTGTATTACATCTGTATTACAGGAGTCCCCTAGAGATTTATAAGTAGACTTTTCTTCAGACCTATTTTTCGTTTCGCACAATCAAGATGCTTTGTAGAAAACTCCAGACGATCAGCTTCAAATTCTGAACAAAATTTTCATCCTTTTGCCAGATTACAACCCTGGATCTAGTACATATTTTGATATATTTCTTCTTTTAAATTGATTGAACGATTTTCGGGGTTTTCATGAAGAATATTAATAGTTTATGGAAGTTGGAAAGGAAACTGAACTAACACACGAATCTCCACACAAATGCTTCTTCCATCTCCTTGATGGTCACCAATGTAGTATAAAAAAATTGAAGAAAACATTTTAACTTAAGGATATTCTTTATCCTAGTAATAATTTTTATTTAGTCATTTATTTTTGCAGGTTGTTTTTATAGTAACTAAGAAAATGGTCTCTCACATTCCTAAAACTAATAGCAGCAGATTTTTGTATCGAAGATTCAACACTGAAGTAAATAATGGAGAGGAAGTAGTTCTTTGCTGACTTTTTTAGTATTTTGTAGCTTTTTTCTTTTTCTTCGATGAGACTGGGTAGCTTTGCTTGATAGACTCAATACCTTAATGTTTTTGTCCCCCCCCCCCCAAATAAGATTGACACGTCCTTTATTTCGATGCAGTTCAGAATAAATAGAAAAAAAATCTTCAGAAAGAAAAATTTCAATACCTACAAGGAGACGGATGTCTCTAGGAGCATTTCCGTAAAACTAGAGGTATTGTAAGTCATCCAAAAATCAGAATACGTATAATAGTATTCAAAATACGTATGTAGATTCATCGCACATCATTAAAAAATTGTAATGATAATAATATTTTGGTTTAAAAAAAAATGCCCGACCACAAAATGAATATTTTTTTTTAAAGAACTTTTAAGAGACTATCTTAAAGACTTGAGAAGGTCAAAGTAGTTTGATGATAAAAAATAAAATAATTAAAAAATAGCAAGTGCTTAGCAAAAAAATTCACTCGTGCATTTTAACATGTTTTCTGCGTCCAATGTTAAGATTTTTATCACGTTCAAGGTTTGAAAGTGAAGACCTAAAAATTGGTTACGCATTGGCACCAACAGGAACTGATGATTTGCCGGATTTCACCATCCCTCTCTGCATCGAAAAATGGAATGATGGATAAAACATGATGTTTTGATTTATTTATTTTCTTTGGATATCTAATGGAATGTAAGCCTAACATACAATAATGGACTCACCTTGATACGGCCGATGAATACCTAATCATTTTCGAAAGAAAAAAAATAATCTTATTTTGCTCTTGAGAAATAGAAAACCCTTGAATGAAAGAATGCAAGGAACGCATTCAGTACCTGAAAGCAATAAAAGCATCCCCTTGTTCACCACCTATAATATGAACCCCTCCTTCGGGTATCGACAATCCGCTGAAGTAGGTGCGGATGTCGCCGGCGTTTGCCGACCAAGGTAGGTTCTGCAGTCGGATAATCACGCTCATCCTTACAGCGCCACTAGAATCCTAGAACAAAAAGAAAAACGTTAAATTTAGAACTACATGCTAAGAATTTATCTAACTTCCATGAGCATTTTCATGAGTCACTCACTGGAATACATTCAAATAAATCATATGATTGATCCAGAACATCAATTTATTACGCCATATGAAGATTCATATGAGTATTCTGGTAAACTATCTCCATGGTGACTTGCATGGAGCTAGCAATAATAAATAACTAGAAAACGAGCTCTATGGCAATTTGCATGGAGCTAGCAAAACGATCTCTAAGGCGATATGTGTGGAGCTAGAATCTAGGTCTATAAGTAAGAAGCTAGCTAACGATTTCCATGGCGATATACATGAACTCCAATCTCCATGGCGAATCCCAAATATTTGACCCCCCGATAAACAGCTCGGGTCAACAGATTTGACCAGAGTACTTATTGTGCCACCTTCACTAACTAATCAAGTAAAGAGTTCCTAGAAGCAAAATATAAGGAAAAACGTCATTCTAATAACGCCTGAGCAATAACCTTGGAAAACAATAAAACGTTCAAACCATTCAATTCTATAACTCCACAACACCCAAAACCTCGTAATTAGACAATAATTGACGTAAAATTTAAGATCTGAAGGACAAAATACGTCTAAATTTAAAAATAATATACATACCTATGAGGGGGAAAGTTCTTTTTTCCGGGCGAAAAAATATCGGAAAAATAAATAAAAAGCACAAATAAAAGAGAAAAACGCGTTTTCCCAATGCCTAAAATAAAGGCCGAGTAATGAAGCCTCTAAAATAGACAAGGAAAATAAACCGGACGAATGATGATGGTAAAATAAAAAGATGGCGTCTGGCGCGTCGGTTTCGAGGATGTAGGATCAGTGATCGGGAGCAGGATCAGCTCCTTGCTGATCACTGCGATTTTTCATCCCAAGGAGTGGTCCAATCAATTTTTTGCATTAGTTAACTTTTGTAGCGTTTCAAAAGAGCTTTCTAACGGTATATGTATCGCTAAAATTGGTCAAAAATTGTGGAAGTTACAGAAGTTTAAACGTTCGGTTTCTTTATTGATTGGCCGTTATTGATATCACGGTGACTGGAACCGTGATCACTGCAATTTTTCATCCCAAGGAGTGGTCCAATGAATTTTTTGCATTAGTTAACTTTTGTAGCGTTTCAAAAGAGCTTTCTAACGGTATATCTATCGCTAAAATCGGTCAAAAATTGCGGAAGTTACAGAAGTTTAAACGTTCGGTTTCTTAATTGATTGGCCGTTATTGAAATCACGGTGACTAGAACCGTGATCACTGCAATTTTTCATCCCAAGGAGTGGTCCAATCAATTTTTTGCATTAGTTAACTTTTTTAGCTTTTCTAAAGAGCTTTCTAAGGGTATTTGTATCGCTAAAATTGGCCAAAAATTGCGGAAGTTACAGAAGTTTAAACGTCCGGATTCTTTATTGATTGGCCGTTATTGAAATCACGGTGACTGGAACCGTGATCACTGCAATTTTTCATCCCAAGGAGTGGTCCAATAAATTTTTTGCATTAGCTAACTTTTGTAGCTTTTCAAAAGAGCTTTCTAACGGTATATCGCTAAAATTGGTCAAAAATTGAGGAAGTTACAGAAGTTTAAACGTCCGGATTCTTTATTGATTGGCTGTTATTGAAATCACGGTGACTGGAACCGTTTCTGATCCTGTTCCTTTTTTCCGTTGGAGATTTTTTCATTCAACTTTTTTGTCTAATTTGCATAAACTAAACACGAAACGAACGGAATCTGGGAGTGGACTCGGAAATGAAAACAATTTTGACATTTGTCGCATAAAATGAGACATTATTTATTTTGAAGGGTGAGTTCATTTTTTGGTTTGATTTCCTCTTAAGTTTTGATTTTCAGTTTTTTATTGAAGTTTTTGTAAAACGATTGGAAAAATGTCGTTGAGCGCCAGTGCGGAAAATGTTTCATCCGAAACACAAGTAAAGGAAATAAAATTTTTTGTTGTGTTTATGTTTATTTTTTATTTTAGAGTTACGATAGTGGTAATATGTGCCTCGAGTTGGCTTTGGAAGGCGAAAGACTTTGCAAAGCAGGAGAATGTCGGGCGGGAGTCGCTTTTTTCCAGGCTGCGATTCAAGCGGGAACTGACGATTTGAGGACTTTGAGTGCGATATATAGCCAGCTTGGAAATGCTTATTTCTATTTAGGCGATTATGTGAAGGCTATGCAGTTCCACAAACATGACCTCACGCTTGCCAGGTTGGAAAACTTCGATGAATTTGAAGACCGAAAAACGAGGAGCGGTCGACTTGAAAGTTGAGGGATCGGAGAAATGTCCGCTTGCAGATTTCTCAGCTCCCTTTAGACCGATAACGTTGAAATTTGGCACATTTCTTCTTTGATTTGATGAGAAGCAGCCCTGAAAATTTCAAGTCGATCAGTCTTAAGGGAGTGGAGAAAAAGTATTTTTTGTGGCGAATGTTCATTTGTTCTATGTCTGTGATTTCTCAGCTCGCTTTTGACCGATATCGTTGAAATTTGGCACATTTCGTCTTTGATTTGATATGATGGAGCCCTGAAAATTTCAAGTTGATCGGTCCACAGGGAGTGGAGAAAACTTCCTTTTTTTGTTGTGCCCACTTACGTTATGATGTCTGTGAAAAGACAGTGATTTCTCAGCTCGCTTTTGACCGATATCGTTGAAATTTGGCACATTTTGTCTTTGATTTGATATGATGGAGTCCTGAAAATTTCAAGTCGATCGGTCTCAAGGGAGTGGAGAAAAAGTGCTTTTTGCGGTGAATGTTCACTTGTATTATATTTGTGAAGATTTCTCAGCTCCCTTTTGACCGATATCGTTGAAATTTGGCACATTTCGTCTTCGATTTGATATGATGGAACCCTGAAAATTTCAAGTCGATCGGTCCATAGGGAGTGGAGAAATCTTCCTTTTTGTGTTGTGCCCACTTACGTTATGTTGTCTGTGAAAAGACAGTGATTTCTCAGCTCGCTTTTGACCGATATCGTTGAAATTTAGCACATTTTGTCTTTGATTTGATATGATGGAGTCCTGAAAATTTCAAGTCGATCGGTCTCAAGGGAGTGGAGAAAAAGTGCTTTTTGCGGTGAATGTTCACTTGTATTATATCTGTGAAGATTTCTCAGTTCCCTTTTGACCGATATCGTTGAAATTTGGCACATTTCGTCTTTGATTTGATATGATGGAGCCCTGAAAATTTCAAGTTGATCGGTCCACAGGGAGTAGAGAAAACTTCCTTTTTGGGTTGTGCCCACTTACGTTATGATGTCTGTGAAAAGACAGCGATTTCTCAGCTCGCTTTTGACCGATATCGTTGAAATTTGGCACATTTCGTCTTTGATTTGATACGATGGAACCCTGAAAATTTCAAGTCGATCGGTCTCAAGGGAGTGGAGAAAAAGTGCTTTTTGCGGTGAATGTTCACTTGTATTATATCTGTGAAGATTTCTCAGCTCGCTTTTGACCGATATCGTTGAAATTTGGCACATTTCGTCTTTGATTTGGTATGATGGAGCCCTGAAAATTTCAAGTCGATAGGTCCACAGGGAGTAGAGAAATCTTCCTTTTTGTGTTGTGCCCACTTACGTTATGATGTCTGTGAAAAGACCGCAATTCCTCAGCTCCCTTTGGACTGATATTGAAATTTCGTGTTTGATGGAGCCCTGCGAATTTCAGGTCGTTCGGTCCACAGAGATTCGAAAAAACGGCGAAAACGTCAACTAATCTTAAAATTACTTTTTCCCAGCACCCCTTAATTAATTTGAAATTTGGCAAAAGCCTTGAAAATTTCAAGTTGATTGGCCCTCAGCAAAATATGAATTTTGTGAATTCTAATTTTCAGAACCATGGGCGACAAACTCGGGGAAGCGAAATCGAGCGGTAACCTAGGAAACACGCTTAAAGTCATGGGAAAGTTCGACGAAGCGATGATCTGTTGTAAACGGCATTTAGAAATATCACGAGAGCTCAACGATAAATTAAGCGAAGGTCGAGCTCTCTACAATCTCGGCAACGTCTACCATGCGAAAGGGAAACATATCGGACGAGTCGGCCAGCAGGATCCCGGCGAATTTCCCGAAGACGTCAAAGAATGTTTACAGCAAGCCGTTTTCTACTACGAGTAAGCCTTTTACCTCCTTGATTTCATTTTAACGTAATTTTTAGAGAAAATTTGAAATTGATGAGGGAAATCAATGATTCCGCTGCACAAGGAAGGGCGTGTGGAAATTTAGGAAATACTTATTATCTCCTCGGAGATTTCCAACGTGCGATTCAATATCATCAAGAAGTATTCAAATTATTTGATATTTTAATTAATTTAAATTTATTATAGCGTCTAAAAATTGCCAGAGAGTTCGGAGACAAAGCGGCCGAAAGAAGGGCGTATAGTAATTTAGGAAATTCGCACATTTTTCTGGGCGAGTTTGAACAAGCTGCTGAACATTATAAGTACGTTTTTCGGGGATGAAAATTTTTAAATTATTATTTTAGGCATACTCTGATCCTCGCTCAAGAACTGAATGATAAAGCGATCGAAGCTCAGGCTTGTTATAGCCTCGGAAATACGTATACGCTTCTCCGTGATTATCCGACGGCGATCGACTATCATCTGAGGCATCTTCAGATAGCGCAGAATCTTCAAGATAGGGTCGGCGAAGGAAGGGCTTGCTGGAGTTTAGGAAACGCTCATTCTGCTATGGGAAATCATGAAAAAGCTCTACATTTTGCACAGAGGCACTTAGAAATTTCAAAAGAGGTAAAATTGGCAACACTGCTCCCTCCTTTCCCCCACTCTTCCGATATTAGCCCAATTTTGGATAAGTAACTGGCTTCTTGGGAGCATATCCTCCCAAAACAAGACTAATCTAGGATAAATTGCCCATATTGGCAACCCTGCCTTCTCCCCATAATACCACTTTGTGATAATTCGCCCAAACTGGCAACACTGCCCCCTCCATAAATTGATCCCCAAACTGGCAACACTGCTCCCTCCTTTTCCCCACTCCTCCAATATTATCCCAATTATGGATAAGTTGCCTTAACTGGCATCTTGGGAGCATATCCTCCCAATACAAGACTAATCTAGGATAAATTGCCCATATTGGCAACACTGCTCCCCCCACCCTCCAATATTAACACAATTTGTGATCAATTGCCAAAACTGGCAACACTGCCCCCTCCATATATTAATCCCCAAACTGGCAACACTGCTCCCTCCTTTCCCCCACTCCTCCAGTATTATCCCAATTTGGGATGAGTTTCCCTGTCATCTTGGGAGCATATCCTCCCAATACAAGACTAATCTAGGACAAATTGCCCATAGTGGCAACACTGCTCCCCCACCCTCCAATATTAACACAATTTGTGATCAATTGCCAAAACTGGCAACACTGCCTTCACCCCATAATATTAACCCACTTTGTGATAAATCGCCCAAACTGGCAACACTGCTCCCTCCTTTCCCCCACTCCTCCAATATTATCCCAATTTGGGATAAGTTGCCCTAACTGTCATCTTGGGAGCATATCCTCCCAATACAAGACTAATCTAGGATAAATTGCCCATAGTGGCAACACTGCTCCCCCACCCTCCAATATTAACACAATTTGTGATCAATTGCCAAAACTGGCAACACTGCCTTCACCACATAATATTAATTCCCAAACTGGCAACACTGCTCCCTCCTTTCCCTACACTCCTCCAATATTATCCCAATTTGGGATAAGTTGCCCTAACTGTCATCTTGGGAGCATATCCTCCCAATACAAGACTAATCTAGGACAAATTGCCCATAGTGGCAACACTGCTCCCCCACCCTCCAATATTAACACAATTTGTGATCAATTGCCAAAACTGGCAACACTGCCTTCACCACATAATATTAATTCCCAAACTGGCAACACTGCTCCCTCCTTTCCCTACACTCCTCCAATATTATCCCAATTTGGGATAAGTTGCCCTAACTGTCATCTTGGGAGCATATCCTCCCAATACAAGACTAATCTAGGATAAATTGCCCATATTGGCAACACTGATCCCCCCACCCTCCAATATTAACACAATTTGTGATCAATTGTCAAAACTGGCAACACTGCCTTCACCCCATAATATTAATCCCCAAACTGGCAACACTGCTCCCTCCTTTTCCCCCACTCCTCCAATATTATCCCAATTTGAGATAAGTTGCCCTAACTGTCATCTTGGGAGCATATCCTCCCAATACAAGACTAATCTAGGATAAATTGCCCATATTGGCAACACTGCTCCCCCCACCCTCCAATATTAAAACAATTGTGATCAATTGCCAAAACTGGCAACACTGCCTTCACCCCATAATATTAATCCCCAAACTGGCAACACTGCTCCCTCCTTTCCCCCACTCCTCCAATATTATCCCAATTTGGGATAAGTTGCCCTAACTGTCATCTTGGGAGCATATCCTCCTAATACAAGACTAATCTAGGATAAATTGCCCATATTGGCAATTAATAATCCAATATTAATACAATTTTTGATAAATTTCGGAAACTGGCAACACTGCTTTCTTCTCATAATATTTGCCCAATCTGCAATAACTTGCCCAAACTGGCAACACTGCTGCATTTTGAAACTTTTTTTTGTTAACTTGTACCTTTTTCTTTTTAATTGTTTTAGGTCGGAGACAATGTCGGTCAAGCGACTGCCCAAGTAAATATTTCCGACTTAAAAAAAGTCCTCGGTCTTCCAGAAGGCGATTTGTCGCCCGATAGTCTTAAATTGGTCAATACGTATAGCAATCAGCCATCACCTGGAATCAGGAGATACAGGGTGAGAAGGGAGAGCATGAACCATCTAGATATTATTAAGGTTTGAAGCATGAATTTTTATTTTATTTTTGGCTCACATTCATCCAAGGGAGATCGTTATCTTTCCTTTTGTTCTCAACATCTACTCTTTCAATTTCAAAAGGAATATTGTTCAACGGTAGATATATCTTCCAGATATTCAATAGCACAATTTTTTTAGTTGTATTCTGCACGGTTTTACATTTTTTTTGCTTTAAGTACATAGTAGACTGAACATTATGGACACTTGCAGTAATTTTATGACCTGTTTTTCTGCAAACTTTTTTTTAGTTGCCTGATAGTGGATGCAAAGCCACTTGGGTTTAAAAATGGCCCAAATTTTTTTTTTCACTTGAGATTTAATTTTTTGTCAATTTTCAGCTTACTCCGGATGCTAAGGCAAGGAATAATGCGGAATCTTCTCTTCAGCATACTCCGTTGCCTATACAGCATGCAGATCAGGTATGCTGGAAGTCGTATTTTTGGTTAATTTTTCAATTTTTGTTATAGAATGAAGAAGAAGATTCGTTTTTCGATCTTCTCTCGCGTTTTCAATCGGAGAGAATGGACGATCAAAGATGCTCTCTTTCGGTCACCTCGGAGAACAAAGAAAATCACGGTTTCAACAGTCGTTCCGCTAATTTCAGCAACGGTAGACAAAGTTTTTGTTAATAACTTAACGTTTCGGTTTTAGAAGCTCAAGATGAACTTCTCGACCTGATAGTGGGCATGCAGAGTAAACGAATGGATGAGCAAAGGGTTGAGCTTCCTCATTTGCCTGGTTTATGCCCTCCTGGAACTGCCAGAAATGCTGGACCTGATGAAGGATTCTTGGAAATGTTGATGCGAAGCCAAGGCGAACGACTAGAAGATCAACGCAGCACACTACCAGGTCATTATCAGGTTTACCATCATTCATATTTTATTTCCATTTTTTCAGGCCCTACAGTTCCAGATGAGGATTTCTTTTCGTTAATAATGCGCCTTCAATCAGGTCGCATGGAAGACCAGCGTGCGACCGTCCCTTCGACACTCAAAGAAAATTAAACTCCAAAGGTATACAGGATCAAAGAAATTCTTGTCTTCCTTTCTTTGTGATGGAATTAGGAAGAATGTGACCAAACCCCATTTTTATTTCTAAATCTTGTGATAAACTCTGGGGGCGATTCGTTATTTTTTCTCGACTTATCTAGTGCCAACATCATCCTTCCATTTTTATCCAAATTCCATGACTTAATCAACTTTTTTTCCACTTATATTTATAGAATTTACACTTTTATTTTTAACTCTATTATCTTAAATTATTTAAAGAGTATTTTTAAAACCTTAAATGTTAGTTTTATACATATAAATGTTAAAGTTTTAGTATATTTTATGTTATAAGTACAGCCAGATTTGGTTTTTTGTTGTTTGTGCTTGTCTGGAGGTTACCACCGTGATCAGTATTTTGTTTTAACATCCCTGATGTATATATATATATATATATATATATATATATATATATATATATATATATATATATATATATATATATATATATATATATATATATATACACCCCTAATCTACCTAATAGTTTCCTTTCCTTTTGAAATCTGCTAAAAGCCTGATTGAGTTGGTAGAACCTTCAGAAAAGTGCAAAGAGTGAATGAACCTTACCGGTCGTAGTATTACCATTGGGACCTATGTTAGATCATAAAGCAGAAACACTGTGCCAAAGTATTGAAATCTCCTCTTTTTTTTAAGTGCAGGGTGTTTAGCTTATGTATTTTTGATCTTTGACACCCGGATCGGTTAACTCGACTGAAGAAAACAGTAATGCGGGTCTTTTTTATTTCGACTTTCTTCTAGTTCTAAAAAAGAGTGAAATTTTTAGATTAGACTTAATAGCCTCTGGCTATACCAAAGAGTTCAATATAGCCTTTTAATTTATACCACGACAATTTGTGTGCGAAAGGTCAGTGTTGCCATGGTGACGTCTCGATTTTTCCTACATGATTTGTACTTAGACTAACGCCTATTACTTTTATTCAAAGAAATTTTATGAAAAACATTATTTTTAGCAAAATAGTTGTAGCCTTGAATTCACAAAGAATGAATTGTTGCATTTATTAAATAATAAAATAAGAGAAATACATTTTTTTTTTCTTCATCTCTTTATTCAGTGACCCTTGCAATGCTGGTCGATCCTTCCCAACCATCCCATTGGTATTTAGCTTTTCTTACAAACATAACCTATTCACTTCATTTGTTTTCGCTGTTTATCAGGTTTTATCCTGGGACCACCTCATTAGAAACCTAGTGCAATACTAAATAACTAATAATAGACGCCACAGAGAAAAAAATTCACACTGAAGCCTATAGAGGTCGCAGAATATATAAGGTTGAGTGCGTACCCTATAGGTTAAGATAAGGAAAATAAAAATATTACAAATAGTTATGCCTTATAATTTACACTATTCCAAGGGATTTTTCCTATTTTAAAGAGCAGATGAATATAATATAATTCAATTTAAAAAAAAATTAGCTAAAGGTTAAACTTATCCCGTATAAATGAAATAATTCTTATATCGATAAAACATTTTGTGCTTGTAACAAAAATTTAAATTTAAAATTGCACAATAATACAAAAACGAATATTTGAGCTTAGGTCATGGTACCAAATACTGGATTATGGCGACAAATGCTCGGCCCATATTCTTCATAGCGTTCTTTAGTATGGCAGACTTGATAGAATTCGGGCTGTAAAAAATGAAAAATGTTAAAAATCGAGGATGGACGATGAAAATTACCGTGGATGCAAGCATGCTTCCTCCGAACCAGACGGCGTATCTTTGCATATGGTGGGATACCACTTGGACATCGATCGGTTTTGGCTGAAATGGTAAATTGTAAGAATTAGTGGAACTAGATAGTCCAGTCAATCTAAGCCAGAAAAGAGCAAATAAAAAAAAAGTTTAGGGGTAGGTCTACCGTGAGGAAAAGCGTCCAGAGAGTTTTTAAGGGGATTTTTTTCGTTTTTTCTGCAATATCTCGGAAACCGTTAGTCGTAGGCGAAATCATTTTTAGTACAAAATTAAAGATAATTGAATTTGCTATAATTTTGAGATAATATGATTTTTTCGTAGGACCAAACGTTTCAGAGCTATGAGGTGGCAAAAAACCGGGGTTTTCTATTTTGACCTCTAAAGGACAGAAGATGTCATCTAATCAAAAAAGTGTACTTAATAAAAGTTGTAGAGAATTCAATTTCCTTTAAAAAACAAACCTTAAAAAGCAATTAACGATCAATAGGCAGGGGTGGGGGTAAATTTCAAAAAATTTAACAACAAATTTCATAGAAAAATTGAAATTTCAAAAAATTTTATAAAAACAAAATTAAAGGCTATAAAATTTGCTGCAAATTTGATTTAATAAGATTTTTTGTAAGATCAACCGTTCCTGAGCTACGAGTCTCCAAAAAAGCGGGATTTTCGAGTTTTTCCTATGAAAAAAAAGTCAGATTTTAGAAAAGTCGGAAAAAATCAAGGAAGGGGATATCCTATCAAAAAAGCGTACTAAGTAACCGTTGTAGAGAATTAAATTTCCATTTAAAATCAACTATCGAGAAGCAATTAACGATCAATAGGACGAAGATTGGGGTAAATTTCAAAAAATTTCGAAAAATTGTATAAATACAAAATTAAAGAGTATTAAATTTGCTACAAATTTGACCTAGTAAGATTTGTTGTAGGACCAAACGTATCTGAGCTACGAGGCGACAGGTCCCTCTGGGGTTAAAATTGTGTGTTTTAAATTTACCCCCTACATGTTGATCGTTAATCGCTTCTTGATAGTTGATTTTAAATGGAAATTGAATTCTCTACAACTTTTATTAAGTACACTTTCTTGATTAGATGACGTCTTCTGTCCTTTAGAGGTCAAAATAGAAAACCCCGGTTTTTTCGCGACCTCGTAGCTCAGAAACGTTTGGTCCTACGAAAAAATCATATTAGCTCAAAATTATAGCAAATTCAATTATCTTTAATTTTGTACTAAAAATTATTTCGCCTACGACTAACGGTTTCCAAGATATTGCAGAAAAAATGAAAAAAAAAAAATCACCTTAAAAACGCTCTGGACGCTTTTCCTGGGCCAGTGTTGCCAGAGACAGTGCTACCATAAAAAATTGGATATTTACTTTGAGATGGTTGCCTGAGAGTTTTTCTGAAAGGCTCAAACGGGCGTCGACTACTCTTTTGATGTCACGCTGAAGCCTTCTTCCGAAATCGCGAAACATGGTCGATCCTCCAGACAGAACGATGTTATTATAAAGCGGCCTACGGACATCAATAGGACAATTTTGGATGACAGTATCGACGATTTCGGAAATCGGGGTCGTGAAATCCGGATTGGAGAATTCGGGATGAAAGAAGATTTCAGGTCCGAGGAATCTTTCGTAGCCGATTTCGACGTCGAAAGGTTCTTTCGTGACCGAATTCATTCCTTGGAAGTTCCTCATCCATTTCGACGGCTGCTGATCATACTTGGCGAACTCTTTGGCGATATCCGGGCAGATGTAGCAGAGACGCTCTTTGACAGCTTTGGCGGTCTCCATCGACTGCTCGGGGGGAATTCCGATCTCTCTTTCCCTCAGAAGCGATTGGATGAAATAAGTTATATTGCGACCAGCAATCGGTATATGTTTGATGCAGCTTCCGATGACATATCCTTCAGCTACAGGTATGACATGAGTCACCCCGTCACCGCTATCAACCACAATGCCCGTCAGTGTCCTTTCTTCCATATTACGTGAAACCCACGATGCAGCTAACGCCAGAACAGCTTGCACAGCAATATACAGCCCAGGTACATTAAACGACTCAAACATTATTTCTAAAAAAAAATACAAATAAAAGATAAAAACTGAAAAACAACAAACCTGCAGTATACTCGCGATTTTCGGGTGTATTCAGAGGTGGTTCGGTCAACAAAAAATGATGATCTTCCGGCTCCGCTCTTAAATACTTGAAAATGCATTGTTCGAAAAATCGCTCCATCAAATCCCAATCTTCTACAAGTCCATGTCGTACGGGATACTAAAAGAAGAGATTTTTATGCGGAAATTGAAGTTTTTCAAAGAATACTTTGACGGCATATCCTTGAGCTTGGAAGGCTTCGTCTCCGATGAAAAAGTCTAAATCTTCGACTCCTTTGGTCAACCTTCGAATCGCTTGCTCGCCAACTTTGGCGCTCTCTTTGATTCCGATTGCAGATGGGATGATGAACTGCGGCTCTTTATTCCCGGCGAATCCCAATTTTGTGTACCTGAAGAGAGGAAAAGACAGTTAGATTACCTTATTGCTAGATTTAGACCTTTTCTGCCTAACTTGAAGCCACCTAGACAGAGTTGGGCGTAATCGTAATCATTATTATTTTGAATATGATTATGATTACGGGTGGGATTACGATTATAATCTTTCTTTTTTTAACAATTTTCAATTACAGTCGTTTTTTTTTTACATTACAATTTTTTTTCGTAATAGTGTTTTTTTTCCCGTAATCATATTTTTATTTTACAATTTTTTCCGTAATTGTATTTTACTATTTTTTCCCGTAATTGCAATTTTTTGACAAGTTAATTTTATTTACTATATTTGTTGAAATTTTTTTTTTTTTCAAACGGTTTTATGAACAATTAAATTGTTTTAATTGTTTTTAGTGTAAAAATTACAATTATGAAAAAATTGTAAAATAAAAATACGATTACGGAAAAAATTGTAAAAAAATACAATTACGGAAAAAATTGTAAAAAATTACAATTACCTACGCAAAAAATTGTAAAAAATTACAATTACGCAAAAATTGTAAAATAAAAATACAATTACGGAAAAAATTGTAAACAATTACGATTGTAATAAAAAAATTAAAATTGCGCAAAAATTGTAAAATAAAAACACGATTACGGAAAAAAAAATTGTAAAAAAATACAATTACGGGAAAAAATATGTAAAAAAAATACAATTACGGGGAAAAAAATTGTAAAAAATACAATAAACGGGAAAAGCTGTTAAAAAAATACAATTACAGATAAAATTGTAAAAAAATACAATACAGCAAACAATTGTGAATAAAAATACGATTACGAAAAAAATTGTAAAAAAATAAAATTACGGGAAATAATTGTAACAAAAATTACAATTACGGGAAAATTGTAAAAAAATACGATTATAATTTAAAATTGTAAAAAAAAAATTATGATTACGACCAACTCTGCAGCCAGGCTCAAGATTTATTTTATTTTATTTATTTATTTATTTTTTCAAATATTCCGCAAAAATTTGTCAAAAACCTCAAAATGAACATAATATTATGAGGCTACTTTTCATTAAAAACTTAAAATCAGCCTTTCTGGAGCCAATTTTTCGTCAAAAACCTCAAAATCAACAAAATTGTAAAGCCTAATTTTCGTCCAAAAACCTCAAAATCAACATTTAAACAGCCAAATTTTCGTTTAAAAAAAAACTCCAAAAATCAACTTAAAATTGACAATTTTTTATCAAAAAGATCCAAATTATGGATTAAAGAGCAAATTTTTTTGTCAAAAAATCTCAAAGTCAACGTTTTAAGTGCAATTTCTTTTTTCAAAAACCTCAAAATCAACATTTTAAAAACCAAATTTTCTTCAAAAACCTCAAATTTAACATTCTAAACATTTTTTGTGCAAGGGTTTTCATTTGTTTAAAAGGGGGGCGCACTGTGAAAATGTTAGGGAACCTCTGAGCTAGACGGTAGATAATAGCCCTTCAAGCTATATATTGACCCAATTGAGCTAGATTTTGACCATTTAAAGCTATAGTGCAAGATTTTGAGGCTTTTAAGGTAGATACTTGTTAGATTTCCTTCTAGCCACAAATTGACCCAATTAAGGTGAAGTTATTGACCATTTGAATCTCGAGTGCCCTTCAAGCTAGACATCATTTTAAGCTTTTTGATCCTTTTTATGCCAAAATCAAACTCAATCCTTTCTTTATCAAAGAAATAACGAAACTCCATAATGACTCATGTCCGTGACTCATTGTAGGGTTCAGTCATCATTTATTTGATAATTATTTATTCATAATGCTGCTATATTGTCAATTAATAATACAAATTTAGCATTATTAATAAAAACATTGAATTTAACAATAGAACGTACCCGGTTCCCACGTCTATCACACACGCCGGTAGTCTTCCTGTCATTTTAAAACTTTAGAGTTACAAGCTATATCGTAAACTTTATTACAAAAAGACCGGAATTATGACATAAATTATAAAAAAAGTTGAGAAAAACCACGCCTATCAGACTTTGATCATGACGGAATGAAAAACAGAGATCGGAAAGGAAACAGACAAAAGTTGATGGTTTGCGGTGAGTAACCCCCAGTGGTACCAACCTTCCAGATTACCACATGCAAAGGTTTTAAAATATCATCTAATGAATTGTTTTTTAAAGCGCATTTTACTCTTTTTTTATTTAATTTGGTGGAAGAATTTAGGTATATGTATTCCTACATGAAGGAAGAACTTTCCTACTTATCGGAGTTGGCAACATTGTCAATATCAGTGACGTCATATTTGTTATCAAATGTTATCATTGTTATTTTGCAATGAATTCTGTAATTTTACGAAATATACCTTCGATTTCGCCTATTTTTCGTAAGACGCATTCTGCATGCACGAACTTCGATTTGGCTTTTCAAGAATCGCATATTGAGACGAGCTTTTTTCAAAAATGCCTTCTGACGGTTGGTGCGACGACGGTTTCTCTCCTCGACCCCTCAAGAGGAGGTTCATTGATTTATTTTGACGATTTTTAGGTGACTTTATTATTCCGTAGATATGATCGCGACTCTGGGTGAAACGACTGGCCAAATGGCTCTCGTCTATATAAAAAATAAGATGGAATCGAGTTCGGAAGGAAAAGCGATCCTGAGGTAGCTATTGTGTTTGTAGCATTGGCAACACTGTGCTTGCAGTATTGGCAACACTGTGCTTGCAGTATTGGCAACACTGTGCTTGCAGTATTGGCAACACTGTGCTTGCAGTATTGGCAGCACTGTGCTTGCAGTATTGGCAGCACTGTGCTTGCAGTATTGGCAGCACTGTGC
The DNA here is from genome assembly GCA_018703685.1 of Orius laevigatus. Taxonomy (NCBI): domain Eukaryota; kingdom Metazoa; phylum Arthropoda; class Insecta; order Hemiptera; family Anthocoridae; genus Orius; species Orius laevigatus. The sequence continues at coordinate 2,844 of JAGWEN010000519.1, read as the reverse complement.
TTGCAGTATTGGCCCCACTGTGCTTGTAGCATTGACAACGCTGTGCTTGCAGTATTGCCCCCACTGTGCTTGTAGCCTTTGGCTAAATTTTGCTTGTAGCATTGGCAACACTGTGCTTGCACCATTGGCCCCACTGTGCTTGTAGCATTGTCAACACTGTGCTTGTAGCATTGTCAACACTGTGCTTGCAGTATTGGCAACACTGTGCTTGCAGTATTGGCCCCACTGTGCTTGTAGCATTGACAACGCTGTGCTTGCAGTATTGCCCCCACTGTGCTTGTAGCCTTTGGCTAAATTTTGCTTGTAGCATTGGCAACACTGTGCTTGCACCATTGGCCCCACTGTGCTTGTAGCATTGTCAACACTGTGCTTGTAGCATTGTCAACACTGTGCTTGCAGTATTGGCAACACTGTCCTTGCACCATTGCCCCCACTGTGCTTGTAGCTTTTGGCTAAATTTGGCTTGTAGCATTGGCAACACTGTGCTTGCAGTATTGGCAACACTGTGCTTGTAGCATTGGCCCCGCTGTGCTTGCAGTATTGGCAACACTGTGCTTGCAGTATTGGCAACACTGTGCTTGCACCATTGGCCCCACTGTGCTTGTAGCATCGACAACACTGTGCTTGCAGTATTGACAACACTGTCCTTGCACCATTGGCCCCACTGTGCTTGTAGCCTTTGGCTAAATTTTGCTTGTAGCATTGGCAACACTGTGCTTGCACCATTGACCCCACTGTGCTTGTAGCATTGACAACACTGTGCTTGCAGTATTGGCAACACTGTCCTTGCACCATTGGCCCCACTGTGCTTGTAGCCTTTGGCTACATTTTGCTTGTAGCATTGGCAACACTGTGCTTTCAGTATTGGTAACACTGTCCTTGCACCATTGGCCCCACTGTGCTTGTTACTTGTAGCCTTTGGCTACCTTTTGCTTGCAATATTGGCAACACCGTGTTTGCAATAGTGGCAACATCGTTCTTGTACCATTGGCCCCACTGTGCTTGTAGCCTTTGGATACCTTTTGCTTGTAGCATTGGCAACACCGTGCTTGCAATATTGGCAACACCGTTCTTGCAGTATTGGCAACACCATCCCTGCACCATTGGCCCCACTGTGCTTGTAGCATTGACAACCCTCTGATTTTAGCATACTCTCCTCTGTTGTACCATTGGTGAAATAGTGCTTGTAGCATCGGCAACAACTTTTTTGCCCACCACCTCATCTACTTCTTTATTCTCTTATTTCTTTCAGCGACCGACCTAGGATTAACTCGAAAACCGTCGATCTTTCCTATCTCTCCAACCTTCCAGAAACCTCACTCGGAAAAGTTTATCACAACTTTTTAGAAAAGAATGTCAGTTACAGTTTTATTACAATGAATTTAATTTAATTAGAAAATACAGAAAGTGACTCCTGATTCGAGAGTTCCTGTTCAGTTTGTCGACGATGTAGAATTGGCGTACGTGATGCAAAGATATAGAGAAGTCCATGATTTGATTCATACCATTCTTTTCATGCCGACGAACATGTTAGGTTTGTATTCCGACCATTGAATATTCTCTTTTATCGATTTCCAGGCGAAGTTACTGTCAAATGGGTCGAAGGTATACAGACAAGAATGCCGATGTGCGTCGGCGGTGGACTCTTCGGTGCTGTCCGTCTTGCCCCAAAGTAAAATTGAACATAAGAAGATATCTAAAAATAGTATTTCAGACAGAGAATGAAGTACGTGAAAACCCATTTACCATGGGCGATCAGGACCGGCTTGAATAGTAAATTCTTGATGAATATTTATTTTGAAAAACGATGGGAGCAGCCAATAGACGATTTATTGAAAGAATTCAATGTGATATTACTAAAGCGATAGAATTGTTGTCTTTTTTGTTTATTTATTAAAGTGTCTTGTTAAGAAGTTTTCGCTTGTTTCCATCGAACCTTCACAACTTCGAGCTTGAAAAAAGAGCATCATCGAGTGCACCCATAATGCATTGCGTGAGGATAGCCATGTGGCTGCAGGACTTACTGCAAAAAGATGGCGATGCTATGTTTCCGAATAATTGGAAATCTAAGGGCGAATCAGGGCTTGGTTTTGCAAAAATGTTCTCAACTGGTGCATCATTGGATACGAAGTATGAATTATATGCAACCTATAAGAAAAAAATCCGCTATAACACTAAAGAAACCAATTGAAAGGAGTCGCTTTTACTTCATATCTTTTTTGAGTGTTTTTTGCATTTTCAAGCTCTCGACTCATATCCTTCATTTTTCTCATGAGCTCTTCATAACGACACTTCAAAGCTTAAAAGAAATAAATGGATTTGACCTTAGTAGAGTCACTCCCATCATGTACTGCACGGGTGTACCCATCGTGAGCTACACTGGTGTACCCATTGTATGCTACACTGGTGTACCCATCAAGCGCTACGCTGGTGTGCCCAGCATGCGCCACACAGGTGTACCCATCGAGCACTACGCGGGTGTGCCCAGCATGTGCTGGGCAAGTGAACCCGTCCAGGCACTACGAGATACCCATCTTGTGCAGCCATCCAATTTTGTACGATTGTAGCACTTTGTACCTTTAAACTCCTCATCATACTTGGCAGTTATTTCTTTCACCATTTTCTTATAATCTTTTTTTGGCCGTATGTAATTTTGTATTGAGAAAATCAATCTGCAGCCATATTATATTCGTGTTTTTCCCTTTGCTGTCTTTTTCTTAATTTGACCGAATTGATGGACAGCACCGATGATTCTCTCCGGTGCCAAACCTCCAAGAATCAACTAGAAAAATTCGTTATTCTTCCTGTTATCCGCCTAACTTACATCGTTCGGATTCAGCTCGC
>JAGWEN010000518.1:42500-82978 GCA_018703685.1 Orius laevigatus | reverse complement strand
CAAATTAATTTTTAGAGAAAAAAACCGAAACCGGTTTTTTCTTATTGACAAAGAAGATTAATTACTACGATTCCGAAAATTCAAAGTCACAGTGACCAAAAAGGCATTTCCACTTTTAGGGCAAATTATGGAAAACATTCAAAAAAACAATTTTCTAGCGTTAAAATCACGCTTTCTGGAGCCAAAAATTGACATTATACAAGAAATAATAGGTTTCAGGCGATAAATTTTTGAAGATTTCATGTGAGGAGTAATTTTCGGATTGAAGTTAAGGTTGGCAGGATGTTTGAAAATTCTTTTGACACTAGGGGCCCTTTTAGCTAGATACTAACCCTTGAGGACAAATAGGGCCCTTTTTATTTAGCTTGATTTTTGATCATTTTTTGACACTAGGGGCCCTTTTAGCTAGATACTAATCCTTGACGACAAATAGGGCCCTTTTTATTATTTATGACCCTTTTTGGATCACAAGGGGCCCTTTTTGGCAAGAATTTTGATCAAAAATTTGAGGGGAAAAAATTCAATACTAAGCAACAACTTTTGATGTATAGTCTATAGATAAGAGACTTGAATGCCGGCACCTCACTTTTTGTTCTCATGTATTGAAACAATTAAGAGGTAAATTGATCAATTTTAAAAGTAATAAAAAAGCGTTTTTCGTAATATTCTGACGTCTAATTTTTCCCCTAAATTAGGGTTTGGAAGTGTTAATTGCCCTGTTTGGAAATGGTTGAACGTGAAAGACATTAAAAGGGGTCGGAACAATAGGATTTTACTCACGGTTAATCGGAAGGTTCCCATGACTATGCCCGCTGTGGGAACGAACAGGTTGCACTCTTGACTACCACTCGACTGACCTCCAAGGAAACGAAGGCGCTTGAGGAGTCGCTCGTTTGGGGACGGGAAGGGAGAGAGACGCCGACTCGAGAGTCTTCGAGAGCTCATCACAAGACAGGGCTGTTTCTCCAAGTTTTTAAAAGCTTCCATGACGATTTTCACAAAAATGGCGACAAAGTGCAAGATAGCACAAGAAGATCCGCTAACGTTTTTAAGGATTCGAAAATTCCTTTTAGGATAAAACTTCCTCAACAGGAAGGGAATTGTAATCGAAACAGCTTTTTTGCAATATGGTCAAGAAGGGGAACAAACAATTTACTGGTCCTATCATAACTATTTTTCATGTTGGATAAGGAATGGGTGTGGATGTGGGGGAGGATAATTAGGAATTTAATTTGGGATAATGGTTTTGGGGTATTGTTTGTAGGCGTAGGTATCTGGGAATTGAGAAATTAGGTAATGAAGTATGTATTCGGAAAATAGGTAGGGTAAGGGAATGCAGGGTCCTTTTTTGGGGGTAAATCACTGCATACTTTTACCAAATTACCCCTCCCCCACACTGGTCAAAACATCAAATCTAGGTGGACATTGGGTCAAAATTCGAAGTCAAAAAATCAATGAAATGACTATTAAACATTGTTTGCTAACCATTGAAGTATTAGAAAATGGTCTTAAAATAATATTAAACTCGTTAGGACCCTCTGAAAAAAAATCCTTTTTAGTCAGTGTTCACGCTCTGCCGTTTTTGCTATCTCGACAAAGATTTAGAATTAGAGTACAATAATGAAATTTTTTTCCATATATCTCATAAAAAGGGGTAATTTAAGGGTAATTAGAGCCTATTTCAGTGATATACAACTTAATATTGCTTTTGGTTTAGTGCATATAAAAAATTCAAAAATTAGGAAAATTCCAAAATTGTCATAGCGCTTTTCGCCCACCTTTGCCCACTTTGTGGCATGACAAAAATTTAAAGTTTAACTTTTAAAGATTCGATTTCAAGAGGCTGTTGACCCGTCCGGACCCGTCCAAAAAAATTACGAATGAAATACTACGAAAATCCTTTGACTTTTCCGTTCTTTTCCGCGCTCCTAGATAAATATTTTTATTTTAAATAAGATTAGTAAGACTAAAATATCATTAGATTAATAAATAAAATTATTATTACTTAAGTGGTAATTGAGTTTTGTGGCCATTAATAATTCATTGATTGGCAATTAATAGGCCATGTCCACCTAGATTTGATGTTTTGACCAGTGTGTCCCCCACCTACCATCCCAATGATAATAATTTTTCTTGAAAATTTTATTAAGGTAAACTGTTTGATTTGGAATCGAAATGTCATAAAATTATGATATGGAGGAGGAACTCTATAACTGGAAATTTCTTTGAAAAGTAGGGCTCTAAAGACTCTCCACAATCATCAATTTCTTCCCCCACCTGCCATTACCACCAAGATTAACCATATAAGATTAAACACGGATTAATTAAAAATCCTGAATACCCCACATATGACTATTGAAGGGTAATTGAAGGAACCATCCCTAACCATTATTTTGATGATGGAGGTATTATGGGGGAATATGAGAGATAGTAAAGGTATTGAGGAGGTAATTATATAGAGAAAAATATAGATAGGGGATGAATATCGGCAATGGGAGGTAATTCGTTTATTTTAGGGTATTGAGTTAACTGGAGGTAATAGGAGGATTAAAGATAATAGGGGTATTATGATGCAATGAGTTAGTTAGGGGTACTATGACTATTGAAGGGTAATTGGAGGAACCATCCCTAACCATTATATTGATAATGGAGGTATTATATAGGAGGAGGTAATTATATAGAGAAAAATATAGATAGGGGATGAATATCGGCAATGGGAGGTAATTCGTTTATTTTAGGGTATTGATTTAACTGGAGGTAATAGGAGGATTAAAGATAATAGGGGTATTATGATGCATTGAGTTAGTTAGGGGTAATATGACTATTGAAGGGTAATTGGAGAAACCATCCCTAACCATTATATTGATAATGGAGGTATTATGTAGGAGGAGGTAATTATATAAAGAAAAATATAGATAGGGGATGAATATCGGCAATGGGAGGTAATTCGTTTATTTTAGGGTATTGAGTTAACTGGAGGTAATAGGAGGATTAAAGATAATAGGGGTATTAGGATGCATTGAGTTAGGGGTAATATGACTATTGATGGGTAATTGGACGTAAATTGGGGTATTGAGGGTTATTGGTGTTTCACGGACCAATTATAACATGTTTATTGAGATACTGGGTGGTATTTGGGTATTGAAAGATGTAAGGGTAGGTAGCTGGAAATAATGGAGGTATTTAGGGTTAATGGGAGTGATTAGGGTTTTAAAGGAAAATAATTTATCATGGTAATTGGTGGTAAAGGTCCATTACCATGGAAGTATTACAGGGGAATATGAGAGATATTAGGAGTATTGAGGAGGTAATGGATGTTTCGAGGACCAATAAGGGCAATGAGAGTTTTTCTTTTTAAAGTGGTAATGGAGGTATCGATTGGTAAACTGAGGTAATCGATTTCTTCGAATAACGATGTCTACATGAGTTTTTAAGGGTTGAATGACGGTGGAGACTTTTAACGAGAATAATAATTGTCAGAAGAGCTCAAAAATAAATCAGCCTTGGCTAAATTCGTGATTGTTCTTTCGAAAACAAAGTATAAGGAAGGTTCCTTTTAATATAAGGGGTTTAACGAAAAAAATAATAGAATGAAACGCTTTTGAAATAATTTCCTGCTCTCATTTAAGGTCGAGAGGCTTGTCTGGAATTTGCCGCATGTCAAAGGGTCACGGCTACCATCTTTCATGGTCAAGACGTTCTTCTCGGAGTATAATTAGGTGAACAGTGTAGAAAACAAACGAAATTTTTAATTTTTTTTCTTTATTCAATTCTGGAAATTCCTTATTAAGCGTTTAATTTAGTCGTGAGTGGTTTTCTCGCGGTGAGGTCCCCCGAATAGTTTCTTTTCCTTAATAAAATAACGAATCCTTTTTCTTTTTAAACGCTTCCTCCATTCTTGCCCTTTCCGAGGCGATCAGCGAACGCTCATTTTCTGGACAGAAAAGTCGCAATTACGCCGAAAAACGCTCGTAACACGTCGTCATTTTCACTATTACACGTGCAATTATCAATTTTAAAAGAAAGATAAAAGAGAGAAGAATATCTGTTAGATAATAAGTAATTTTAGTTTATCTTTACGCTGTGATGGTATGGAAATTTTTATGGCCCCTACAACTTCAAGGATTCGTCAAAAAATCGAAAAAATTGTACTATCAAAGCATTGGGGAACTGTTCACTGAATGAATCGGAAAGTTTCGATAGTGTATAAAGGCTGCGTTTTGTTAACCCAAGTGTTTTGTCACAGTTTCTGTCCGGATTAACCTTGGCACATATTCCGTCATTCCGGCGGACTTAGCGGCCATTTGAATAAACTCAATCGTTTAAAAAAGTGATCCTTTTTCTATATTCCAGCCAATCTACGGTTGGTCCCCTGATTAACAAAAAAAAAAGTCCCGAACTGAAACTTAGATGCAGTCTTCACTCCTTTAGAGAGGTCATAACTCAGTTGTTTTTTTGTTTTTGTTTTTTGTCGCTTCGTAGCTCAGATACGTTTGGTCCTACGAAAAATTGTATTAGGTCAAATTTGTAGAAAATTGAATAGGCTTTAAATTTGTGCTTATATGTTTTTAGCATACAACCTACGGTTTTCGAGATATTGACGAGTTTCGGTTTGGGACTTTTTTTTGTTTATCAAGAGATCCAACCCCTACACATTCCCGCAGAGAAAATAACGTAGATTGACTGGAGTACTATATTTATAGGGCAAAAGAAAGACCCGCTTAGGTAATGTTTGCGAACAATCGGAAAAAGATGCCCGAGTTCCGTAAGGTTACATCGTGCAATTTGTTTGTCGTGAAAGAGAGCAGATGGGCGCGGGAGAAAGGACTCGAAGAAAAAAATAAAACGTAAGGGGGTACATAAACGTCACAAAACCCACTATCGTGACTTTAATCCCGGACTCTTTTTTGTGTGTGAAAGTCAAAGTTTGCGGAAAAAAGTACACGCGCACGTACCACGCCCCTTATCAGATCCTCACGGGTTATTACACCTCGAAGACATCAAAAACACTTAGAAAAGCGGAACGGGAAAATCTTTTCCTTCATCAAAGGATTTTACGAAATGAAGAACTCAAAGAAAAGTCGTGACGCATGAAGTGGGTCGTCCAAAATAAAAATTTTGAATGCTCCTAATTAATGATGCAATTCATCTTTTGTATCCTTTTCGTGTTTAAGTTACCCAATTTTTAAAAATTCCGATATTATTGTTGCTCAATATGAAAGGTCAGTAGATGATTTTAGTCTTTTAATAAAAAATTGCAAACTAAAAAATAGGTTTTGCGTTCAACTCAAGGATTAAACGTTTCCGTTGCGAAATATCGAGTATGGGGATTTTTCTTTCTTTATTCTTTCCAAGTGTCCGGACGTCATGTAATTCTCAAGATTAGAGGAAACAAAAAAAAAGATTGAAAATTACTTTAAATAATTTATGATGCAGATACCGCGATTGTTCCGTCAGATAGAATGTCTTGAAGACGAGCCTTCTAATCTCAATCTGGTTTGGTAATTGGCCAGGTTCATCTTTTAAAAATGAAAAAACGTCGGTGAAGGGGGAATATTTTATTAACGAAGAACAATGGGGACTATTGCGGGTAATGCGGAGATTGCAGGTAATGCGTCAACCTGCATAATAAGTCACGTGCATCATTTTACTCAAAAACTAATCGAAATTGGTGGTTTAAAACAACCGGAATGGTTCCTACAAAACCTACAATAATTGTCAGAAGCTATCGGATTGTTGAGGTTCAGGGGATTGGGGTAATGAGGTATTGAGAAAATGGGTAGTTGGGGTAAGAGTAAGCTGGGCAGTATTTGCGGGGTAAACTGTTTAGACCTTTTCTCGCTCATAACTCATAAAAGATATAAACGTCAAAACCTGTATAACTTAAGAGTTATACAGGTTTGGAAGTTTTTATATCTTATTGGGGCAATAGGATGGCTATTAGTCCAGTCAATCTAAGCCTGGGGGTGAAAAAAAAAGATATTTTGTTTATCTACGGAAATGTGTAGGGATAGGTCCCCTGATTAACCACAAAAAAGTCCCCTACCGAAACCCGTGAGGATTGGCGTCTAGAGCGTTTTTAAAGTCGATATCTCGAAAACCGTTAGTCGTAGGCGAAATAATTTTTAGTACAAAATTAAAGATAATTAAATTTTCTATAATTTTGAGCTAATATGATTTTTTCGTGGGACCAAACGTTTCTGAGCTACGAGGTCGCAAAAAAACCGGGGTTTCTATTTTGACGTCTAAAGGACAGAAGATATCATTTAATCAAAAAAGTGTACTTATTAAAAGTGTATTCTCTACAACGTTTACTTAGTACACTTTTTTGATAGGATATCCCCTTCCTTGATTTTTTCCGACTTTTCTAAAATCTGACTTTTTTCATTGGAAAAACTCGAAAATCTCGCTTTTTTGTCGCCTCGTAGCTCAGGAACGGTTGGTCTTACAAAAAATCTTATTAAATCAAATTTGCAGAAAATTTTATAGGCTTTAATTTTGTTTTTATAAAATTTTTTGAAATTTCAATTTTTGAATGAAATTTATTTTTACATTTTTTGAAATTTACCCCACCCTTGCTTATTGATCGTTAATTGCTTTTTGAGAGTTGATTTTTAAAGGTAATTAAATTCTCTACCTACATTTATTAAGTACACGTTTTTGATTAGATGACGTCTTCTGTCCTTTAGAGGTCCAAGTAGAAACCCCGGTTTTTTTGCGACCTCGTAGCTAAGAAACGTTTGGTCCTACGAAAAAATCATATTAGCTCAAAATTATAGCAAATGTAATTATCTTTAATTTTGTACTAAAAGTTATTTCACCTACGACTAACGGTGTTCGAGATATTGCAGAAAAAAAGAAAAAATCACCTTAAAAACGCTCTAGACGCCAATCCTTACGGGTTTCGGTAGGGAACTTTTTCGAGGTTAATCAGGGGACTTACCCGTACACATTTCCGTAGATAAACAAAATACCTTTTTTATTTTTTTATTTGCCTATTATGTACCACCTATTACCTTTCATTCCCCTATTAGGTAACTCCGGTTACCTCAATACCGAATAACCTCCCAATCTCCCATTGCCGATATTCGTCCCATTACCACCTCATTACTCATATTCCTCCTCTAATTATTCACTCTGGATGCTTATTTCTACCCTTCCTCCAGTAAATCCTCAATAGTCCCATTACCACTAACTAAATTAACACTCCAATTACCACCAATTATCCCTATTATCTTTCACTCCCCTATTAGCTCCTCTTATGTCAATTACCCCTTCAATACCCTACAATATTCGAATACCTCCCATTGCCGAAATTCGTCCTCTATACGGCCATTTCCTCCTCAATACCACTATTCCTCCCTCGATCTTTTACCCTTGATTGCCCCAAATACCTCCAGTTACCCCCCAACATTCCTATTACCCCTTACTAAATTAACACTCCAATTACCACCGATTATCCCATTTATCTTTCAATACCCCATTACCTCCTATTTCAATTACCTCTCAATACCCAACAATAATCGAATTTCTTCCCATTTCCGATATTCTTCCTCGACACAACCATTACCACCTCAAGTCTCAACAATCTAGCAGTACCGCCAACCTAATTTGCTCGTGTAAAATTAAATAAGCGATAATTTATCGTGATTTACCACTATGGCTTTCTTGTTTTTCCCTCCGCCCTTGAACTTTTCAAAAAAAGCGAAGAAGCTCTCGTGATTCCGCCCTTCTTTTATAGCCGATCCATTTGAAAACCCGACAGTTTAATTTCCCATTACCCTACCACCTTGGACGTTTATCCAATTATATTTTATAAAAGCAATTTTTACATAGATCCTAAAGATAGACTTTCGATCCTTAAATGGGGATTTTTCGTCATATTACGCGTTTTGTTACGCGACTATGACGAAACATTGAATATGTTAGAGTGGGTGTGTTTTTTTTTTCTCTTTCACAGTGCACTTTGAACCTATTTTATTGGAAAAACCGTTAGAATCACACACCCACGAGTGAAAAATAAACAATTTTAAAAAAAAAATTTATAAAAAAAATAGGCTCGACATTTCGTAAGAGCGTGCTCATCGTGATATATCAAGCTCACGTGTTTTATATTGTGAGAAATACGAGACGTCGGATTCTTGTCATTGATGAGATTACATCGCCCAAATTGTTCCTTTCCAGTTTTCTCTTTTTAGTGGGGAAAAATTAAAATTTAATTGAATTTTTTTGAAATTAGAATTCTGAAAGAGCGACGGACTGTCCGGGTTTGAATTCAAGGTTTTGATTACCATAACGACAAAATCATTGTTTACGTCTACCTCGAGTCTACTGTATACGAAATTTGCACCTGCTCAAATATTCAACGGCAAAAATAGCATGGGATTCTTGATAAAATTGAGAAAAACAACTTTTTTTTATCGAGTTACGCTACCAAAATTATCCTTGAACCTAAAGAATAAACAAGATATCTAAAAATTTAAAAAGTCTGCAGAATTTGGAAGGGTAACATAAACAATGTGGGATATCTCATACCTAAAGATGCAGCAAAGGGGAATAAGGTCTGTTCTGGTAGTAATGGAGGAGAAACTTTCAAAACTGAAACTTTCTCAAAAAATGGGTTCCCTCTATTGGAAGTGCGGAACGGTGCCACGTTCCAAGCGTCAACCTCCTAAGGCCCTTCATATGGTGCAAATTTGGTGAAGATCGGTGTTATTTTCCCAAAATCTCCAATTTCGGGGGAGGCGGAACGCTGCCGCACTCCTAGCCCTGATCTCCTAATGCTCTACCGTGTTTATGGTGAAAATTTGGTGAAGATCGGACCGGTAGCTGAAGGATAAGCTAGCAGTCAACTGGCAAATTTTAAAGCCATTGGGTTGCTCCATTTGAGGCGAGTGAACAAAGAGGCCCATGAATCATACCCTTGGGTATTTCACGTCCTGACATTTTCCAGTAGTCCGGATCTTGCAAAAGAAGACGCATACGTTCGGATGTTTGGGAAGATTGGGTTGCAAGTGAGTCGTGATCGCCTAGGGTAAGTCTCGGGTCTTTAGACCTAGTTCATGACAGGTAAAGGGCAATCCAACGTTCAAGATCCAAACGATAAAAGAAAAAGGCTCGCCCTTTCGACGTCCTTGAACAACCTTCCGGTTCATCTTCGTGAAATGGGCGTCTCACCTTAAATATTGTAATTTTTGTTCGCTTTTTCCATGCGGACATCGACGCCCTTGACTCTGCCCAATGCGATTCCGATGATGTGCAATTAGGAAAGAGTGAAAGGCCAAGGCTCTCTTACGAAGACACGAACAAGGGCGAAGAGCCTTTTGTCACAAAAATGAAAACGGATCTCGGCTCAATTACAATAATAAAATATGTTAATATCGTCCTATTTATTCGAAGCGTATTTATAGCTTTTTGAAGCAAGGATATTATTATCAAGTCAACGGTATTACCTAAAGACTTAATTGTGAATGAAAATTAGAAAATCGATTTTATGGTTGCCACAAGAAATTGGCAACAGAGAAGGAAACGTCGCTTTAATCGACTAGCTGAACGAAATAGAGGCTCATAGAGATGTCGCAAAGCACCAACCACGAGGATGCTAGTAGGAGGAGCCTTCTGAAGATAGCGGAAGATGCATTAGAAGGAAAGCAGCTACCCGAAAAGGGTGAAGGTCCTGCCTACGTCATTGCTCACAATTATGCCCCATACCTTTACCACTCTTAAGTCTAGGCTGCAGTCGAAAGCCCGAATTCGGGAACGAGGAAAGAACGCACGGGATGAATTTTAAGTGATAAAAATCCTTAAAAACCGTAGATATAAATCAGACGTGAAAACAGGCTCTTTAATTGACATGAGGTCAACAGTGTCAATGACAAACGAAAAAGTTTTAACTCAGAAATTGGAAGGATTACGTTACCATTTCGCTCCGTCGATATCTCACGCGTTCCCACTTTCCTGTTTCAGGGTCATATCGAGCCCATTTTCGACGGAAATTCTTTTTTCTCTTAATTTTGATGAAAAACGCGCTCTTTGAAGGGAACGTCGCGAATAAAAGGTCATCGTTGACATTTTGATGGAGGAGCGTCTGAGGGGAAATTCACCTCGGGAGCCGAAAGTTGAGCAAGAGCCCCTTCAACGTCCATTAATTTTGAAACGATGAGTTTTTAATATCAACAAATTATTATTATTTCTTTCCGGGTTTATCCGTGGGTCGTTGCAAAACGCCACTCCATGAAATGTGTTTTATTTCACAATAGATCTTCTTCTCATGAATATAGATGGAACCCGCCTTCGGACTCTGACTAAACGTGCAATATTGTTAGTCTTTCTTTTCTCACCGACCGACAAATAGTCTCAAATGGCCTCCAAGTTGGAAGCCTGGGGGACGACCATAGCCTCTTTTTTTGGAAACCTACTAAAAATTTTGAAGTCTACTAGCTGAGTCATAAGGGATAGAGTCATCTTGCTTCATTTGACAAGTTTACAGGGCAATAGTGTTGTAGTCAAGAATTCGTGGGCCTCCTAGGCAAGGGCTGCATGAATCCCTCAAGTTTGATAGTTTGATTTTTTATTCTTTTTGGACACTAGGGGCTCTTTTAGCTTGAAATTTGATCCATTTTGGACATTAGGTAGTCCGACCACCATTGTTTTCGAATCCCGGTAAGCGTTTTTATTTTCAAATCCCGGAATCCGACCGCCATTATTTTCGAGTCCAGGTGTTCCGACCATCGTCATTTATAGTCCCGGTAATCCGACCATCATTGTTTTCGAACCCCGGTAATCCGACCATCATTATTTTTAACCCCGGTAATCCGACCATCATTGTTTTCGAACCCCGATAGTCCGACCACCATTGTTTTCGAATCCCGGTAATCCGACCATCATTGTTTTCGAACCCCTGTAATCCGGCCATCATTATTTTAACCCCGGTAATCCGACCAGCATTACTTTCGAACCCCGGTAATCCGACCAGCATTATTTTTAACCCCGGTAATCCGACCAGCATTACTTTTGAACCCCGATAGTCCGACCACCATTGTTTTCGAATCCCGGTAATCCGACCGTTGTTATTTTCGAACCCCGGTAATCCGACCATCATTTTTTTTAACCGCGGCAATCCGATTTGCATACGAAATCTCTACTCTATACAAAAACAACACCAAGATGGCGGCCAATATCTTTGGTTCCCAATGAACTGCAGCGAAAAATTAATGAGTAAATTGATAAACATTAAACGAGCCGAGTGTCATTTCCTGATTTTACGTAACGGTGGAAAAGGAGGCGTCGAAAATAGCGGAAGCCGCAGGAAATGTGATCTTTTTGAATTGCTATTTAGAAAAAGGGGTGAAACCCCGTTCTGCGGTCGAAGGCGAAAGACTTTCGACTTTAAGGGAAAACTTCGTGACCAAAGCGACAACTCGGTTTTTAATGGGTCAATGTTATGGAGACATGAAAATGAATATTTTTTCGGGTTAAAAAACACACGAAACTGGATTCCGTTGCATCATCCAAGGTCTTCGATTAATCACTTTTTTTAAATTCTTAAAAGGAAGAAGTCGCTTCGATGCAATGAATTTTTTTTTTCCTTCTTTTAATTTTACGAAATGAAAGAAAAATGTCAAAAGAGCAACAAATCGTCTAAGCGGGTTTAGAAAGAAGCCTTTGTGTTGAAATTTTCGCCTCCCAGGATACGTAATTCCGGCATTGTTCACCCTCATTAATCCTCGCCCTATTAAAATATTTTTTGAACGTTTCTCCTCAGACAAATAGCGTGAAAACCGAGCGAAAATTGAAATCCACAGAACTCACTAAGACACAACTGGAGCTAGGGTGACCAGATTTTCAAAGATTTTACGTATTTTCAAAGATTTTTTCGGCAAGGAAAGACACTTTTCAGATAGATTTTGACCATTTTTGACAAGATTTTGAACCTCTTTGGATAATAAAAGACCCTTTTCAGCTAGATTTTGACCCCTTTTTGACAAGGAAAGACATTTTTCAGGAAGATTTTGACAAGAAAAGACCCCTTATAGACAGAATTTGTCCTTATTTGACAAGAAAAGACCCCTTTCAACCTAATTTTGAACCTTTTTTTAGAAGAAAAGACATTTTCAGCTAGATTTTGACCCTTTTTGACAAGATAAAACCCTTTTAAGACCAATTTTGAATCTTTTTTTATAAGGAAATACCCTTTTCAGATAGATTTTGACCCTTTTCGGCTAGGAAAGACACTTTCCAGATACATTGACCATTTTTGACAAGAAGAGACCCATTTCAGCCTGATTTTGAACCTCTTTAGATAATAAAAGACCCTTTTTAGCTAGATGTTGACCCCTTTTTGACAAGGAAAGACATTTTTCAGGAAGATTTTGACAAGAAAAGACCCTTTATAGACCGAATTTGTCCTGATTTGACAAGAAAAGACCCCTTTCAACCTAATTTTGAACATTTTTTGAGAAGAAAATACATTTTCAGCTAGATTTTGACCCTTTTTGACAAGATAAGACCCTTTTAAGACCAATTTTAAATCTTTTTTTTTATAAGAAAATACCCTTTTCAGATAGATTTTTACCCTTTTGGGCTAAGAAAGACACTTTTCAGATAGATTTTAACCTTTTTTGACATGATTTTGAACCCCTTTAGATAATAAAAGACCCTTTTCAGCTAGATTTTGACCCCTTATTGACAAGGAAAGACATTTTTCAGAAAGATTTTGACAAGAAAAGACCCTTTATAGACAGAATTTGTCCTTATTTGACAAGAAAAGACCCCTTTTGGCCTAATTTTGAACCTTTATTTGACAAGAAAATACCCTATATAGGGGAATTTTTTGTATCTTTTTGACAAGAAGAGCCCTTTTTAGCCAGATTTTAAAATTTAAATGCTCCAGTAGTACGCAACATAATTTCTTCTGGTCACCCTAACTGGAGCTAAAGAAGCAGCTATGTCCCAAAGGCATCATTGGTTCAATTTCTTCGGGTACAACTCAGTGTCATCGCCAGCGACATAACCTCTTTTCCTGACAGATAACAGCTACGCAAATACTTGTCTAGACATTGTTTGTTTCGTTATCATCTGAATTTATGGTGCCTGAGCAGCCAAGGCCAATGAACAGGAAGAGGGTTCACATGGCAGCTTCATTCCTCACCCAAATATTTCGAAGCCGCAGGAGACTGCAGAAGATGAACAGCTGGTTGTATAGAATTTACCCGCTCAAAATAGTTGCCATGGCAATATAAACACCAAAAATTGGCTCATCTAGTGGACATGTGAGCACATAGTGTGTTGTTTCATCCAGACAAATCATGCTATTGCGATCAAAAGGAAGAGGAGGAAAAGAAAGAGATATTCTAACTGAACCATTTATATTATCTCAAAATCACAGGTATTCAGCCATTTGAACATTGTTAGATAATCGAATAAAAACACAATAAGGCACACCGAGAACTATAAAACTAAGAGTTTTGAGGTTTTAAAGGAACAAACCTTGTATCAAGGTTTGTCGGGCTTTAGTCAGACACGAGCCGCCTGCTGGTAGTCGCCAGTGAAATGGATCTGCTGCTGCTTAATCGCTTGCTCGACAAGGGTGAAGACAGTCGGCGAAAATCGTTGCCCACGAGCGCTCGATACCATCGAAATCTTACCGCTTAAATCGCCCCACGAGACGTTTTCTGGAAGATTCATGGAAACATCGCCGACGATTCCTTTTTCGACGGCGATCTCAACTTTGATGTCGCCGTAACCGATGTCATATTCTTTGCTGGCGACGAAATCCGGAGTGGAGCCGAATCTCCATTCCCAGCTTGAGAGTTCATTTTTGATCTTTTCAAGGCCAGGGAACCATTCGTCGCTCGGGTTCACCATCTGGAAGCCATTTTGCTGCTGAACGTGCGCCCATCCTGCATCTTTGTGTGTAAGAGGAGTCGTCCTCAAGTACTGCCAGCCAACCGCAGCCATCAAATTAGGTATCGTTATATTGCTGTGAAGTTCGCTCAAATTCACAGTCGGCGAAGGGTCGCTTTTCGTTGCTCTTTTCGCATCCACTTCCATATTCTAAAACAGAAAGTGAATTAGTCCAGTCAATCTACGCCTGAGAGCAGAAAAAAAAAGGGGGGGACAATTTCTTTCGGTTTTTCGCCAATATCTCGAAAACCGTAAGTCGTAGGCAAAAACATTTTAAGCACAAAATTAAAGCTTATTGAATTTTCTACAATTTTGAACTAAACAGATTTTTTGTAGGGCCAAACGTATCTGAGCTACGAGACGACAAAAAAAAACAGATTTTCAATTTTGACCTCTGAAAGAAGGAAAACTTCATCTAATCAAAAAGTTTATTTCGTAAAAGTTGTAGAGAATTTAATTTCCTTTTAAAAACACCTCTCAAAAACCAATTAATATAGGCAAGAGTGGGTCCTACAAAAAATCTGTTTAGATCAAAATTGTAGCAAATTTAATATGCTTTAATTTTGTGCTAAACATTTTTTTGCCTACGCCCTACGGTTTTTGAGATAATGGCGAAAAACCGAAAAAATTCGCCTTTAAAACGCTCCCGAGACCAATTTTCACCATAATTACCTTATTTTTGGTGAGGGATGACTTTAACAAAGATTTGTTGGCATCGACAAGAAGAGTGCAATGATGGTATGTCTTATTTCTTGTTATTCTAGATGCTGTTCCTGAAATCTATAGGAAATGATTAGAATAAAGGGTATTAAAGGATGTTTACTTTGTAGCAGTTATCGACAATGATGTCCTCTTTATGGTTGATCTCGGGAAAGAGGTTCCATTCCCTTTCCAAAGTTTTGGCCAATAGGGTGAGGTTGTTTTTCCGATTGTATCGCTCTTGGGGAGCGAAGAATGTGATATTGAGGTTGCCCTTGTCGTGGTAGACGGTTCCGCCTCCGCTGTTCCTCCTAGCAAGCGAGACTCCGCTCTCGGCAAGCTTTTCAGGATCGGATTCGAGCCACGGATTCTGATTTCGCCCGATCACCACACACGGATCGTTCCTCCAAAGAAGCATCACGTGATGCTCGTTAAAATCGAAGTTTTTCAAAATCCACTCTTCCAAGGCAAGATTGCGATTCACGTCAAATGACTGAGAGATAAAAACCGACTTTTTAATGTCCTTCTCGGCCACTTTCGTACTCATCGACCTAACCGCACGGCAGAAACTCATTCTCGAAACAAAAGCCATTTTTCGCAAAAAAAAGTTCTAAAAATGGTTCACTTAGAAAAAAGTTTTCGGAGGCTCAAGACTGTGCAGCAATCATGGAAAGCGAGACCATATGATTGTGGATGTCGATGGTTTGGTGAAGCCACTTCCAAGTCTGATGCAGCGTGCAAGTGCGGTGTCTGAGAGCTAGACAGTCACCAGAATCTTTTCGCATACCTTGAGGACCCTCCAGGATGAAAGTCTTTGAAAACACTGCCTAGAAAGAAACGACACCAGTCACACCAAAATTGAGCTCCTAATATTCTGACCAAAAGCACAGACCACTGAGTAAACCTTTCGGAGTTAGTTTCGCCTCCTTTATATACGAAATTGGACAGATAGCGAGACAATAAACGTGATAAATATTTGATTAGATGGGAGAAGTGGGGATGAAAATTTTTTTTAGGTCTTTGTTATCGCCTTTTTTATTGTCTCGGCCTTCAGACATCCTCTTTACAAATAGAATTTTAATTATTTAATTTTATAACTTACCCATTTTTGTCTCGCAACTCAAAAAGTCAAAAACGTATTTTTAGGCCAATGGTTACTGATAAGTGATAACAGGGTGTCACAGCTGATAAGAATTCAGACCATCCGAGCAGCGAGCAATCTGAAAATTTGAAAGGAAAAAAAACATTCAGAAATTGCAAGAATTAGAGATATTAATGCTTGTTTTCTAGTTGTACAAAATTATTTATTTTTTAATTTAAAATTTTTTTGATCGATTATGTATCTGATACTTTGGATCAGTTACTTTGACCTCAAAACTGAATACTGATGATCTCGTTTCGACATGCTTTCGGCCATTATCATGCAGGAATCATGCAGGAGTTTGCAATGTTTTTTTAAGGAATTTTTTTATTTCATGTGAATAAATAAGGAAATTCAACTTTTTTCATAAATCACGGGAGTGATGCGTGTTTTGTGGATAAAAATAATAAAATGAAACAGTCAAGGACCTTTCGGGCCAATGCACTCGTTCTACTAAACTGTCTAAAAGTCTGGCCAATATTTGGCCCTATTGAGTTTTGGACCATTTTCTGACTGGTTTGGAAATTGGACACCTTTTCACATTCAATTTTTTGTAGGAGCTTCGAGTATATAAACCGAAAGGTAGGAGTAGCGGTTTTTGAGTAAAATGAATTTTTATTGTATTTTGCTCTTATCTCCCAAACGGCTTATCCTACATAAAAAATTAATAAGGTCAAAATTATAGGAAATTAGATTGCCTAAAAAAGTTGTTTAGTTCAATTTTTTTTAGGACTAGCGGATTTTGAGTAAAATTAAGTTTGATAGTTTTTTGCTCTTATCTTCCAAACGGCTTATCCTACATAAAAAACGAATAAGGTAAAAATTACAGGAAATTAAATTTCCAACAAAAGTTAATTTGTTTAATTTTTTGTAGGAAGAGCGGTTTTTGAGCAAAATGAATTTTGATTGTTTTTCGTTTGTATTTTCTTAACGGCTAGGTCCATAACCAAACGTTTTTAAATAATTTTTGTCTCATCGGGACCCCTTTCAAGTTATTTGGACCTCTTTTGACTGGTTTGGACCGATCTCCCAGTGGTATGGACCTTTTACCGACTGTTTTGGACTACTTTCAAGTTATTTGGCCCCTTTATGACTGGTTTCGGCTCGTTTTTAAATTTTTTTGGTCGATTGGGGTCCTTTTAGAGTAGACTAATAATTTGCAGAACCTCTTTTGCCGTTCGTTCACTGCTCTTTGTATCAGCTCTTTTATCGATCCTCGTTTTCTTTCAGTTTTCTTCCGCCAGGGTTAAACTCCCAAAAGGTTATCCTTTTTCTCACAAAAATCTATTTTTTCGCAATTTTTCGGGGCCCCTTTTTCGTCAAATAATCGTCAAAAATGGCATCAAGAGCGGTCGCCGCGAAATCCCCTCACTGGATGGGTAAGCTACGAGTTTTCCGTTTGTTCCAATTTTAATATTTTTGTATTCGCAGCTCCTCTTAGAAAATGGGCCTACAATCTGACAGGATTCAACAAATATGGTAAAAAAAAGAATTTTTGTGTGTTTTGTTTCTGTTAATTGGATAAATTCGCGTTTTTGGTGCTATTACTGCAATTTTACCACTAAAATTTGGTGTTTTGGGTACCTACCTACAGAATGGGACAGTATGAAGGTGGTGAACCACTGGGGAATGATGATCAAGGCTTAATGAAACAGTCAGTTTGTTGAAAAAAGTTCAATGAATAACCATTCAACCCTTGGAATCGAATTCTAGCTTTTAAAGCGCTAACTGGGTGTAGAGCTAGTGCCCAAGGTCAAAGCTCCATAGTTAAAGCTATTAAATTTGCCACAAGTTTGATTTACTGATTTTTTGTAGACCAAAAGTTTCTGAGCAACAAGGCCTTCTGGAGTAAATTTTTTTGTTCTGAATTTACCCCCTCTACCTATTGATTATTAATTGCTCTTTGAGTTTTGATTTTAATAGCTAATTAAATTCTTTACAAATTTTACAAAATAAACTTTTTGATTAGAGTCTTCCATCCTTCAGTTTTTTGTCGCCTCCTAGCTCAGCTAGGTTTGGTCCTACAAAAAATTTTTTTAGTTCAAAATTGTAGAAAATTTAATAATCTTTAATTTTGTACTTAACTCTTTTTCGCCTATGACCTATCTTTTTCGAGATATTGCCGAAAAACAAAAAAATTCGCCTGTAAAGTTTAGGTATTTAAAGGTTCGAAATCGAAATCGTTTCGGTACTTACTGTTCTCTCACTTTGGAAGTTTGGACTCAAATAATTTTGTTTGTCATTTTTAATCTTTGTCAGTATTGATTTAGGAAAAACCCCAAATTTCATTTCTTTTTCCTTTTTTCATGTTCAAGGTCTCCATCACGATGATGTCCTGAGGGAAGATGAAGACGTGAAAGCGGCCCTGAAACGTCTCCCCGACTCCGTATTGCAAAAACGTAATTTCCGCCTCGTCCGCGCCATGCAGTTGGAAATGGCACATGAAATCTTGCCTAAAGAACAATGGACCAAATACGAAGAGGTAAAAGAATACAAAATTTTTCATGATTTTATTAATTTTTTCTTCTTTTTTAGGATGATAAATATCTGACTCCGATCATCGAGCAAGTCAGAAAGGAGAGGGAAGAGAAGGAGAATTGGGAAAAAGATAATTAAATGAGTAGAAAAGAAAATTTTTTGGAAAATAATTAGTTTATCTGTGCTGTTAATTTGTAAATAAAAATTCTTCGTTATTTCGTATTTTGTGCTCTATCTTCCTTTATTAAAAGTTAAAATGGCATAAAAACTTAACTGATTTTTGAGCGAAAACCCCCGAAATCTTAAAAACACTGAAGAGATAAGTTTTGTGTTCCTTTCTCCCCCAAATTGAACGTCCTAGTTTTTGTAAAAAAAAAATCTTCCCAAAACTGAAAGCTAATTTTTGTCTAAAAACCCCTTTAAAAAACCCTCCAAACTTTAAAAAATTCATGTTTCTCAAAACCTCGCAAAATTCAACAATTCTGAAACAGGTCTGAAAATTCAGGGGCGGACTGGCCCGGGGGGCCAGTTTAAATTTTAAAGCTTAATTTTGGTCAAAAAACTTCAATATCAACATTTATGAAACCTAATTTTCGTCCAAAAACCTCAAAATCAACATTTAAAAAGCTTAATTTTGTTTTAAAAAAAAAACCTCTAACTCAACATTTTTAAAGTCTAATTTTGGTTAAAAAAAACCCTCAAAATCAACATTTTTAAAGCCTAATTTTCGTCCAAAAACCTCAAAATCAACACTTTTAAAGCCAAATTTTCGTCAAAAAACCTCGAAATCAACATTTATGAAGCCTAATTTCCGTCCAAAAACCTCGAAATCAACATTTAAAAAGCCAAATTTTCGTCAAAAATATCAAAATCAACATTTAAAAAGCCAAATTTTGGTCAAAATCAACATTTGTAAAGCCTGATTTTCGTCAAAAACCTCAAAATCAACTTTTATAAATGCCTAGTTTTCGTCGAAAAACCTCAAAATCAACTTTAAATTGACAATTTTTTGTCAAAAAACTCCATATCATGGTTATAAGAGCAAATTTTTTTTGTCAAAAGTTTGGGAACCACTCTGTTTTTGCTGAAATATTTTTTTAAGAGCCAATTTTCTGCCCCCCCCCCTTAACTGAAAACCCACCCACACCCTTTTGGCCCACCAAACTCCAATCCTTGGTCACAAATGAAACATCAATTAACATTAAATATTTTATTTACATTTCCTTTCAACATATTTCAAATATAACTATTAAACAATTCTTTTTATATAGTTCAACAAATAACTCCTGTCGTAGAAAAACAAAATAAGTACATTTTGCCTATTTCAATTTTGGTAATTTTTTGAAAAAATATTAAGTACTTTTCAGTCTTGAAACTGTCTTGAATTTTATGGAATAAAAAACAGGAGTCGCCTAAAAATTTAGTCTATAAAAGCATTTTTTTTGTTTAAAAAAAGCTTCCATTCTTTGCATCCCGGATTCGGGCGTCCATACGGTTCAGAAATTTCATTCGGCCCAAACATCTTGGGCCAACTCTACCCTTTCTGGACCCAAGGGCCAGCCAAATCTTCCACATTGAACGGCTTAAAAACTGTGATTAAGATTTTAAATTCTATCCTAAGTTTACTATTTCCCCCTTTATTATTGTATTGGCATAAAGAAAAAAATTAATTAAAAAAAAACAATATTTACAAAAAAAAACATTAAAAATAATAAAATAAAAAAATTATATATACAATTATACAAAAAAATTGAGAAATTGGCAACTTAAAAATAACATACTATCACCCTTTATAATCTCTTCTAACAATTTCTAATTACAATCTTTTTAAAGCAAGAATATATACAAATAAATTACAAGCAAAAATATTTTTATGATCTTTTTTATACAGAAACTATCACGTTCCCCCTGTGTAATAATTGCACATTTTATAGTGTAATAACACCGATTAATATAATAGTAGCAATAATGATATGTTTTTTTTTAGAGTATCTAATAATGGACGCTATTATTTTATTTGGTTCAATATTTTGTTTGGGAAATGTGCGATTTTCCCCCTTTACTATGAAGCCTCAGTTGTGCTAGTGATAAGCTAAGGGCACAGGGGGGGTAAGAAAGGGGGGGAGTTTATTTTTGATCTTTGTCGAAGAAGAGCTTTGATCACATTTGCACCTCGAATGCTTTGACTGGGGTCGAGTTGTTTGAGTTGGTGAGGAATGGGTTGGTGCCGCGTTGTTGGGAGAGGGGAGGGGGGACCCACTCGGACTCAAAAGGGTCGTTTCTGAAGGCTGTGACGTCTAAAGATTGAGCCCGGAGGTGCGAAAGAGGAGGCGGGCGGCTGTTGGCCACTTCTGCCACTTTGCCGAGCCATTGGTCAGGTCGGGGGAGCTCTCGGACGCCCATGACCGGAGTCGTAGGCGGCGTAAGGACGCTCCTTTCAACCTCGTTACCGCCAGCATTGAAAGTCACCGCATCAATCCTCGAGTTGAAATCACTCAACGAATTCTCTATAGAAACAAAAAATTATTAATTTTGCAATGATTGTAATGAGTCCAGTCAAACTAAGCCTGAAAAGGCCAAATAAAAGAAAAATAAGGTATTTTGTTTCTCTACGGTGTAGGGGTTGGTCCCATGATTAACCAAAAAAAAGTCCATTAATCGAAACCAGTGCGCTTTGGCGTCAGGTTTTTAAGGTGATTTTTTTCGTTTTTTCACCAATATCTCGAAAACCGTAAATAGTAGGCGAAATAATATTTAGTACAAAATTAAAGATAATTAAATTTGCCATAATTTTGAGCTAATATGATTTTTTCGTAGGACCAAACGTTTCTGAGCTACGAGGTCGCGAAAAAACCGGGGTTTCTATTTTGACCTCTAAAGGACAGAAGACGCTAATCAAAAAAGTGGGCTTAATAAAAGTTGTAGAGAATTTAATTACCTTTTGAAAACAACTCTCAAAAAGCAATTAACGATAAATAGGCAGGTGTGGGGGTAAATTTAAAAAAATTTCAAAACAAATTTCATTCAAAAATTGAAATTTCAAAAAAATTTATAAAAACAAAATTAAAGCTTATAAAATTTTCTACAGATTTGATTTACTAAGATTTTTTGTAGGACCAAAGGTTTCTGAGCTACGAGGTGACAAATAACGGGATTTTCGAGTTTTTGCTATAAAAAAAGTAAGATTTTAGAAAAGTTGGAAAAAAGCAAGGAAGGCGTTTTCTAATCAAAAAAGTATGTTAAGTAAACGTTGTATAGAATTCAATTTCCATTTAAAATCAACTATCGAGAATCAATTAAAAATCAACCGGTAGGGGTGGGGGTAAATTTCAAAAACACATTTTTTACTCCTGTCACCTCGTAGCTCAGAAACGTTTGGTCCTACAAAAAATCTTAGTAAATCAAATTTGTAGCAAATTTTATAAACTTTAATTTTGTTTTTATTCATTTTTTTTTATTTCAATTTTTGAATAATTTTTTTTTTATTTACCCCTACTCCCGACTTTTGACTGTAATTTTAGGGTTGGTTCTTAAAGGTAATTACATTCTCTACAACTTTTATTAAGTACACTTTTTTGATTAGATGACGTCTTCTGTCCTTCAGAGATCAAAATAGAAAGCCATGGTTTTTTTGCAACCTCGTAGCTCCGATACGTTTGGTCCTACAAAAAATCGTATCAGCTCAAAATTATAGGAAATTTAATTATCTTTAATTTTGTACTAAAAATCTTTTCGCCTACGACCTACGGTTTTCGAGATATTAGGAAAAAAAAACGAAAAAAATTCAATTAAAAACGCTCTAGCGTCCAAAGCGCACGGGTTTCAGTTATTGACTTTTTTGTGGTTGATCAGGGGACCAACCCCAACACATAGAGTAACAAAATAACCGTAGAGAAACAAAATACCTAATTTTTTTTCCACCCCCAGGTTTGACTGGACTATTATTAACAGGACAAAAATTGAATTCTACCTGGTATTTTTGGAGTGTCATTAAACAATTCAAAAATGTTTTTCCCATTATTATTGGAGAAATTCTGAAACAAATGAAAAATTAGTAAAAATTGGTCCATAGTTTCCATCACTAAGGAAAGAACATTGAATATGAGTTATATTATAGTGGGGCCCTTGTTAGCTAAGATTTTGATCCTTAGTGGACACTAGGGGATCTTTATAGCTTGATTTTTGGTCTTTTTTGAACGCGAAGGGCCCTTTTAACAAAATGCTGTTCCCATATGTATTAGGGAAAGGAAATGGTGACTTTAGAAAGTATGAGTACAGTTTTAGGGAACCTATAGGGTATTTAGGTTGTACAGTGGGTTTTAGTGAGTTCATTTACCGTGGTTGAAGAAAGGTAATCATCGGCATTTGAAAGCATTTGGAGACCTTGAGACAATTCTTGACACATCGCACTCACTGGGTCCGTCCTATCAGCTAGTGGTGAACTCTCCGGGATCGGGCTCACTGAAAAAAGACATCAAAAATCAGAACAAAATATAACAAAAGCAAAAACTCGGATCTTCCAACATCTACCATACTGGACCAAATGACATTAAGACCATTGTTTTTTCCACTTTTTAACAATAGGTTATCCATGCTGGATAAGGGAAAACAGTTTTTTCTCTTGAGTGAAGAGACTCACTTATAACTTTGGCTGGGAGAGACAATAGCCTTAAACGGTTCGACGGTCGTACTTCATCGGCTACAAAAATTACTTCGAATGATAAAACTGAACTTTAAAAGGGGAATTTCAAATCTAATTTTCCACTCAAAGGGGTATCGGACTCACTCATAAACTTTGACGGGAGAGAATAAAGTCGAAGGCGATCGGGCTTCGAAAAAGTCTCTTCGGCTATAAAATCGACGGGAAACTTGATAAAATGAAGAAAATAAGGTAATTACCGGGGGTTTTGAGGTGAATGAGAGGTGCTGTAGGAGGGCATCTGTTGTCGTTGCTTCCTTCAAGTGACATCGATCTCGTCCTTTCTTGATTGCTCGGAAGGTCAGTGATCCTTAATGAAAGCTGACGTTTGAAAGGCGAAGCTTGGTTTAGATGGTTAAAACCGCGAAATGAGCCTTGCCGGACGAGCATCGAAACCGTCGCATGGGGCCTCTCGATCGCATGAGTCGGAAGAGGAGGCTTTGTCGTCGACATCACCGTGGTAACCGTTTTCGTCGGCGGGGGCGGAGCTTCCGTAGCTAAAGAAAAGTTTAGATCCAATCATTTCTGCCATAAACTTACTAGGTACTGGAATGTTGTTGTTCTTGTTGGAATCATTGGCCAGTCTTTCGGTTATAGTTTGAGCCCTGAATGACCCTTGACGGGTAAACGTTGAGCTTGCAGGGTCAAAACTCATCGTCACCCCACATTCTTTTTCCCGTCTTTGCTTCCTTTCTAGACAAGCAGCAAAAGCACAGCCTACAGCATGACTCAATCTTTCCCCCTAAAATTCCATTAATACACCAAAAACACAATATTGATATTTACTGTTTCTTTGAGAGCAATGAAACCATGGCACATCCATCTTCGAGTAGTCCCATCCCTGCAGATATACGAGAAGCCTTTATCATGACTCCGATCTGGGGCGCAAAACGAAACTTTTTCTATCGTTTGGTCCACAATCAATCCTTTTGTTTCATCTTCTACGACCCGCAGACCGTCCCCGGATACAAACAAAACAGCTTTGACAGGTCTTCTTCTTGAATTCTACAAAACATAAATTATAAAATTGACAGAAAAACGTATGACGTACTCGTAGAACTTTGAGCGCTTCTTCGCAGACTTGCATCCCTCTCGATTCAAAAACTTCGACACAGCCGAGATACTGAAAAGGAATTTTAAAATCTGTCGGGTTTGAATTTTTCGTTTACCTTGACTTGGAATGTACACGTTCCTGCCCTGACGGAGGACTCGTCCGCTTGCCACAAATGAGGTTTCGAACTTTCGGGGACATGTTCTTTCCTCCGCTTAAACGAGTCGCGGAAACTTCTTCTGATTCGATCCATCCTCTTGGGCGAGCCGCGTCGTTCACCCTGGAACAACAAAAAGATCGTTAAGAACAGTCACATAAGCGAAGAAAAATGTCTAAAAAATACCAGCTTATAACTCAAGAACGGCTGGACCGATTTTCCAAACCAGCCACTTTTTGGAAAGCTCTTTTAAAGGCCTATCAAAAATATTAAGTCACAAAACCCTCTATCCAACAGTTTTTGAGATATCCAAGCCTGAAGCCTATCGAATGTCCAACTTCAAACCAAGATAGCTCGAGAACGGCTCGATCGATTTTCCAAACCAGCCACTTTTTGGAAAGCTCTTTTAAAGACCTATCAAAAATATTAAGTCACAAAACCCGCTAAATCCAACAGTTTTTGAGATATCCAAGTCTGAAGCCTATCGGATGTTGTCCGAATTCAAACCAAGATAGCTCGAGAACGGCTGGATCGATTTTCCAAACCAGCCACTTTTTGGAAAGCTCTTTTAAAGGCCTATCAAAAATATTAAGTCACAAAACCCTCTAAATCCAACAGTTTTTGAGATATCCAAGTCTGAAGCCTATCGAATGTCCAACTTCAAACCAAGATAGCTCGAGAACGGCTCGATCGATTTTCCAAACCAGCCCCTTTTTGGAAAGCTCTTTTAAAGGCCTATCAAAAATATTAAGTCACAAAACCCTCTAAATCGAACCGTTTTTGAGATATTTGAGTGAAAGTAATGATGACTCATATTTGTTTGTTGTTTTGACCTCTGTTATGAATAGACGAAAAGGCATCGGTTGCTTTTCTCAAATTGATAATTGGTTTTAAAAAAAAGCAAACGGATCAATTTAACGGTCATTGGTGCCCTCCCGTATAGGATTTAGTGTAAATGTATCCGTTATAAAACGATGCAGGAAGTGGACAGCAGCTGTTCTTCCGTCATTCATCTTCCCACGCCTGTGCTTTACCACCCCTTGGACTCCACTGCAGGTTCAAATCGCTTTTGTTTTCCTTTTTCTCGAGTCAATTTTCATTGAATGGAGATGAAAGCAATCGGCGATCGTTGCGAGATTAAAAAACCGTCAAGGGCCTCTTCAGGTTCACAATTAAAATTCCTTATCTTCCGACAAATCTCATTCGAGAGGGCATTTTAAGCCATTTTCAAACACTTGACGTCACTTCTTTTGATTCAAAATGTCAACGAAGGTCTCAAGAGGTTCAGGCAAAGAAATGTCTGGTGACTGCACTGCAGTCTCATCCTGAAGTTTCTCTGGTGGATTTCTCAACTCCATGAGGACCGATCGACTTGAAATTTTCAGGGCTTTTTCTTGTCTTACTAAGGAAGAGCTGTGCCAAATTTTAAGCTGATCGGTCCACAGGGAGCTGAGAAATCGCAACTTTTCGATCAGAGACTCCGCTTCCATTGGACGAGAATCGCTAACTGCTTAGGATAGGAAATAGCCTGCAGATAGGCATTGATGAGCATATAAGACCTCGAAGTTTTCTCAAAATTTTAAGCTAGCAAACTCTGTTCTTGTCCATAGAAACCGCTTATCATAAGTGATACTTGATAGCATTGACGCCCTACTTTTACTTCTCGTGGAGAACAGAGGGCAGAAAAGGTTTAGTTATTGGTTTGGAGCCTAATAGAATAAGGAAATCCATTTCTAAATTTTAGGAGAGAAGCAATCTTTTGGTTTTCTGCGGTGGGTTTTAAAAAAGAAAATTTAATCGAGGAGGCTGGGTTGATAGGTAAGGTAGGTTGTGGTCTCTCGGTTGGCAGATGGGGATTTCCAATGTTGCCAAGTCATTTCTCGACTTCCTTTTAAAATCCCATGTCTTCCAAGCATCCCAAACCACTTTCACCGGGCTTCTTCTTTCTCATCAACTTCATGACCTCATGACCAAAGAAATTTCATATTTTATTGACACATTTATATTCAAAAAAGGTGCTTTCGCTCCTTTGTCTGACACGATTCCCAATTACGCATTCAGTTGGCGATGTTCCTGAAAGCGACGTGTCCCTCAAGAATTTCATTGTTAATTATTTGTTTCACACAACTCGAATCACGAATTCCTTTTATTTCAGAATCATTTATTTTTCAGACGATTAATCTTTGAAAAGTTTTCCCCGCACAGAACTCCAAATAAATAATTCCCTTATGGGTTTGAGTTTTCCACGCTAGGAAAGGCTTGATTAAAAGGAAGAAAGGCTTCAACAACTTTTTAGGACTGCAAGTCGGATGGAGACTATTCAGGGCGATATGTATTCAGATGATCAGGGTATCCAGAGGATGGAGATCAGGGTATTCTGGGGGAGGCGATCAGGGTATTCAGAGGCTGGTGATCAGGGTATTTAGAGGGCAGTGATCAGGGTATACAGAGGGTGGTGATCAGGGCATTCAGTGATTCAGTACCCAAGTGCATCTATTTCAAA
This sequence comes from Orius laevigatus, assembly GCA_018703685.1. Taxonomy (NCBI): domain Eukaryota; kingdom Metazoa; phylum Arthropoda; class Insecta; order Hemiptera; family Anthocoridae; genus Orius; species Orius laevigatus. Next base: position 56,345 of record JAGWEN010000518.1, on the reverse strand, counting down.
GGTTTGCCCCCTTGTTTTCCTTGATGATTACCTACAGACGTAATGGATGATTTATGAATTCATGGTTGAGTAAGCAAGTAGTCTTTGCTATCTCGTATAAGCTGATAAGAGGTTTTAAATGGACAAAATATATGAATCTCAAGGTACCTTAAGTCGTCGTACCAACCTGGATGGAACCAGAATGATTATTCTGGCCTGCTATAGCAGATATGCAAACTATATATGGGTCCGAAAAAAATTGGAATGAAACGGAGGCCTAATTTGAGTAGGTATTACAGAGGCCCTAATATGAGGCCCATCGTAGGCTCAGGATGAAATGCAAATTATAAAGAGACGTTTTCCACGCTTTAATTGAAAAGGAAAGGGATTGATTTCACGCCAATTCGTAAGACTTTCTTGATCATCGAATTTCTTGCAGATTTGGGTCTTCAATTTTTTCGGCACCCCTTCGTCGAAAGGGCTGCAATGTTCATGACTTGCTCATTCCAGTTTTTCCCTCCCCCCTTTTAAGTGAAATTAACAAAGGTAGAAAAGGTGCCACGTGAGAATTGGCAACGCTGGTAAGACTCGTGTATCTGCCTCAAGGACGGGAGGTTGATAACAACTTTTTTTTCTCTCTCTCTCTCTCCCTCTGACCACACGGAAGCTAATGTCCGCACCGATGGGAATCGAAGCCTTTCAGATTTCCGAGAAGCTTCACCCATTTTACGGCCGACTCAACAAAATCTATTTTATACGAAACCCATTCGCCATTCCGACTCCTTTTATACCTTGTTTTGGAAATAAAAAGAGAAAACATAACAAAACTCGACGTTTTTTCGCATCGGTTAACTCAAAGAGACCGCAACAAACGAAAAAAAATAACTCGATTAAAATTTAAAAGCCGAAGCCTTCGTGAGGCCGACCCCAATAGCCTGCTTTCCTCCGGAAGTCCGCTAATAAAGGAAAACAAAATTAGGACGCTACTCCACCGATCTTCAGCTCAAAGAGATCAGGCCGAAAGGGCCCTATGTTGTCGAAAGCGGTTCAAATCTAGCCAAAAATGGTCTTTTCCCTTCAAATAGGTTCAAAATCTGGCTGAAAAGGGTCTTTTTTTGTCAAAAAAAAAGTTCAAAATCATGCCAAAAAGTGTACAATCTTGTAAAAAAAAAGGGCTCAAAATCTGGCTGGAAATGTCTTTTCTTGTCGAATAAGGTTCAAAATCATGCCGCAAAGTGTATTTTCTTGTCAAAAAAAGGCTCAAAATCAGACCTGATAAGGATCTTTAATGTCACAAAGGCTCAAATTTGTAGAAAAATTGTCTTTCCTAGTCGAAAAAGGTGTGAATTCAGACTGAAATGGGTCTTTTTTGGTCACAAAGGCTCAAAATCTGTCCGATAAGGGTCTTTCTTGGTCAAAAAAGATCAAAATCTGGCTCCAGGTCTGTAATAAAACACAGTATTTGAGAAAGTTCCCGTTTTGGAGGTTCCACAACTACCAGACCAGACCAGACCTTTGTGTTTGCCTTTTCGGGGCCGAAAGGCATTTTTTAGCGAATGACGAAAATTTCTAGAGAACTGAGAATGTAGGTCGAATTCTTCAAGTTTCTATTGATTTCTTTTCGAAGGAGTCCTTTGAGCTTTTCTTGCCAGGTAGAAGAAAATTGTACCTGAAGAAAAATGAACGCAATGATTGGCTCACTTTGAGTAAGGATCCTATTTAGGGGAAATGGTTACTCATCGGGGCTTTTTCTTTTATTTTTAAAAGGCCACCGCGGTGATTCGACTCCGATGACATCAGGGAGAGGGTTGACTAACTCGCCGGAGAACTCAGACAAGGTTCGCTCTCCTGTTTTCCATACTAATCTCACCCGATAAATCAGACAAAGCAGAAACAAGTTCGTTTTCAATCGAGTTTCGAAAAAATTCTGTTTCCACTCCTATCGGCTGACAGTTGCGAACAAAAATCTGAGAATGATAAAAACAAAACCCATGGGGGCTTATCAATCTGACTAATTAGAAGGTCACGTTTTTTTCTGCACGGTCGTAATAACACCCTTTTCAGCATGATTTTGACCATTTTTGACACGGAAAGACAACTTTCCGTCCTGATTTTGAATTTTATTTGACAAGAAAATAATCTTTTTGCTGAGATTAACAAGAAGTGCCCTTTTTAGATTATTAACCTTTTTAACTGAAAAAGACCCTTTCCAGCTAGATTTAGAGAATTTTCGACAAGAAAAGACCCTTTTCATTCGATTGTCGAACCCTTTAAGACGGAATAAGACCCATTTCAGCCAGATTTTGAAACTTTTTGACAAGAAAACAAAGTTTTTAGAATGATTTTCAACCTTAATGACGACAAAATTTTGCTACAGCTATATTTTTATGAACCTGTATGACAAGAAAAGACGTTTTTCAGCCACATTTTGAACCTTTTGGATAAAAAAGACACTTTTATGACATATTATTTTAACCATTTTTGACAAGAAAAGACCCTTTTCAGCCAAATTTTGATCCTTTTTTGACGAGAGAAGACTATTTTCGGCCATATTTTGTATATTCTTCGAAGGAAAAGACCCTTGTTAGGCTGAGAGCTAGCAGCAAAATCAGAGAAGGAAGTAAAATTGTTGGAATCGGGCCAGCGATTCTGGAACTTTGTGCCCAAAGTGCAATTTCTTGATTATGACGTAAACAGGTAGAAGAGTCGGAAATTGGCTCAAGACCATCTCTCGAGTCGATAAATTCGTATTTCGGATTCAAAACACGCGGTTTTGGTGCAGAGGATGTTTCATCCTGTCAGAGAGGAAGATTTAGGATTTTTATGGAGAAATAAGGAATTCCTAAAGGATCGACTACAGCAAATTGTTTCCACCTAATTAAATTATAAAATTTCCTTTGGTCTCATTTACATTTCGAACATTGGTTGCGGCGAGAGAGAGGATTGGAATAAAAATTACTTCCGGTTTTTATGTAACACAATCCTTGAATCGTTTCCATTGTGCAGGTTTTCAAAGTTATAATTCCTTCATCATTATTTTTTTCATTTCAAAAAATATTTAAAGGAAAAAAACATCTGTGAGGAGAAGAAAGAATTCAAGAATTTTAGCCTTTCCATAGTAGGTTTCGCCCATTGGCCTCATCCCCCTAGGTTGGAAACGAATTCATCCCAATTTTCAAATTGTGTACATGATGGGCCCTTTTTGCTAAGAAAAACATAATATGTCTTATGAAGAATATGGCCCTTTTTAGCTAGATTTTATATCCTTTTTGCGCACTAGGGGCCCTTTTAGCTAGCTTTATGAGAAATAGGGCCCTTTTAGTTTAATTTTTGACGATTTAAGGTAGATAATATTCCTTAACGACATATTAGGGGCCTTTATAGCTTAGTTTTGATCCTTTTTTAGGCACTAGGGGCTTTTTTAACTAGAGCCAATTCCTTTTTGACAAATAAGGCCCTTATTAGCTCGATTTTTGATCCATCTTAGGCAAGAGAGGCCCTTTTAACGACTATTAGGTACTTTTGCTGCTACATACTACTACTAGGATACTATACGACGAAAAGGGCCTTTTCGCAGATTTCCTGAGGAAATGAGGCTATTCAGGTCGGTCTTCAGGAGGCTTTTAGGGTAACAGGCTTTTTTAGTTGTTTTTATCCTTATTGGACACTAGGGGTCCTTTTAACTATATTGTCCTTAAACGTCAAAAAAGGCCTTTTTTGCTGGATTTTTTTTTATCCTTTTTGGACTCCAAGGGCCCTTTTGACTGAATTTAGTCGTTTGCGACAAAAAAAGGTCGTTATTTTTTGTATTCTTTTTGGACCCGAGTCTCTTTTAACCAATTATTTCAAATTATCGACTGAATCATGCTTTTTAGTTTTTGGCAAGAAATTCCAGAAATGACGTAAGACACGAGTGTAGAAAGTAAAGGAAATCTGAAAGTCATAAAGGTATCATATTTAAATATAAGTTTCGTAAGGGTTGGAAGGGGGGGGGGAGTCTTGAGGCCAAGAAGCTAACAATGGCCAAGCAGGGGGAATTACTTGATTGTTTGAACGTGGGAAAACGATTTTTTTTCCCTCTTCTCCTCTCTCCCCCTTTCCGAAAGGGCCCCACGTCGGGAAAAAATGCGAAGGAGAAGGACACTTGTCAAAAGAGGACGCAGGGGCCGAGAAAAATCCCATCGGGGGAAAGATCAACGGGGGGAAGGTGTCATTGAACCTCATAGGCCGCAACTTCACTAAATAACCTTCAGATTCGAGCACTTTGTTTACCTTTTATTTTGAAACAAAACTTGTTTTTCGTTTTTAGGCAACCCGCAACCTTCACATGGAAAATTTTTGCTCGAGTAATATCAAGAATTCAAGACAGTGGAATCTCTAGAAAAATATAAACAACAAATAGGAAAGGCCTATGTAAATCGTATCTATAAGCGTCTTTCTTGTCAAAAAAACGGGCAAAGTCCACCGAAAAAGAGTCTTCCATGACGAAAATGGTCAAAATCCATATTAAAAGTGTCTTTCTCGTTGAAAGAAGGGCCTAACTCTAGAAGCGTCTTTCTGAACGAAAAATTGTCAAAGACCGGTCAAAAGCGCCTTTCTTGACGAAAACGATCGAAGTCCACGTCTTTCGTAACTAAAACCTGTCAAATAACGTCTAAAAAGTGCCTTTCTATCCCGATAAAAGGGTCAAAGTCCATCTTAAGAGTGTCCTCCTTGTCCAAATAAGGCGCAAGTCTATCTAAAAGCTTCTTGTCGAAAAACGCCTGAGTGTCTTTCTCGTCGAAAAAAGGGCGTAAATGATAAATCCATCTAAAAGTCTCTTTCTTAACAAAAACGGTCAAAGTCCACGTCTTTCTTAACTAAAAACTGACAAAGTAGATAAAAGGAAAGGGTGAACGTCCATGAGACTTAAAAGTCATACCTGTCACCGAAAGTGTCTCTCATGACGATAAACGGTCAAAGTCCACCGAAAAAGTTACTTTCTAGTTGATAAATTCATTTAGTCGTCAATAAAGGGTGAGAGGGTTGGTATCAACTATGTATTATCGATAGCAGGAACCCCAAAAAGGGTCAAAATCCTTATAAAACATAACTCCCTAGTCTATAAAACGATCAAAGTCCCAAAATTAGAAGCGAAAGTGAAGCAACCACGCCATGCCGGATTCCTTTGTTCCAGACAAAGGACTCTCATCGACTCAAGATGACCAAATGCTCCAAGGCCCCAGACACATCCCATATGCACGCAAATGACACATTTTGGCCTAATCCACCCCCCAGCACGTGCTCATACCATATGACCCTTTTTCCTCCCTGGGAAATCTTGCCCGCATCATAAAAAACAATTAAGAGCCGCTCATGTTTTTCCTAATTGGCAGATTATGGCGACTTCTCAAAAATTCACGATTATGCAATACTAGGCGTGACGTCACATTTCTTGCATACCTGCATTTAATTAATAAAATAATAAAAGAGAAAATCGCGATTTTAACGTCATCATGAGTGCCGCTGACGTTTTGGAAGTGGAATTTTTGGGAGAGGCGAAACGCTGCCGCGTTCCCTAATGAGCTATCTATGGTGAAAATTTGGTGAAGTTCGACTGGTATGGTCAAATTGACCCCGCGGGGTCTCCTTGACCCGAAATCCCGGATTCGAGGGTAACTTAGGAACTGCTCATCTGATTATACTCTGGTATCATGGAGGCCTATGCCTCACCCCCCTGGGATGGTTGATGTGTTTTGTTGATATTTACCTTGGTCCCTCTAAGGCTGGCATGTCTTTTGAAAGGGTTCGCCCCGTTTTTGTGATCCAAAGGTTCGTGTGTTGATGTCGTCGTACCCATCGCACAGCACAAATCACAAGAAAACCCGGAATAATAATAATAAAAGCGTCCTAAATTCGAAAACTTCACTGCTAGCTAAACATCGCGATTACGAGCTGGAGATGGCCAGCAAGAGAGTTCAACGATGGACTAGAGGCGACTAAAGAGAACCTCTCCCTGCGAGTGAAGGGAGTGTTCTAACGGTTTTTGTATTGTCCTGTACAGTCCCGTACAAAAAGGTGGTCGCCGTGTTTAAAACAAGAAAAAAAAACGCGAAATTTCTGTCGGAAAAACGATGTAATTAAAAAATTAGAGGTCGGCAACAAATTATTTTTTGAGATAATAGAGGACAAAGGACTTTGGCGAAAAGGGGGGACTTGGGAAACTGGGCGACTTGGCCCCTGACTGGGAAGGTTAGCGAGGGGGGAAAACGTTAAAAATCCCGAATGGGGTGGGGGGAGCTTTTGAGTCCTCCGCATTCCATTCGAATACGTCACTTTTACGTCAATCGGTTTTATATTAAAATGACAGGCAAGCTCATTTTACGGTACATAAAAATCTTTAGTTCATGGTATCGTCCATCCATAATGGAAAACCGAAATTCTATCCTTTTTCAAAAGATAAAATTGAAATGTGAACTGTGGCGCATTCTGTTGGGACTTTTGGGTACCTGAGCCGTTTAGGTGCTAAAAGCGTTGAAATTGAATCAAACTATAATGCATAATCAGGGGCGGACTGGGACCTTCGGGTGTGGGTGGGTTTTCAGTTAAGGGGCGCCCGGAAGGGGTGGGGGAAAAAAAATTTTAACAGAAAATTGGCTTTTAGGAAAATATATTCAGCAAAAACAGAGGTTCCCAAATTTTTTCACAGTTCTCTTTTAAACAAATTAAAACCTTTGCCCCCCTCCCCCCATCACCCCAAAGTTTTGAATGTTAACTTTGAGGTTTTTGGATGAAATTTGGTTTTTAAAATGTGTATTTTGAGGTTTTTGACAAAAGAAATTTCACTTAAAATGTTGATTTTGAGATTTTTAGACAAAAATATTTGCTCTTATAATCATGATTTTGAGGTTTTTAACAAAAAATTGTCAATTTAAAGTTGATTTTGAGGTTTTTCGCCGAAAATTAGGCATCACAAATGTTGATTTCGAGGTTTTTTTGACGAAAATTTGGTTTTATAAATGTAAGTTGAATACCTATGAGGTTTTTGAACGAAAATTAGGCATCATAAATGTTGATTTTGAGGTATTTGACCAAAATTAGGCTTTTAAAAGTGTTGATTTTGAGGTTTTCGGAGGAAAATTAGGCATCTTATAAGTTGATTTTGAGGTTTTTTTGTTTTTGTTTTTGGACGAAAATTTAGCTTTTAAAATGTTGATTTTGAGGTTTTCGGACGAAAATTAGGCTTCATAAATGTTGATTTCGAGGTTTTTTTTTTAACCAAAATTAGGCTTTAAAAATGTTGATTTTGAGGTTTTTGACGAAAATTTCGCTTTTTAAATGTTGATTACGAGGTTTTTGGACGAAAATTAGGTTTCATAAATGTTGATTTCGAGGTTTTGGAGGAAAATTAGGCTTTTTAAATGTTGATTTTGAGGTTTTTGACAAAAGAAATTGCACTTAAAACGTTCATTTTGAGACTTTTTTTGACAAAAATTGGTCTTACAACCCACGATTTGGAGGTTTTTGACGAAAAATTGTCCATTTAAAGTTGATGTTGAGGGTTTTTTTACGAAAACTAGGCAATTATTAATGTTGATTTCGAGGTTTTTGGACGAAAATTAGGCTTCATTAATGTTGATTTCGAGGTTTTTTGACCAACATTAGGCTTTAAAAGTGTTGATTTTGAGGTTTTTGACGAATTTTTTTTTAAGCAGAAGTAAAGTTTGCATTGAAAAAGGGTCAAAGTCCACCTGAACATGTAGCGCTGAGTCAGAAATGTCTATGTATGCAGCTGACTGTGTTATTTATTTATTTATTATTTATAGAGTCCCTAATAAAAAGGGTCTTTCAATGTAAACGGAGGTCAATGTCCGCCAAAAAACTGTCCTTCTACTCGAAACAGGGTCAAAGTCCACCTAAACGTGTTCTTTCAACTGGAAAAATGATCAAAGTCCATATAAAACCTGTCTTTTTCGCCAAAAAAAGTTACAAAGTTCTCAACAAAAATGTTCATTAGTGGTTCAAAGTACATATTCATAAAAACTGTCTTTTGAATCGAAAAAGGGTGACAGTCTAAAAATAGGTTTTCGCTGAAAAAGGGCCCAGTGAAGAATAAAAAGGGTCTATTACTGCTGGTCTGCTACTGTCAATAGAGGGTCTAAGTCCGCATAGGTAAGGAAGGTGATGGGAGGTTTGGGGAGGAGGAGGAAGGAAGGAGAGGTGATTGGAGTGGCCGGGGGAGTTTGGGTCACGAGGGAGGAAAAGGAAAAGTTGTGGGGAGGTAGGTCTTTGGGGTTGAGGAGGGCAGGGGAGGTTACGGGAGGAGATTTCGAGAAGGGAAAGGTCAAGGAGGGTAGGGCCTTCCCTACCTTCCATAACCTTTAATGGAAGGAGATGGTTGGGGAGGTTATGAGACAGGGTGGTCAAGAAGGGGCTGAAGTTCCTCCCCATATCTCATATTTCGTCTCTTGTTTGTTTTGTGCTTTTAAGACGCATTTTTCCTCTTGAATAGCACAAATAAATTTTATAGGAAGAAATGCCTTTTCCTCCGCCTTGGTCAATGTTTCGACTAAAACGTTCTCTTTGAGGGGCAGCTATCGAGTCGATTCGATTCTTCACGCTTCACAGAATTTCACGCTCAAGAACCTCACCTTCCTTAATAAAAAAAAATATATAAAATTTTTTCACAAAAAAATTAAAATTTAATAAATTTTTTTTCTCAAATGAATCAACACGTTTTTGAAAAGTCAAAAGTCAATTATTTTATTTTTGGACCGACCTATATTAGCCAACAATCGATCGGGTGGAGGCCAATGTCTTGATATTCATTCATATAAACAGTTTCGAGGAAAAGAAACAAGATAATGTGAACCTTTTTGCTAAATAAGGGGCTCAAATTAGTCCAAGCCAGATATTCTGTCATGTACAAACGGATTGCATAACCAAAAACGTGGATCGACACGAACTAACAGATTACGCAGGCTCCATTCAATTCTTCAGCAAGCAGACTTCTCTTTCTTTGTCCAAATAAAAGGACACTTTATAACAAGGACTTTAACTGTTTTTCGACCAAAAAGGTTCATAGTCCATCTGCCTCTTTTGATTCCCTTCAAAGTAACTTTCCTCTCTGAAATGTCCAAAAAACGCATCGAAGTTTGACCTTTTGGGGAAATGTGTGATTAAGCCTGATTGACGTCCCTTGTCTATTATAGGTCAAATTCGATTAATTCACTTTGCGGTTTAAGTTTCACAAGGTTTCATTACTCCTGATCAATACTGAAAAACTTTTCGACTTTCTTGTAAATTATACACACTCAAAAAATTGGAGGAAGGTTAACATGAATCGTTCGAGATTTTTTGGTCAAGATCGGTGGTGTAGCTATTATGATAAAAATTAAAAATGAGCTGCATCTTTTTCGATGTCGCCTTGAATTGTTACGTCTTCAATGCGGTTGTATGTTTTTGTAAAGCCATACGTGGATTTAAATAAAAAGGCAACAGTTGGCATGATTATCCAACTCGTCGGGCTTTTTTCCCGCTCATTTTATTTCGATATCCGCCACCCGAGAAGTTCTTAATTTCCCTTCCGTCTCATTTCCTATTTTACAACCTAGATTCGGAATGCTTACAACAAAGGAGATCGATATTGGCGGCAGCGTTTCCCCGCCTTTGTTTGGAGAACGTTTAATCCACGAAAAATCAGTGAATTTAATAAACAAAACTCGACCGTCGTTATTCATTTAACCACAAAAGCGCGGAATCCTTTTCAGGAAGTGCCCTCAAAAAAATTGATTTTCCATCGTCGTCATCGAATTACGCAAAGTGTCCAATGTATAAGATTTCTATAGGGATCTCGCCATTCGTTTTGCTCCACTTACTCGAGGTTTGGATTACAAGAGCCTTCACAGTTTGAAGTTTCTTAGTATAGTGAAAGCCTTCGTCATTGTAGGTCACTATCGTTATACTTCCTCTTTTAATATAAATTTTTTTATATAAAATGTATAGAAAAAAAAACGTTTCCCTATCAACAGGTCACTTTCTAAAAGAACAGAGACCGGATTTTAAATTTAAATCATTCCTAATACGAAGGAAATGTAATTTTTCCATGTCTGGAAGGTGATTCATTGAATTTGAATTTACTCCTTGAGAAGGAAATGTCAGGGCCCAAACGTTTTTTGATGCGAAAACATTTTTCTTGTCTCCCAGTCGAAAATTGTCTTTTTAATTAGCGGATATTTCAAAATCCATTCATCGACGTTTTCTTTCTTTTGTTCTATTTCGGCATCGCCTTTAATTTTCTTCCATAAAAGAGGTTCATTGTCCTTCATGGTCTCAAGACCAAAATGCTTATTCACGCTTCTTCACGTTGACCTCCGGCGTGACAGCAAGACCTCTCATAAAATACAATAAAAGCAACAAATTTGAAGTTTTAATATCTTGACAAAAACTCGAGGTTGAGTTTACAGAAATCGATTATTTTTGTAAAATTTGTCAATCATGAATATTGATGCGATTGTATGGTAAGTGTGGGGTTTTGGGAACACGCGAGCTAACAATTTGAGTTTTTTTATTTTATTTATTGATTGTGGAACCTTCAATATTGAGTTTTTTTGAAAAAAAATTTTCGGCGGTTTTGGAAGAAGGCGTGGCCGGTGAGGGTGATGTTTTGGCGGTGTTTGTGGCGTTGTGGATTTTGAGGGTGAATGACGATTATTTGTGATCTTTACCTGTTTGAGATAGGCTAAACCATGTCCGGACCATAAGTGGGTGAGAGCGGGTTTAGAACATCTCGGTGAGAAGACGTAATGCCGACTGGAAAAGTCTTAAAAGTGCGCATGAACGGGGGAAACGAAACTCGATATTTCGATTCGCTACAGAGCGCAGTCGAGGCTTTTCCCATTTCCAACGCCGCACCCGAACCGGCCCCTCCGCCCCTTCTTTTTCCTTCACTTTCACGATGACGCTAACGCGGAAACCGACGCCGCCCGAAGGGCGTCCGATCTCAATGGGACCCGTTCGATTATGAAATTATACGATAAAATAATTACGGGGAGCGATAAGAATACAATAGATATCAAAAAAACAGAGAAGCTCATCCACGTGTTATGTTTAAAACGGCCCTCGTTCACCTTCCCGCCATTTCACTAAGTTCTGCCAACATAACAGATCCTACTTTCTGTCTCGAAAATTCCTTCAAACCAATATTTCTCGAGACTTGACTCATTTTTGCATCTTATGTTCAAAACACGCTGAAAAATTTCCGCTCATTTTGACGACTCGCCCTGTAAGATCCCTGGGGAAGAGCGAACTCCAAGGTTTAGCGAACCCCTTTGGGTAATCAGAAGATGATAAATTGAAGTGGCGACCATTCATAAAATTTGGCAGGAATAGTTCGTGATTGAGGACAAGTGGCGCTATCGAGTAGTCGACGTTTGAACCTTTCGGTCTCCAGACGGGCAGACGAGGGGTCAGCGTCCTCCGCACAGATTATACTGGTCCTCCCTCAAGGCCCAAAAATTAATTATCTATTGTTTTGAAGAATCAATTCTATTCGCCAACTAGAAGGAAATCATTTTCAAGAATGCTTATACTTTAGCCCCTCAACCAGCGACGGATAGGCCCACCAGGAGATCGGGAAATCCCCGATCTGGTGGTGTAGGGGCGGTCATTCTGATTTTGATCCTTTTTTGGACACTAGGGGCCCTTTTAACAAGATTTTGTTCCCTTGTTATGTAAAAGACCCTTGACTAGTTGATTTTTGATCCTTTTTGGACCTAAAACCTTTTTTTACCCTACTTTTTAACCCTTCCTCCTAAACCTTGGGTTGGTAGCACTGTTGGTAGTGTGCTGTGCTGTGGATAAACTCTCAAACATTGATAAAATTGATAAGAACAACTTTTATTTAAATTCTTTTACTGTTTAATATCGTTTGTTTTAAATTTTACCGCATTTTATGGCTTTGAAGAACTCTCTGGAATTTTGGTTTCGTCCCTCATCAAGGCGCCTTCACGTTTACTCGAGATCCTACTGCCCATCTTCACAACTAGCCGAGAAATTATGCAAAAATTTAATCTACAACGAGAACGGTACTCGTAAATTTGACAAATTTCAAAATTTCCACTTTTTTTTTCAGGACTCGTAGTTTTAAACAAACCGCAAGGAATAAGCTTCTCGCAATCTCCCGATGAGCAAGCGGAGGACGAAGTGTCGCTCAAAACTTGTTTACCTCATTTGAAAAAGATCCTCGGACATTCACAACTTTTAAACGTTAAAATACCCGAAAAGTAAAGAAATTTGCAGTGATTGACGGGAGGGGCAGCGTTCCGCACTTTATTAATGTCATAACTACTTTTCCTCATACAATTGCTTATGTATTTTTACCATTTATCAAACTATTTCTGTGGCTTAAATTTTTTAGGCACACTTCTGGAGTTGCGATTTTATGCACGAATGAAGAATTATTGGATAAATTAAGAAAATCTATAAGAACGACACGATTGTTAGGTGTACTTCATGATGAATTTACCGCTGTTGTTATTGGCAACCCTGTCGTCCACAGTGGGACCTTCATCGGCGGCATTAAACGCTTCCAGAATCCTAATACGAAGAAAATAATTAAAAAAGTAATATTTTTTATGTGATTCTTTTTTGATGTCGTAGGCGAATTTGGTTACAGAATTTAGCGAGAATGAGATCAAAAGGGGAGAAGTGAAAAGAGTGAGGTTGTCTCATTCAACGGTTTCCAAAACGCAAGATGCGAGCCTTGTGAGTGTCCGAGCGAACAGAAATAAATGGCATTGTGTCCGGACATATCTTTCAACTCGACTACTCTCTCCGGTCCTCGGCGATAATATGTTTGGGTCAAGAGTTAAGACTTTATTGGGAACGAGAGTACCAGTCGATATATTCAGCGATGTTGCTTCAACTCCTCAAGTAATTCATTTTATGAAAGTTATAGTCCAGTCAAGCTAAGCCCGAAAAGGCCAAATATAAGAAAAAAAATAGGTATTTTGTTTCTCTACGTGTAGGGGTTGGTCCCATTATTAACCACAAAAAAGTCCATAACCGAAACCCGTGCGCTTTGGCGTCAGGTTTTTAAGGTGATTTTTTTTCGTTTTTTCGCCAATATCTCGAAAACCGTAAATAGTAGGCGAAATAATATTTAGTACAAAATTAAAGATAATTAAATTTGCTATAATTTTGAGCTAATATGATTTTTTCGTAGGACCAAACGTTTCTGAGCTACGAGGTCGCTAAAAACCGGGGTTTTCTATTTTGACCTCTGAAGGACAGAAGACGTCATCTAATCAAAAAAGTGAACTTAATAAAAGTTGTAGAGAATTTAATTACCTTTTGAAAACAACTCTCAAAAAGCAATTAACAATAAATAGGCAGGGGTGGGGGTAAATTTCAAAACAAATTTCAAAAAAATTTATAAAAACAAAATTAAAGCTTATAAAATTTTCTACAGATTTGATTTACTAAGATTTTTTGTAGGACCAAAGGTTTCTGAGCTACGAGGTGACAAAAAGCGGGATTTTCGAGTTTTTGCTATAAAAAAAGTAAGATTTTAGAAAAGTCGGAAAAAAGCAAGGAAGGCGTTTTCTAATCAAAAAAGCATGCTAATTAAACGTTGTAGAGAATTAAATTTCCATTTAAAATCAACTATCGAGAATCAATTAAAAATCAACAGGTAGGGGTGGAGGTAAATTTCAAAAATACATTTTATACTCCAAAAGGACCTGTCGCCCCTGTAGCTCAGATACGTTTGGTCCTACAAAAAATCTTAGTAAATCAAATTTGTTGCAAATTTTATAAACCTTAATTTTGTTTTTATTCATTTTTTTCAAATTTCAATTTTTGAATGAAAAGGTAATTAAATTATTT
>JAGWEN010000518.1:0-37500 GCA_018703685.1 Orius laevigatus | reverse complement strand
CACTTCTCGCAGCGAATTGTACTTTTGGGGGACAAAATGGAGCTTTTTGTTTCCGAGCGATTTCTTTTCTGCGTTCCATTTTTTCAATTCGGCTTTATTAAAGAGGTATTCTTCAGGAGGGTTGTACGACTCGGAATGATCAGGGAGAGGTCGTTTGGGTGCCGGAATGTGATGCTGGATCCTCCTCATTTCTTCAGCGACGTCATCAGCTTGCCAAAGAAGGTAAAACTGAGGGCCTTTTTCTTCGGCTTCTTTTTGTTTCTGCTGTATCGCCTCTCGAGTTTTCATCCATCCCATTTTGAGCGAATGGACATATTTGGAGACACGTTTCATCTCATCTCGGCTAGGAACGAAAGACCTTTTGTGTTCCGGAAACTTCCTTAATGGCATCTTCATCACTTCGGAGCTGAACCATTCAACCCAAGGGGCATAATCGTCAAACGTTTCGTCAGGAATCTTCTGACTTTCTAGCCTTTTGATGAGCCTGATGTCATCATCGGCTAAGACAACGTCTTGCCCAGTTTGTGGGTCTTTGACAGTTTTCCAGAAGTTGGGATCTTCCATTTTCTTCAAGAAGTAGTCTAATTGATCGCCTTGCTGTGGCTTTAAGATCTTATTACCGCTCCAGTCGTAACCCACGTGGGGGTAATCGTCATACCAATTCATTGGGATGTTGCCAACGGTGTTTCTTATGTCTTCTTCGTCTGATGTATCACCACTTTCATATTCGTCTTTTTTGGGCTCTGGGTTCTCATTGGCTTGGGAGTCGCCATTCTTTTCTTCGTCGCTTTCCCATTCAAGGTCTTCACTCTCGATGGTCCCTTCGGAATTGCCATCTTCTTCGCTTTCGATGGCCCCTTCGGATTCACCATCGTCGATTTCGCTGTCGGCTTCTTCTCCTGAACTTTCGCCACCGATTTCGCCTTGTTCTTCGTCTGAACTGTCATCGTCGTCAATCTCACCTTCTTTTAGAAGCTCGTATTCTTCAGAAGGCTTATTTTCGTCTTCGTCGGTTTTCTCTTCGTTTTTAGGATGTTTTCGTTTTGTCGGAATTTTCGCTTTGACCATTTTGAACGAGGGATTGCACTTAAAATGAAAATCACATAAAGCACGTGAGCTATCAACAAAGAAACCTAAAGAAGGCTTTATAATCGATTCTCGTACATCGATTCTTTGATGTTTCCCGCCAAATGTTCAAACAGTCTGGTGCTTTTCCTATCCGTGGTTGTTTCAGGACACAGAGAAATCAGAAATCAAAAGTGAAGCGGACTTCAAGCTAAGTTCATATTTCCCTTTAATTCGATTGAGTATTCGATTCATTTTTTTAATACTTTTTGGTTTTATTGCAAAGTTAAGTTGGATCAGTAATAATTATTTAAATAAATTTTTATGATCAATTAAATATGTAAATCAATATCAATCAATACATATCTAAATTTTGTGGGAAATCAAGGGAGCCGTGGCCTAAAGCCCGCCTTCGCTAATTGTGGACGCGTGTGATCAAGTTCAGTCCCCGCGAACCTGGAAGTCGCGACAATTTATGATTTTATTGATGAATTTATTGAATGGAAGTTTTAAGTGAAGGCCCAACTTGTTGGACAGTCGAAGAACGACGGACAAGGTAAGTCCTTTTCGTTTGTCTTCTCTGTGTTTCAGGATGAAAAGATGTTACGGGTTGTGCGTGATTTTACGAATTTAAAACTATTTCACGAATTTCTAGAATGATAATATTCCGAAAAGATATTTCAAGCAGATTTTGACCTTTTTTGACCAAAAAAACACGAATATATAAGCCTCTAGCCTGGGAGCCTCCGTGGGGACCACCTCAATACTTCCCTACGGAAATCCGCTAAAAAGACGCTTTTCAAACAGTTTTTGACAAGAAATGGCCCTTTTACAATATTCAGACAGATTTTGATCTTTTTTCGACAAGAAAAGATCCTTTTCTGCCAGATTTCTACCCTTTTTGAAGAAAGACAAAACAAAAACATCCATTTCAGACAGGTTTGGAGCATTCTCGACAAGAAATTACAGTTTTCACATAGATGTTGGCTCTTTTTAACAAGAATAGACAGGGGCGGACTGGGACCTTGGGGTGTGGGTGGGTTTTCAGTTAAGGGGGCGCAGAAAATTGGCTCTTAGAAAAATAAATTCAGCAAAAACAGAGGTTCCCAAACTTTTTCACAGTGCGCCCCCCTTTTAAACAAATTAAAACCTTTGCAAAGTTTTGAATGTTAACTTTGAGGGTTTTGAATGAAATTTGGATTTAAAAATGTTAATTTTAAGGTTTTTGTACGAAAATTAGCCTTTTTAAGTGTTGATTTTGTGGTTTTTGGACGAAAATTAGTCTTCATAAATGTTGATTTCGAGGTTTTTTAACCAAACTTGGGCTTTACAAATGTTGATTTTGAGGTTTTTCACGAAAATTTGGCTTTATAAATGTTGATGTTTAGGTTTTTTGACGAAAATTAGGCTTTAAAAAAAGTTGATTTTGAGGTTTTTGGACGAAAATTTTGCTTGTAAATGTTGAGTTTGAGGTTTATGGACGAAAATTAGGCTTCATACATGTTGATTTCGAGGTTTTTTTTTTAAATTTTAATACCGAAAATTAGGCTTTACAAATGTTGATTTAGAGATTTTTCACGAATTTTTTGGGCTATTTGCAAAACAGTTTTTGACAAGAAATGACCCTTTTCAGCCAGATTTCGACCCTCTTTGACAAATACTAAATTTTGGTCATAAAGAAAAGAACAATCTGAAATAATTTATTTTTATTCTAACATCCTTAGGTATTTGAATTATTTTAAGTAATGTCATGGCATACATTTTCAATTAATTTTCATTCTAGACTATAAATTTGATCAATTATTATTTTAAGATAAAAACAATGAATTTGAAACAAACCAATTTTTGTCCAATTATTGTCTAAATACAAGAGGAAAAAAGTTTTTTTTGGACATTTTAAAAATTATAAATTGAACACCAAAATTTGTACATTATGGAACACACAATAAATACACTTAGAATTTAAGGTTATTTTTCTATACACGAGGCTCTACTCAAAAGTTTCTGTACCGTGGAAAATTCTACATTTTTTCGATTTAAAATTTAACTTCAGTAAAAAGATGAGATCAAATTTCTTTTTGGCACAAAATAAAAGTTAAAACGCCTATTTTTAGGTAGATTTCTTAAAGGAAATCTAATGTTCGACGATCCCGGATGAAAAAAATGAGGAGACGAATTATGGTTCGTCGTTTTCGGGTTTTGAGGCCATCTCTTCAATGGAGAACTGCTCGACGGCGACGTATGAAGCAGAAAATCCTTTACTCACGATCGTATCGTCAGTCCTGAATCGTAAATAAAGGGCTTCTGTGACTGATACAATGTCTGATGGGTTCTAAAAAACAAGAAATAACGTTTTTAGTGGTTAAAATGTCGTAAAAAAATAGAAGAGTTTATATAACCTAAAAGGTCTAACCTCTCTTAGGTGAAATGAAGAATGGTTAAGTGGTTTATCAAAAAACATTCTACTCTTTTACAGGGGCGGACTGGGAACTTAGGGTGTGGGTGGGTTTTCAGTTAAGGGGGGGTGCAGAAAATTTTGACAGAAAATTGGCTCTTAGAAAAATATATTCAGCAAAAAAAGAGGTTCCCAAACTTTTTCACAGTGCGCCCCCCTTTTAAACAAATTAAAACCTTTGCCCCCTCCCCCCTAAAGTTTTGAATGTTAACTTTGAGGTTTTTGAATGAAATTTGGGTTTTAAAATGTTGATTCTGAGGTTTTTGATAAAAGAAATTGCACTTAAAACGTTGATTTTGAGATTTTTTGACAAAATTTGCTCTTATAACCATGATTTGGAGGTTTTGACAAAAAATTGCCAATTTAAAGTTGATTTTGAGGTTTTTTTGACGAAAATTAGGCATTTATAAATGTTGATTTTGAGGTTTTTGACGAAAATTTGGCTTTATAAATGTGGAATATGAGGTTTTTGGACGAAAATTAGGCATCATAAATGTTGATTTTGAGTTTTTTAAACCAAAATTGGGCTTTACAAATGTTGATTTTGAGGTTTTTTGACGAAAATTAGGCTTCACACATGTTGATTTCGAGGTTTTTTTGACGAAAATTAGGCTTCACACATGTTGATTTCGAGGTTATTTACCTTTTGACGAAAATAAGGCTTTACAAATGTTGATTTTGAGGTTTTTGACGAAAATTTGGCTTCACACATGTTGATTTCGAGGTTTTTACTTTTTTTTTGACGAAAATAAGGCTTTTTAAATGTTGATTTCAAAATAAATGTTGATTTCGAGGTTTTTACTTTTATTTGACGAAAATTTGGCTTTTAAATGTTGATTTTGAGGTTTTTTGACGAAAATTTGGATTCACACATTTTGACTTCGAGGTTTTACGAAAATTAGGCTTTGCAAATGTTGATTTTGAGGTTTTTCACGAATTTTTGGGGATATTTGCACACACAAAAAAATCTTGAGCTTTCCCACGCCCCCCCCCCCCTGGGATAGCTTACGCCCCCCTAGGGGGTGCGCCTCCAGTTTGGGAGCCACTAAGTAAAACACTGAACACTGGCGGTGGCCAGTCCGCCTCTGCCCCTCCAACAACCTCCCATTTCAAACTCAAAATTGGTCTGAAATCAAATAATTACCGTGTTTCCACAAAATTTTCCGAAAGATGGTCCACTAGCATCGAGCCCAGAGAAAACTTCGACGTAATCATAGGCGCAGTCTTGCTCATCTTCGATTTCAAAAGTGAGAAAAGAAAGATGGACGAGTTGCCCAGGTTCGGCTTCGATGACCCAATCACAGTCCGCTCGGTTCTCATAGTTGTGGTCGCCGTATTTAGAATGAGAGTAAACATGCTTAACCCGACTCGTACCTTTCAAATGTCCTCCGCAAGCTAACAAAAACAGAAGAAGGTTATATGTTCAAGGTTATATTATACTACAAATCGAATACCTGTCGAATGCGAAGCAAGGAATCCTTTTCTTTGAACACTCGCATCCGTTTTAAAAATCATAAACATCTGGTTTGAACTAGCAATGATCGGATGTGGAGCTTTCGACCCGCAAAACCTCCCAAGAGTAAAAGCATCGGGAGAATCCCCATCATAAACAGCAATATGATCGTACGCACATTCTTGATGTGGCTCAAGTTCGAATTCCGAGAAGATCTATAAAAAGTTTTAAAGATAACGTTTTAGAAGTGAACTTACAAGTTTGATTCTGTGGCCGGGAGTGGTCGTGAAGTGCCAAACGCAGTCTTTACGGCTTGGATAATATTCAGGGTAGTTGGGAGATGAGACGACCCCTGTCGGTGACCTAATATCATGCTTGCAACCTCCTTCTTTACAATCGTGTCCATTATCATGAAGCGTGAATCCGTTATGGCACCAGCAAGAATATGAGCCGATTGTATTCCTACATTCATGCTGACATCCGCCATTATTGACAGCACATTCATCCATATCGGTAAAAAAGTGAGCGGCGAATCCTGATTTTTGTATTGAGGAATCGGACGTGAATTCGATATGTAGGATATTTCCTTCAGAGGTGACCATTGGAGGGATTTTACCGCCGCAGAAAACTCCATGATTGTGGATAACTTCGGTGTTCATTTTTGAAAGTATTTCAATCCCGTCGTACTCACATTCTTGCTATTGAAGGTCAAATGATAAGATTGAGGTTAGAGGTTATAGGTTAAGTCAAGGTCAATACCTGAAAGACGTTATTTCCTTCTAGATCGAAATGAGTGAAGTTCAAAGTGATCCTGTACTGAGGTGGCGCTATAACTTCCCAAACGCAATGCTTATCCGGAGGATAGATGTCGGGAAAGGACGGACTTGTTATAGAACCGTTTAAAACGTCAATAATACCACCACAAGCGTCTAAAAACGAAGATAAATGAAATTTTTTTGATTCCTAAACGAAAATTTACCTTCGCAATGCTTTCCGTCAGAATGAAGCTCGTAACCGATTTGGCAGGCGCACTCGTAGCCTCCGAGGGTATTGACACACTTCTGCTCACATCCATGGTCCGTAAAATTGCACTCATCAAATTCTAAAAACCAAGGGATTTGTAAGCACTTTTATTTTACCACATCCAAGGGGGGACCCTATGACTACTTTTTGACCAAAAATTTGCACTTTTTGATTTGGACCAAAATGTGGATTCTTACACGCCTAGGCGTCTATACCCCTCATTTGATTGCAAAATCTCACCTTTCATGTATGTTGCAGCGAAACCGGCTTTTTGGACCGATCCGTCCGATACGAATTTAATGGAAAGTTTATTTCCTGTCGAGTGTATATCCGGAGGGAGTTTATTATAGCCGCAGTACTTCCCAATAAGAGGGGAATCAGGTTCGTGCCCATCTCTAACTTCGACATAATCATAAACGCAATTATCGTGTTTTTCGACCTCAAAACTTTGAAATTTGATGGCGACTTGAAAGTCTTCAGGGGCTGTAAGTCGCCAGACGCATTCCTTGTTGTGCTGGTAGTCTTCAGGGTAATTTGGTGACTCTAAATGCCCTCCTTCGTCAACATCGATATCTCCACCACAAACAGCTACAAAAGATGAAATAAACATTAATTTTTTAATTTTTTTTACCTTCATAGTGTGCGGTGAAGCCTCGATGACCCGATTGTTTGGGCGAAACTGCAAAAGTGAGGAGCATCCTTGCTCCGGTGCTTACAATAAGCTCGGTTACTCTCCCGCTACCGCAAAATCTGCCTAAAAAACATTTTTTTAATCGAATATTTATTTTTATAATTTATAATCTCGAACCGAGAAGAGGAGATTTGTGCCAGTATCCGTCCCTTATCTCGAGATAATCATAACGACAGTCAATGCTCTTGTAGATATCTAAATGAGTGATGTTTAGGACGATTCTTTCGCCGTGAGTCGCCGTTATCCGCCATTCGCATTTATCGCCTTCTGCCGGAGGAGGCGGCGTTTTGACGTACGACGGCGAAACTATCGTCGCTGAATTCTCTTGATGAGTCCGACCGCATTCTAAAATTAAAAATGTAATGATCGTTCGTTTACCCGGAAAGGAAATTAGGAACAGTAGCTTAGGTCTAGTAGTAGTACATATTAGGATAAACAGATGATGGGAGGCTGGGGGAGGTGATGGGAGGCTGTGGGAGGTGGGGGGAAAGTGAGGGGAGGCAAAGAGTGAGTGGGGGCAACGATGATAGAGTGGGGGTTGTGATATGAGGCTGGGGGAGGTGATAGGAGGCTGGAGGAGGTGATGGGAGGATGGGGGAGGTGATGGGAGGGTAGGGGAGGTGATGGGTGGCTGGGGGAGGAGGGGGAAGTGAGGGGAGGCAACGAGTGAGTGGGGGTTGTGATATGAGGCTGGGGGAGGTGATGGGAGGCTGAAGGAGGTGATGGGAGGCTGGGAGAGGTGATGGGAGCCTGGGGGAAGTGATGGGAGGTGGTGGGAGAGTGAGGGGAGGCAACGAGTGAGTGGGAGCAGTGATGATAGAGTGGGGGTTGTGATATGAAGCTGGTGGTGGTGATAAGAGGCTGGTGGTGGTGATAAGAGGCTGGTGGTGGAGATGGGAGGCTGGGGGAGGTGATGGGAGGCTACGGGAGGTGATGGGAGGATGGGGGAGGTGATGGGAGGCTGGGAGAGGTGATGGGAAGCTGGGGGAGGAGGGGGAGAGTGAGGTGAGTCAACGAGTGAGAGGGGGGAGAGTGAGGGGAGGCAACGAGTGAGTGGGGTTATGATACGAGGCTGGGGGAGGTGATGGGACGATGGGAGGTGATGGAGGATGTGAGGTGATGGGAGGATGGGGGAGGTGATGGGAGAGTGAGGGGAGGTAATGAGAGAGTGGGGGCAGTGATGTTAGAGTGGGGGTTGTGATAAGAAAGTGGAGGAGGTGATGGGAGGCGAAACCAAAGATCTTTCCCTCTTCCTCTCTCATTCTCTCTAAAAAACAACTTACTTGGACATTTATAGAGGAGGTTTGTTTGAGCGATATCACCTTCGCTGAGTCGAACTCTTTGCCCGATTTCAGGCTTTCGTTTACCCCGACCGTGATCCATAGGTTGTATGGTGTCCAAATATGTGCCCTAAAATTCAAAAGTTTATTTTCTTCCCTTTGAATAAGAGACGTGACTTCGGATTAGATGAATGGCCTTAACTTAAGTTATTCAGACGTAAGGCCCTTAAACCTGTTTTGTAATAGCAAGAAAAAAAAAATTTACTTTTGAAAAGGTATTTCTAGCGTAATGCATTATCGAGTCGTAGTCGTAAGATAGGCCTAACGAGTTGACTTCCTCGTCTGTCAATTTGTTGAAATTGTACTCCTGACCTGGAAAGAGAGGAGAAATTGATACGGTTGTGATCGAAATAATAGTTAATTTGTGTTTGTTGTTAGATTTAGTTTTTGGTACCTGTCATAATGTTATCTCTTACAATTAGCACATGGTTGTCTCTGTCGGGTCGTGTGTGCTCGTGCCAAAATCCGACGACGTGACCCAACTCGTGTACGACAATACCGAACTTGTCGCAGTTTTTACCGATCGAGATCGCCTGCGGACCGTTCCCGCGACGCCCGACGAACGAGCAGCAACTGGAAAGGAGAAATTAAGGAATTAGTAGAGCAGTGAATGTGGATGACCAAACAGGCGAATCCGACCAAAAAGACCAAACCAAACAGACGAATCCGACAAACTAACCAAACCGGCCAAACACGCCAAACAGACCAAAACGACCAAACAAACCAAGCCGACTAACTAGACCAAACCGACCAATCAAACCAAACCAAATAGACGAATCCGACCCACGCCACACGGTCCAAATCTGAATAGACGGACCTATAGGCCAGGTATAGGCGGACCTATAGGCCAGGCATAGACGGACCTATAGGCCAGGCATAGACGGACCTACAGGCCAGGTACAGGCGGACCTATAGGCCAGGTATAGGCGGACCTATAGGCCAGGTATAGGCGGACCTATAGGCCAGGTATAGACGGACCTATAGGCCAGGTATAGGCGGAACTATAGGCCAGGTATAGGCGGACCTATAGGCCAGGCATAGGCGGACCTATAGGCCAGGCATAGACGGACCTATAGGCCAGGCATAGACGGACCTATAGGCCAGGTATAGGCGGACCTATAGGCCAGGTATAGGCGGACCTATAGGCCAGGTATTGGCGGACCTATAGGCCAGGTATAGGCGGACCTATAGGCCAGGCATAGGCGGACCTATAGGCCAGGCATAGGCGGACCTATAGGCCAGGCATAGACGGACCTATAGGCCAGGTATAGGCGGACCTATAGGCCAGGTATAGGCGGACCTATAGGCCAGGTATAGACGGACCTATAGGCCAGGTATAGGCGGAACTATAGGCCAGGTATAGGCGGACCTATAGGCCAGGCATAGGCGGACCTATAGGCCAGACATAGACGGACCTATAGGCCAGGCATAGACGGACCTATAGGCCAGGTATAGGCGGACCTATAGGCCAGGTATAGGCGGACCTATAGGCCAGGTATAGACGGACCTATAGGCCAGGTATAGACGGACCTATAGGCCAGGTAGAGACGACTTATTTAAGGATATTATTTAAGGTAAACGTTTTTAATTTAAATTGAAATATGATCAAAGACGTAAGGAGGCTTAAGAAAATATAAAAAAGTCGTCCGAAATGTCAACTTTTTTTTGTGTAAACTTTAAAAAAATCTTGATTGAAGAAAAAGGCAATTTTTTTCAAACTCGTTTTCAAACTGGATTTAACGGAAGAACGGAAAGGCCTAGAAAGTCAAGAATAGTCTCATTTTAAAGATAATTGAATTAGAAAAGACCCGACGAAATTCGTGTTTCTGAAGGTCAGAAAGGGCCCTACAACGAAAATCGGCACCTTAAAGGGTTTAAACCTCGAGATAAGTTATCAAGGCTTCGCCCTTCTAATATTAAACTTTCGCATAAATTATTCTCTCGTTTACCTTCACCCTCAGATCTCCAACGTTCAAATCGAGTTTCCAAAAAGCCAAGTTTTTCCAACACAAAATTTTAATTACTTTTTATGTAAATTGATCAAAAAAATTCACTTTTTCTTCATTCAAGATTTTTTTAAAATTTACACAAGAAAAAAGTTGACATTTCGGACGACTTTTTTATATTTTCTTAAGCCTCCTCCCGTCTTTGATCATACTTCAATTTAAATTAAAAACGTTTACCTTAAATAATATCAAGAAGTCGTCTCTACCTGGCCTATAGCCTATAGGTCCGTCTGTACCTGCCTATACGTCCTTCTATACCTAGCCTATAGGTCCGCCTATACCTGGCCTCCATGTCCGCCTACACTGGCCTATAGGTCCGTCTATACATATTTTCAACGAACATACATACAAACATCAATAACTACCGATCTATTGAGAAATTTGAAATTTCCCAATGACATTTTCAAGATCAAAAACAAGTCAAAAACTCACCCGCACGCCCTTTCGGTGAAGACGATGAAATTTGAATGCTCGGCGGGGACCCTTTCGACGAATTTGACGCAAGTGAAGTTCTCCCAGTGTCTCATCGCTTGCTTGAAGAGGGCCTTGTGTGAGCCTGTAAACGTATCAGTTTTTAAATAAATTGGTTGAATTGGGTCGGGTGAGGGTGTTTGAATTACCGGAAAAATTGCCGTCGATTTCGTAGGGGATGACTCCGTGCTCCCAGACGCGCTCTTTCCGCGCGGTCGCCGCCCTCGCGATCCTCCGGACCGCCTTTTCTTTTATCGTAAACGTGTCGATTATTTCGCCGCTTTCTCCGGCTAAACGTCTGAAAACGAAATCCCTGTTGAAAACTCTTTTTTTGGGAGCCGTGAGTGAATCTTTGGATGGAATATCAATGAAATTTGATGGCTTTAGAGGGTTGTCAAGAAATTAGTGGTTATCGCGGTGGTTGAGACGAAAATACGGGCTGGCCCTGAAAAGGGCCGGGGTAGCGTACAGAACCACGCGATGGGGGATAGTGAGAGGCCAAGTAGCCGAAGTGGCTAACTAGAGCCGGTCAAAGTTTCGAAGGTTTGGACGGATTAGTCAGTTTGGATGGTTTAAAAATAGAAAATATTTAGGTATAAATTTAAACAAAATTAGAGTTGACGAGGTGTTTTTTCCCCCATAATTTTTTAATTAGAGTTCGAAGGTAATAAGAGCGAAGCGTCCAATTATGATCTCGAGCTGAAAAGGGTTCGGGAGGTGTAAAACTGAGACCGAATTAAACCTTGAGGCCCCTTCCGAGCCTTTTACACCATCTCAAGTGGCTTTTCGTCGGAATTAGCCTCACAGCCGTATGACTTTTGGAATAATCGTCTTCATTTCAAAACACATTTATAGCGAGAAAGTTTCAAAAAGGAAATGTTTCCCTTTTTCAACCACTTCGCCTATGATTATGTCATTTTTGCTCGTGAAAATAGTTAGTTCAATAATCGATGAAATTAAGGAGGTAAAATAGTTGAGGCGGATGATTTAGGGTTGAGGGGTCTCGGGTTGTATATTATGCGGTCGTTCGCTAATCAGTTATCTCCCGAGTCGCATTACAGGGACACCCCCTTCAAAATTAACCTCCCTCCTCTAGAATGACTCGAAAACTGGTCCTTCCCAAAATATTCGAATATCAAAAGTTTTGATGCCCCGAGAATTCGTTGCGCACAACTTCCCCCAAATTTTGTGGCTCTACAGACCTCTCCGCAAACACCAAATACTCCCACCTCTCCGTCATGGATGGTTTGGTCGGTTTTCAACGATTTGGAGGATTTGGAGAGTTTTGACGGGTTGGTGGGTTGGGACGGTTTTCGTTCATTTGGAGGACTAGAACGGGTTTGGATGGTTTGGAGGATTTGATTCAAAAGTTTTGGTGTCCAAAGAAGTCGTCGCGCACAACTTTTCCAAAATACGTGGCTCTACAGACCTCTCCGCAAACACCAAATACTCCCACCTCCCATTATGGATGGTTTCGATATTTTGAACGGTTTCTACGGTTTTGACGGATTGGACGGTTTTAAAATGTGTTTGAACGGTTTCTACGGTTTTGACGGATATATAGAGTTCTCGACACCCGGAGCCTCAATCTGACCGGCCGCAATAGCTTCTTTCGCATTGAAAATCGATAAGTGTTACCTTTGCCGCGTTTTCCGTCTCCTCCGATGTCTTCTTTTGGGTATTTGATTCTGACGTTTCCTTAGAATGGGCGTCATCCCTTCTTCTTCGACTTGGAGCCCTTCGTGGATGACTTCTTTCCTCATCCTTTCGACGTCCGCGTAGAAGTTTTTACGCTTCGTCAGCTCGAGCTCTTCGTCGTAGCGGCCGTCGTGGAGGGCGATGTCACCGAAAAAACCTCCTAGAAATGACAAAAAAAGATTCTTTACATTTCTGCCTTCATTCCGCAATTTTATTTTGATATTTATTCAAGCATAAATGATCTTCGCTCCTCTTTTTCTTTTCTTTTCGAGGCCTATCTTCAATTCCACTCCGACGAATCACAAAAATGACAAAAATTTCTTTCAAGTTTTTTTTTTCATACTTAAATATTTTCGAATAATACACAAAATTATCAAAAAATACATAAATATTTTATAAAATGATAAAAAATTACCCCAACCTCCCACACTGTCCCATCACCTCCTCTACCCTCCCCGACCAGCAGGGACATTTCCCAGACCCTCCAACCTCCCCACTCTCCTATCCCCTACCCTACCCCACTCTCCCATCACCTCCTCTACCATCCCCGACCAGCAGGGACATTTCCCAGACCCTCCAACCTCCCCACTCTCCTATCCCCTACCCAACACCCACTCTCCCATCACCTCCCCTACCCTCCCCGACCAGCAGGGACATTTCCCAGACCCTCCAACCTCCCCACTCTCCTATCCCCTACCCTACCCCACTCTCCCATCACCTCCTCTACCCTCCCCGACCAGCAGGGACATTTCCCAGACCCTCCAACCTCCCCACTCTCCTATCCCCTACCCTACCCCACTCTCCCATCACCTCCTCTACCCTCCCCGACCAGCAGGGACATTTCCCAGACCCTCCAACCTCCCCACTCTCCTATCCCCTACCCTACCCCACTCTCCCATCACCTCCTAAACCCTCCCCGACCAGCAGGGACATTTCCCAGACCCTCCAACCTCCCCACTCTCCTATCCCCTACCCTACCCCACTCTCCCATCACCTCCTCTACCCTCCCCGACCAGCAGGGACATTTCCCAGACCCTCCAACCTCCCCACTCTCCTATCCCCTACCCTACCCCACTCTCCCATCACCTCCTCTACCCTCCCCGACCAGCAGGGACATTTCCCAGACCCTCCAACCTCCCCACTCTCCTATCCCCTACCCTACCCCACTCTCCCATCACCTCCTCTACCCTCCCCGACCAGCAGGGACATTTCCCAGACCCTCCAACCTCCCCACTCTCCTATCCCCTACCCTACCCCACTCTCCCATCACCTCCTCTACCCTCCCCGACCAGCAGGGACATTTCCCAGACCCTCCAACCTCCCCACTCTCCTATCCCCTACCCTACCCCACTCTCCCATCACCTCCTCTACCCTCCCCGACCAGCAGGGACATTTCCCAGACCCTCCAACCTCCCCACTCTCCTATCCCCTACCCTACCCCACTCTCCCATCACCTCCTCTACCCTCCCCGACCAGCAGGGACATTTCCCAGACCCTCCAACCTCCCCACTCTCCTATCCCTACCCTACCCCACTCTCCCATCACCTCCTCTACCCTCCCCGACCAGCAGGGACATTTCCCAGACCCTCCAACCTCCCCACTCTCCTATCCCCTACCCTACCCCACTCTCCCATCACCTCCTCAAACCCTCCCCGACCAGCAGGGACATTTCCCAGACCCTCCAACCTCCCCACTCTCCTATCCCCTACCCTACCCCACTCTCCCATCACCTCCTAAACCCTCCCCGACCAGCATGGACATTTCTCAGACCCTCCAACCTCCTCACTCTCCTATCCCCTACCCTACCCCACTCTCCCATCACCTCCTCTACCCTCCCCGACCAGCAGGGACATTTCCCAGACCCTCCAACCTCCCCACTCTCCTATCCCCTACCCTACCCCACTCTCCCATCACCTCCTCTACCTTCCCCGACCAGCAGGGACATTTCCCAGACCCTCCAACCTCCCCACTCTCCTATCCCCTACCCTACCCCACCCCACTCTCCCATCACCTCCTCTACCCTCCCCGACCAGCAGGGACATTTCCCAGACCCTCCAACCTCCCCACTCTCCTATCCCCTACCCTACCCCACTCTCCCATCACCTCCTCTACCCTCCCCGACCAGCAGGGACATTTCCCAGACCCTCCAACCTCCCCACTCTCCTATCCCCTACCCTACCCCACTCTCCCATCACCTCCTCTACCCTCCCCGACCAGCAGGGACATTTCCCAGACCCTCCAACCTCCCCACTCTCCTATCCCCTACCCTACCCCACTCTCCCATCACCTCCTCTACCCTCCCCGACCAGCAGGGACATTTCCCAGACCCTCCAACCTCCCCACTCTCCTATCCCCTACCCTACCCCACTCTCCCATCACCTCCTCTACCCTCCCCGACCAGCAGGACATTTCCCAGACCCTCCAACCTCCCCACTCTCCTATCCCCTACCCTACCCCACTCTCCCATCACCTTCTCTACCCTCCCCGACCAGCAGGGGCATTTCCCAGACCCTCCAACCTCCCCACTCTCCTATCCCCTACCCTACCCCACTGGGAGGGAGGCGCTATTTTTTCATTCCTCCTCTCAAATGTAAGCATTACTTTATTATCAACCCGACAAAAATAAACGCTAAAAAAAAGTTGGAGCCCCTAATTTAGGGCGAATCTCCGGGTGAGAACGCGGGAATTAAGTGCGTAGGAAATGTGGTTGTCGTGTTCGGTCGGGACATTTAAAAGCGGGACTGAAAATGCGAGATAATTTTCGAGAGGGCGAACGAGGGAGCCCTTTGTTTCCCCTTTTCAGAGTCCGCAAAGGTACCAAACTCCCATAATGTACAATTTACCACACCTGTCACTACAATATAATTTCATTCAAAAAGAATTTAAATAAACGAATTCTAATACGACCGTGAATAGAAATTGAACATTTGGATTCCAATTTTTATGTAAAAAGAACCGAGGATTCTTTAAAATATGGAAAAGAGAAGACTAAAGAAAAAATAAAACTCAAGAAAATTCTAAGGTTAAAAATTTTTTTTTGTCTTTTCTTTGCTTGGCGGGGCGGAACGCAGCCACGTTGTTAAGTCTGCAATTGAAAACTATCGACAGGTTGTCTCTAAATAGAGAATTTATAAATAAATTCGTTTTTATTTGAAGGTTGTTATCGTTTGTTGTTTACGCGATAGATAAGAAGTGACTGATAATTCCCCAGATTCGAATTCAATTAAACATCCCCTTGATCGTGTCAATAATCAATTTCTCATTGTCGAAGATATCCTTTACTATCTCCTCAAATTATATTTATCTGATCGGACGTCACTTAAAGGGATTTCGGGCGGTCGCTATGGCGACTGAAGTGGCGCCCGAAGAAATCTTGAGGAATCGAGATGCAAGAAGACAAAATACAACTCTCCCATCACCTCCCCTACCCTCCTGGACCCTCCCCCTCGTAGTCCGGTGGCCAGATTCGTATTTTCCGCACGAAAAATCCCCAAAAGCCCGCTCTAACAAAATTATAATTTTCTCTAACGGCTAAAATATTAATCTCGTTTTAATTCAGGTCGGTGTACGCCATTCTAGGGCGAGTATAAAACGTAATGAGGCCCTATCGCCGCTATAGAGATAAATGTTTAGATTTACCTAATTAACTTCGCCATAATCGTTTAAAAAGAAGCGGCTCCGTCGACTCCCACGAAAATCCCCTTCCCCTAAATATTTTAAAATGGACATTATAAAAGGCAATCTTATCCGACTCATTAAAAAGCTCGTTCGAAATTACAAAAGATGAGCTTTTTTGGGATAAAATGTTTTTCTTTAAATGATAAAAAAAGGGTTTTGGAGGGGTAAAAAGTAAGGTTGTAAATAAAAGAGCTTTTAGGACAGTTGAACAGTGCATTCAGCAGTTTGAAGCAACAAAGGTTTGCGAGGAGACTCCGTTGTTCTCGAGTAAAGTTTGGGACAAAGCTCAGGTGGTCCGGGACTTGATGTGTGGCCTTCCCTTCTTGTTTAGAAGCCCTTTAACATCTCGTAACCAACTCAAAAGTCCTTTTCATCAAACTTTAGGGAAAAACATTAAAAACACGCGTAATGTCCACCTTTTTTTAGCGGATTTCCGCAGGAAAGAGGTGGTTCCGGGCTAGATTTATTTGTGATCCGATGGATTGGTTGGTTTGGACGGATCTGATGGATTAGACAGATGGGTGATTTGGAGGGAATGGGCGGATTAGACGGGTTGAAAGGTTTGAATTGGACGGATTAGTCGGTGTGGATGATTTTGGACGATTTTGGACGGATCTGAGGGATTGGACAAATAGGGCGGATTGGTCGGTCGGAATAATCAGTTTGGATGGTTTTAGAAGGTTTGGGATGTTTTGGATGGTTTCGACGGTTTTGGACATTTTTGGACGGTTTTAATGGTTTGGATGGTTTTGGACGATTTGGGACGGTTTTGAAGATTTAGATGGTTTTGGACGGTTTGGATAATTTTGGACGGTTTGGATAATTTTGGACGGTTTAGATGGGTTTGGCCGGATTGGATGATTTTGATCGGTTTAGATGGTTTGGATGATTTTGGACGGTTTAGATTGTTTCGATGGTTTTAGACGGATTGGATGATTTTAGACAGTTTAGATGGTTAACCTATATGATTTTGGACGGATTAGATGGTTTAAATGATTTTAGACGGTTTAAACTTTAGATGGTTTGTATGATTTTGGACGGTTTAGATGGTTCATATGATTTTGGACGGTTTAGATGGTTTAAATGATTTTAGACGGTTTAAACTTTAGATGGTTTGGATGATTTTGGACGGTTTAGATGGTTTATACGATTTTTGGACGGTTTGAATGGTTTATATGATTTTAGACAGTTTAGATGGTTTGGATGATTTTGGACGGTTTAGATGGTTTATATGATTTTGGACTGTTTGGATGGTTTATATGATTTTGGACAGTTTAGATGGTTTACCTATATGATTTTGGACGGATTAGATGGTTTAAATGATTTTAGACGGTTTAAACTTTAGATGGTTTGTATGATTTTGGACGGTTTAGATTGTTTGGATGGTTTGGATGATTTTGGACGGTTTAGATTGTTTGGATCGTTTAAGACGGATTGAATGATCTTTGACGGTTTAGATTGTTTGAATGTTTTATATGATTTTGGACAGTTTAGATGGTTTATATGATTTTGGACGGTTTAGATGGTTTAAACGATTTTGGACGGTTTAGATGGTTTATATGATTTTGGACGTTTAGATGATTTAAATGATTTTAGACGGTTTAAACTTTAGATGGTTTGGATGATTTTGGACGGTTTAGATGGTTTATATGATTTTTGGACGGTTTGAATGGTTTATATGATTTTGGACAGTTTAGATGGTTTATATGATTTTGGACGGTTTAGATGGTTTAAATGATTTTAGACGGTTTAAATTTTAGATAGTTTGGATGATTTTGGACAGTTTAGATGGTTTATATGATTTTGGACTGTTTAGATGGTTTGAATGATCTTTGACTGTTTAGATTGTTTGAACGGTTTATATGATTTTGGACAGTTTAGAGGTTTATATGATTTTGGACTGTTTAGATGGTTTGAATGATTTTGGACGGTTTAGATGGTTTGAATTATTTTAGGCGGTTTAAACTTTAGATGGTTTGGATGATTTTGGACGGTTTACATTGTTTTTATCGTTTAAAACGGATTGAATGATCTTTGACGGTTTAGATAGTCTAAACTGTCCAAAATCATTTAAACCATCTAAACAGTCCAAAAAAATCATATATACCATCTAAACTGTCCAAAATCATATGAACTTTAGAGGTTGTTTTCTCTAAGAAAAATGTGTCGATTTGTTATTAAATTTTATTTCGACTGATTCTTTTGATTAATTCAGCTGACGCTACATAAACCATCTAAACCGTCCAAAAATCATATAAACCATCTAAACAGTCCAAAATCATATAAACCGTCCAAAGTCATATAAACCATCCAAACCGTCCAAAATCATAAAAACCATCTAAACCGTCCAAAATCATCCATTCCGTCTACAACCATCCAAACAATCTAAACCGTCCAATGTTTTTATCAAACTTTCGAGAAAAACGTTTTAAAATACCTAAAACATGTAATTTCCACTTTTTTCAGCGGATTTCCGTAGGAAAGCGGATATTGAGGTGGTCGTCACAGAGGTTCCCAGGCTACAGACCTATTTATTTGTGATCAGGAAGCTCTGGGGATCACGAAAATATTTCTTTCAGGCTTATATTTCTTTATTTTCCAGTTAATTTGAAGTTCTCGGTTGGTGGTAGAGGGAGAAGGGGTTGTTCCGTTTCGATACGTCCTTGTCAGAAGGTGAAAAGAGGCCACAATCACTTTGAAGGGGAAAACACCCATTTTTTCTCGCTCTCTTTTTTACAAACGTGATCATCAAGAGTAAATAAATTTCAGGGCTCGAAAGGTTTCATTTCATGCGTGAATAAATTCCAACCTTTTTTCCCCCTCGTAACAAAATTTAAAAAATAAACAAAAAAAGATTTTATCTCTTCTTTTTTTCTTTCTTTTTTTTTTATTTGGTTTTGAAAGAGTTTTTTAGTGGTTTTTTAGGAAGTTGAAGTTAGGGCACCTCCATACCAAAAATTTGGTCTCGAAGGCTCAGACCTTGAAAGAAATTTCTAGGAGCAAGGTCGATGATGGTAGGGGAGGTGATGGGAGAGTGGTGGGAGGTGGGGAGAGGGCCCAGGAGAGTGAGGAGGTAGCCTTAAAATCAAACTTTTTATGACTTTTTACTTTATAGAAGACAAAAAATGGTTGAAATAATTAATTTTTATTTTTTCCATCACCGGACATGCGCGATAAGATAAAACGAGATTATTTTGAGAAAAATCCTGACCACAAAAATTTCGATATCGAGGATCTACGATGGGAAAATGAGATGCGTGTCGGGGACTCGTGACGTCATTGCGAGATGGCACTTTTCTCCCTTCTAATTCTCAAAAAATATAAGTTTTAAAATAATTTTCAAAGTTAACACAATATGAGCACCAATGAGCTCTGAACTCCTTTTAGCCGATTTCCGTAGGAAACAGGCTATTGAGGTGGTCGTCACGGAGGCTCCCAGGCCTACATATTGTGCATTCGTGATCAGGATGCTCTGGGGATCATCACTAAGATATAGGGGTTCCT
The DNA here is from genome assembly GCA_018703685.1 of Orius laevigatus. Classification (NCBI taxonomy): domain Eukaryota; kingdom Metazoa; phylum Arthropoda; class Insecta; order Hemiptera; family Anthocoridae; genus Orius; species Orius laevigatus. The sequence goes on along the minus strand of JAGWEN010000518.1, from coordinate 18,116 downwards.
TTTTTTCTTCTTTTTTTTTCACTGTTTTATTATGAAACCACGTGCACCTACACTTCAGCAACACCTGAGTGTCTTGCAGGTTTAGGCTAATAAAAAAGAAAAAAAAACTTTTAATATCCTAACTTAAGAGGGATCCGACGGAAAAATAGGAAATGCAATTTTTCACCAAAACTTTAATTTTGAAAAAAAAATAATAATAAAAGTTTTCATTGTGTAGGTTTTGACGAGGTGATTTCAAATATGCTAATATGAAGAAGATCGGATGAATAGATTCGTCGGTACGCCATTTCCCTCATTTCCTACCTTCATAAGCTCCCAGAATGAACTCCTTAACTTTACAAGACCCTCCAATCCATTACCCCAATTATGTACATCCAAAAACCACCAATTTCCTTCGAAATTTTCTAAAAAAGGCTCTATTTTCTGTTGTTTTTTAATGCTATTATAAATAAGGACGTGAAAAAGGTCGGATGACGTCCCTGAACTTAGACGTCACACTCGAAATTTTATTGGTGAACCTTTTAAGAAACTCGTTCCCTAAATAACGGAGGGAAGTTGAAAATTAAAATTTTTGTTGACAAAACTTTATGAAATAAAAGGGTGGGGGGTGTTAAATATAAAGGATGGAAGCAAATATCGTGGTGTTGACTTGGATTCTCATTTACTTCCTAATCCCTTCTCTCACACACCCATTTATTAAATTTTCATCTCTTAACTTACACAAAAAAGAAAGAAAAAAAAATTGAAATTCTGAACATAACAACATTTTCAAGTTATAAATAATTATGTCTGTATTCATGACACCATTTACCATTTACGTTCTCCAAACTTAAAAATATGGGGTTCTAGAAGATGGGTGAGCTTTAGGGGAGGTGGGGGCTCCTGGAGGGTAGAGGCGGTGATGGGGGATGGGGTGGGAAGTGTTCTGGTAGTGAGGGGATGTGGGGCAAAGCTGATTAATGTTAGAGGTCTGTAGAGAACCAACTTTTTGTGAAAGTTCCCTCTGGGGAAGCTCCAGACTTGTACTTTCTTAAATTTTTGAGCTTATTGATCCTCACTGGCTTTGTCTTTTCCATGAATTTTCAGCATTTTAATTTAAAATACAAATTTTCAATTTAATTTGTTTAATTGGTGTATCATATTCGCGAAATTACAAGGAAATCGAAAATGGAAGTTGAACAAAATCGAAACATTAAATTAGTCGGAAACGTAATAATAATTTCCAGGAATGAGAATAAATTGTATTTCCATAAAATGCATTTCGAGGATATTAATAATAATAACAGTAAAAGGGTGAAAAGTGTAAACTTCATGGAAAATTCACCTTTTTTTGTCTTCCCCCTTCTCTTTCTATCGCTCTAATTTCCTCCTAAATGCGAGATAGGCCGGGGAGACAAGATTACATTCCCTCAGGCCTTTTAAGCCCGCAGACTCATCAGAATAAGTGAAAAAAATAAAAGAAACGCTTTTTTTTTTCTTGTTCATTTTGTTTTAATACAGGACTGATTGATTTTAAACTAGTACACTTGACTTGGAATATACCCTCCCCGGCTCCCCAACCTACCAACTAATCTCCCATCACCTCCCCAACTTCCCTCCACCTTCCACTACTCTCCCACCACCTCCCCCATCTTCCATTACTCTCCCATCACCTCCCTCACCTCCCCCACCACACTCAAGCCTTCCACCACCTTCCTCTACTCTCCCATCACCGCCCCAACTTCCCTCCACCTTCCACTACGCTCCCGCCATGTTCCACTACTCTCCTATCACCTTCCCAACTTCCCCCCACCTTCCACGACTTTCCTATCACCTACCGAATTCCCTCCACCTTCCACTACTCTTCCACCACCACCCCCATCTTCCATTACTCTCCCATCACCTCCCCCACCACACTCAAGCCTTCCACCACCTTCCTCTACTCTCCCATCACCGCCCCAACTTCCCTCCACCTTCCACTACTCTCCCATCACCTCCATAACTTCCATCCACCTTCCACTACTCTCCCACCACCTCCTTAAGTTCCCTCCTCCTTCCACTACTCTCCCATCACCTCCCCTCGACCTTCCACTACTCTCCCATCACCTCCCAACTTCCCTCCACCTTCCACTACTCTCCCACCACCTCCCCCATCTTCCATTACTCTCCCATCACCTCCCTCACCTCCCCCACCACACTCAAGCCTTCCACCACCTTCCTCTACTCTCCCATCACCGCCCCAACTTCCCTCCACCTTCCACTACGCTCCCGCCATGTTCTACTACTCTCCTATCACCTTCCCAACTTCCCCCCACCTTCCACGACTTTCCTATCACCTACCGAATTCCCTCCACCTTCCACTACTCTTCCACCACCACCCCCATCTTCCATTACTCTCCCATCACCTCCCTCACCTCCCCCACCACACTCAAGCCTTCCACCACCTTCCTCTACTCTCCCATCACCGCCCCAACTTCCCTCCACCTTCCACTACTCTCCCATCACCTCCATAACTTCCCTCCACCTTCCACTACTCTACCACCACCTCCTTAAGTTCCCTCCACCTTCCACTACTCTACCATCACCTCCATAACTTCCATCCACCTTCCACTACTCTCCCACCACCTCCCCAACTTCCCTCCACCTTCCACTACTCTCCCATCACCTCCCCAACTTCCCTCCACCTTCCACTGCTCTCCCATCACCTCCCCAACTTCCCTCCACCTTCCACTACTCTCCCATCACCTCCCAACTTCCCTCCACCTCCTACTACTCTCCCATCACTTCCCCCACTTCCCTCTAGATATCTAGCCTATCTAGGGCCTAAAAATGCCTTCACAATGGAAAAACCACCAAGGTCCTGATAAAATACGAGGAGGACAAAAATAAATAAATCCTGAGGGCCATAAATTGTAAAAACAACTGATTAAAACCGAGGACGAGAATCGCTCAATGCCCAAAGAAATTTTTTTTTACGATTTCAAATTTTTTTTATCCATCACCTTTTTGTACGGGCAAAAAGAGTTTTTTAAGAGTTTCAGGGAAAAATTCTTCATTTACGGTTTATATCAACCCTTAAAACTTGATTTTTTTTTTCATCCTTGAATGCCAATTAAAATTTTTTATAATAAATTCTAAAGCCTCTACCGTCCTCTAGACAAGATTTACATATCGATCCCAATCTTTTAGCATATATTTAAATATTTTTTAAATATTTTTTGTATTTTTATTACCTTGTTTATTGGCGATTTAATGGAGGAAATTTTATTAGGATACTCTCTTATGATTTATGCGGACTTAAAAACGTTTAAAATTCGAAATGTAACAATCGAGAAGCTCGTTAAGAAGGAAAAAAAAAGAAGAAGGATTGCAGACATGCTGACCGTCTTCTATCGTAAAACTGGATAATTAGCTTTTTAATAATTATTAAAGAAATTTCAGTATAAAAGAACATGATTTGCCAATTTGAGGTACCCTAACACTTAAAAAAACACAAAATTTAAAAAACACAATTTTAACCCTAGAAGGACCTGTCGCCTCGTAGCTCATATACGTTTGGTCCTACAAAAAATCTTACTAGGTCAAATTTGTAGCAAATTTAATATTCTTTAATTTTGTATTTATACAATTTTTCGAAATTATTTGAAATTTGAATTTTATTGAATGAAACTTTTTTTAATTTTTTGAAATTTTACCCCCCTCTTCGTCCTATTGATGGTTAATTGCTTCTCGATAGTTGATTTTAAATGGAAATTGAATTCTCTACAACGTTTACTTAGTACGCTTTTTTGATAGGACATCTCCTTTTTTGATTTTTTCCGACTTTTCTAAAATCTGACTTTTTTCATAGGAAAAACTCGAAAATCCCGCTTTTTTGTCGCCTCGTAGCTCAGGAACGGTTGGTCTTACAAAAAATCTTATTAAATCAAGTTTGCAGCAAATTTTATACGCTTTTGTTTTGTTGTTATAAAATTTTTTGAAATTTCAATTTTTGAATGAAATTTGTTTTGAAATTTACTCCCACCCCTGCTTATTGATGGTTCATTGTTCTTTTGAGAGTCCTTTTTTAAAGGTAATTAAATTCTCTACAACTTTTATTAAGTACACTTTTTTGATTAGATGACGTCTTCTGTCCTTAAGAGGTCAAAATAGAAAACTCAGGTATTTAGCGACCTCGTAGCTCAGAAACGTTTGGTCCTACGAAAAAATTATATAAGATCAAAATTATAGCAAATGTAATTATCTTTAATTTTGTACTAAAAACTATTTCGCCTACGACTAACGGTTTTCGAGATATTGCAGAAAAAAAGAAAAAAAATCACCTTAAAAACGCTCTTGACGCCAATCCTCACGGGTTTCGGAAGGGGACTTTTTTGTGGTTAATCAGGGGACCTACCGCTACAAATTTCCGTAGATAAACAAAAGGTGATATCAGGTCCATGGCTCCTAGAGGCCTATGTCCATAATAGGTCCATAATATAACCTATGTCCATAATAGGTCAGGTATTATGGATAATATTTGCCCTCTAAAGCGCCACCACCCCACTCACATATACGTAAATTATTAAAACTAGCCTAAAATGATCTTTCTGGTTGGAGGCGTTGGAAGGTAGTCTAATTTTAAAACAATCAGGTAGATTTCGCCCTTCTAAATAGGAGGCTCGACATGAATCCGCAACTTGCCGAAATCGGGTTCCTTGTAGGCTTTAAAACGTTAATGATGTACGTTAAGTTTGGCTCAAATCGATCGAGCGTTTCGCCAGAAAAATAGGTACATAAAATTAAATAAATTCTTATTTGGTATGGAGGAGGAGCTCCATCATTAGAACTTTTTCGAAAATTTGGGCTCTACACTCTACAGACCTCTCCACAACAACAAGCTCTTCCCAACCACACATCACCCCCCCCCACTTCCCACCAACCTCCCCCACATCCCCAACCGACGAAAGGTCATTTTGGTCCTTGGGGACCATCCAGGGGATCCATTTTGGATCTATGGGGACGAGAATAGGTTAAAAACTAATATGTGTAAAATATGTGTGGTTATATCCTCCATATTTTATTCCCTCACTAATCATCTGTTCTATATCATTTGTCATCAGGGGCGGACTGGGACCTTAGGGTGTGGGTGGGTTTTCAGTTAAGGGGGCGCAGAAAATTGGCTCTTAGAAAAATATTTCAGCAAAAACAGAGGGGTTCCCAAACTTTTGAAAAAAAAATTGCTCTTACCTATAACTATTAATTATTATTTGGATTTTGACAAAAATTGTCAATTTAAAGTTGATTTTGAGGTTTTTTGACGAAAATTAGGCATTTACAAATGTTGATTTTGAGGTTTTTGACGAAAATTTGGCTTCATACATGTTAATTTGGAGGGTTTTTTTTTTTTTTTGTGCGAAAATTAGGCTTTACAAATGTTGATTTTGAGGTTTTTGACGAAAATTTGGCTTTTTTTTTAATGTTGATTTTGAGGTTTTTGTACGAAAATTTGGCTTCATAAATTTTGATTTCGAGGTTGTTCTTTTAACCAAAATTGGGCTTCACAAATGTTGATTTTGAGGTTTTTTACGAAAATTTGGCTTTTTAAATGTTGATTTCGAGGTTTTTGGACGAAAATTAGGCTTCATAAATGTTGATTTCGAGGTTTTTTGACCAAAATTAGGCTTTTTAAATGTTGATTTAGAGGTTTTTTTTTAAACCAAAATTAGGCTTTTTAAATGTTAATTTAAAGGTTTTTGAAGAAAATTTGGCTTTTTAATGTTGATTTTGAGGTTGTTTGACGACAATAATTAGGCTTTACAAATGTCGATTTTGAGGTTTTTCACGAATTTTTGGGATTTTTGCACACAAAAAATTATCTTGAGCTTTGCCTAATTATTATACTGAGCAAAAATAACGCCCACCTGACTTGGGGGGGCGACGCCTCTAAGTATTATTCTGGGGGGGTTCTGTCCACCCGCCCCCCCGGGCTAGTCCGCCCCTGTTTGTCATTGTTTCTAAATTCTGTCCATGGGCTCTCTACACTTACGGATAGCTTCGTATAATTTCATTCATGTTCGATAAATACCCCAAAATCGCTGTTTCTAATATAATCCAAGTACTTTCTTTTCGGAAAACTTAATTTAAAAAAGCCTACTTTTTGGCCTAAAAGCGTCTCTTTAGTTTTAAATCAGATTAAAATCCGAGTCGTTAATGATGTCAAAGAAAAGAGCTGTCGCAACTTTTTGTCGCAATTACGACAATCGTGTGCCTTCCAACTTGGAACAACTCGACTTGCTTGCCTAATCTTTTACCCATTGTTTGGATCCTCCCCTCCCCTCCACCACCCCCCACCACCTCCCCCTCGTAGCCAATAGGGAGGGCAATTACATGGAGAGCATCTTCGCGCCCTTCGCCGACCGGATCGTCCTTGTCACTCGTTATCTATCTCGGGTAATGATTGAGTTTTTTTTTGTTTCGGACATTTTTATCGTCATTAGGCTCGTTATAACCGACAGGAAGGACATCCTCCATAATGATTTACAGACCAAAAATTAAAAGAAAGAGAAAAAACATCGATATCCGACAAAAATTCCCGATAAGACTCCATAAGGAAATCTGTAAACCCAAGGCTGTAGCTCAAAAAATACAAAAGATATCCCCAGAACGCCCTGATCTCGAATATATAGGGCTCTAAACCCGGTGCCACCATCGCACCTACCGCAATAGCTTCATTTCCTATGGAAATCAGCTAAAGACGAAATCTCAATTTGGCAGGGCGGAACGCTGCCACGTTCCTAGCCACAAACTTTCAATTTGTGGGTTTTTTTGACGGCTTGATATTGTTTTGTAAATCGATTTTTGTTTGTTTTTGACAAAGATTTTGGTTTTTTATCGTGTTTTTTTTTTTAAGGTTTCTTTTTATTTTAAATAAAAATTGGGTTTTAGCGGATTTTAGTATGTTGTCTTGGAGGTTTTTGCCTCGAAAAAAGGTTTTTTTTTTATGGGCTATTTTAAAATTTTTGACTGGAAATTAGTGTTTTTTTAATTCGCGGTGTTTATGACAGTCAGTAGAAGTCTAAAAACGTCTATGAAAATAATTTAAAATTTTTGCCACCTCTTTAAATTGACCTTTTTTCACGTATTTTAGAATTTCAAATCGCTCCCATCAACACATTTTTAGTGCGAAAAATTTGAAAAAATTACCACGATATCTCACATGTAAAAGCTGCAAAACCTTTTTTGCCGCGTGTAAAAATCTGTATTGGAACCAAAGATATTGCAGAAAAACGAAAAAAGTTAAAAAAAATTTTTAGCTCTATCGAGCCCTGTGGAAAGAGAAGTTCAATATTCAATATATATGTATATATATATACCACTGCCTTTTTTCATTACCACTACCTTTTTTCCCATTACCACTGCCTTTTTTCCCATTAACACTGCCTTTTTTTCATTACCACTACCTTTTCAATACCACTACCTTTTTTTCCATTACCACTGCCTTTCTTTCCCATTACCACTGCCTTATTTTTCATTACCACTACCTTTTTCCATTACTACTACCTTTTCCCCATTACCACTGCCTTTTTTTTTCATTACCACTACCTTTTCAATACCACTACCTTTTTTTCCCATTACCACTGCCTTTTTTCATTACCACTACCTTTTTCCATTACTACTACCTTTTTCCCCATTACCACTGCCTTATTTTCCAATACCACTGCCTTTTTTTCATTACCACTACCTTTTCAATTACCTTCAATTACTTATATTTGTAATTAGTAAAATATTTTTTTCGAGTTTTATTTTCATTTCATTAAAATGAGGATCTAAAAAGCAGTGACCCACTCAAATCTTTTTGCTCCCGTTGTGGCGGTTGTTTTCTTCGACGATCTTTATCGTCACTCCCCTAGGGTTCTTATCAATCACCGTAAAAAGACAGATCTTTTATTTTTTTTCTCCCCTGGTTTATTCTTTAAATTTTAAGATTGCTTATAAAAATCGAGTGATAAATCTCGGACAATTCGCCTAATTGGATCAGAAAGAGCTGTCATTGAAGGCTGTTGAGAAGCAACAGGCTGGACCAAAACAAACCGTGCCGCGGTATAAAAAAAATTGAAAAAATTTAAAAGAAAATTTTTACCTGCTTTGCATGGGTCTAAGTCGACATCCATGGATATCCGACGTGGAAAAACGGTCGAAACGAGCTGATCTTTGGTGAACTTTGTGCCCGACGCGAGGGACGCGAAGAGTAGAAAAAAAGACACAAAATTTCGCATTTTGAAGAAAAAAAAATTTTTTCTCGAAAAAAAAACCCTTCGCGGGCCGCACTGAAGGGAAGGAATGGTGCGGAGTCCGGCTCGAAAATGAGACTGAGGGTTGTGGGGGACTAGACGGGTGAAGAATTCAACCTCTTGGAGGGGGATGGGAATAATTTCAATACGCACCGTAAGGCAGCGGTTTTATGATTTGCAAACTATTTAGAAGAATAAAATAAAAACTGAAAATTCACCAATATTCAAACTAAGCCCGAAAAGGCCAAATAAGGTGTTTTAAGGTGATTTTTTACGTTTTTTCGCCAATATCTCGAAAACCGTAAATAGTAGGCGGAATAATTTTTAGTACAAAATTATAGATAATTAAATTTGCCATAATTTTGAGCTAATATGATTTTTTCTTATGACCAAACGTTTCTGAGCTACGAGGTCTCTAAAAATCGGGGTTTTCTATTTTGACCTCTAAAGGACAGAAGACGTCATCTAATCAAAAAATTGGAAAAAATTTTTTTTTGAGTGTTTTGAAATTTACCCCCACCCCCACCTGTTGGTCGTTAATTGATTCTCGACAGTTGATTTCAAATGGAAATTGAATTTTCTACAACGTTTACTTAGCATGCTTTTTTGATTGGAAAACGCCTTCCTCGCTTTTTTCCGACTTTTCTGAAATCTGACTTTTTTCATAGGAAAAACTCGAAAATCCAGCTTTTTTGTCACCTAGTAGCTCAGGAACGGTTGGTCTTACAAAAAATCTTGGTAAATCAAATTTGCAGCAAATTTTATAGGCTTTAATTTTGTTATTATAAATTTTTTTGAAATTTCAATTTTTGAATGAAATTTGATTTTGAAATTTACCCCAACCCCCGAATTTTGATCGCTAATGTTTTTTGAGGGTTGGTTCTTAAAAGTAATTAAATTCTCTACAACTTTTATTGAGTACACTTTTTTGATTAAATGACGTCTTATGTCCTTTAGAGGTCAAAATAGAAACCCCGGTTTTTTTGCGGCCTCGTAGCTCAGAAACGTTTGGTCTTACGAAAAAATCATATTAGCTCAAAATTATAGAAAATTTAATTATCTTTAATTTTGTACTAAACATTATTTCGGCTACGACTAACGGTTTTCGAGATATTGCAGAAAAAACGAAAAAAAAATCACCTTAAAAACGCTCTAGACACTTTTCCCTACGGGTTTCGGTAGGGGACTTTTTTGTGGTTAATCAGGGGGCCTACCCCTACAAATTTCCGAAGATAAACAAAATACCTTATTTATTGTTTTTATTTGCCCTTTTCGAGCTTAGATTGACTGGACTACAATTAGTTCGTGGCTCTACAGACCTCTCCACAAACACCAAATAAGTACGCCATGGTTCGTTTTTGGTCAGAAAAGACATTCCTGAGGGCCAAATTTGTTTTTAGAAGGAAAAAAAAAATCAGCGCGAAAAAATTCAGAATCAGCTCCAAACTTCCTGTCAGAATACATAACAAGCTTGCATAATTTGTCTCAAAAACTATAACTAAAACACTTAAAAAATGAACTTAAGTCGATTATCTGCCAAAATTTTGACCTGAGAAAAAAATTATCTTAGTAAACCTCCCTTAATTTTGAGTGAGGAATCGATTGGCACGAAAAACTTTCGGATTCGACTTATAGGGTGTTGCAGAACGACCTTAACTTCCTTATTTTAAATGCAAACCCTATGTTTTGACGATGAAAATCGATTTTATTCTTGATTTCCAGTAAATTTTACTTAGAATACTTTTCTGATAGGACCAAACTTTTGGAAGTTAAGAAATACTGTACCACTTAAAATGGATGCCAGTCCTTAACGTTGGGTCCTATCAAAAAAGTGCCTTAAGTAAAATTGACTGAAAATGAAGCGTAGAATCGATTTCCATCGTCAAAACATAGGGTTCGCATTTAAAATAAGGAATTTAGGTTCGTTCTAGAGCACCCGGTATGTCGGATAAAAAAGTCGATAGATGCCAATCGATTCCTCGCTCAAAACTAAGGGGGGGTTTACTTAGATACTTTTTTTTGTCAGGTCAAAAGTCTGGCAGATAATGCACCCTGTATGTCACCCCGGATTTTGTAGCAGAGAGAATGATTCCTTGCTTTTAGAAGGAAAATTGGCGAAATAATGAACTTATGATATAAGAACCCGTTGATAGGCATAATAGGGTGGTTGGAGTAAGCAATCCTTTATTTTGTCAAATTGACGGATCACCTCGTCTGTCTCGATTATCCTCCTCTTTCAAGGGAGAAAAACTGACGAAGACATAATAGACCCACGAAAAATTATTTTATCTTCATTTAAACCTTTTCAAAGGTCTGACCATTACTCTATTGAATTTTCGTCTGAATTTTCTATTCATGGAGGTGCCAGTCTGGTGCCGTCTAGTTTTTAATCTGGAAGGTTTAATTGTAGTAAATTCTAAGAAACTTTTGACTTAAGAGATCTTCGCATTGTTTCGTTAATCCGAGGGGTCTGAACAGGTAAAATTTAGAAGTCAATCACCTTTTTTTTATGATGCACTTTTCTTTATTTAGGAAATATTTCGTAAGTTGCCAGTTAGTCAGATTGCTCAATGGAGTCATAAGAAGTTCCCAAGGGTCACGAGATCGAAAAATCTTCTTCACGAAATCTCGTGAAGACGCTCTAAGCCCTCAGGCTCCATTGTCCGAAATCTCAATTGGGACATCTCAATTTGAACTTTTTAGGTGAAGTCCAGTCAAACTAAGCCCGAAAAGGCCAAATAAAAGAAAAAAATGAGGTATTTTGTTTCTCTACGGAAATGTGTAGGGGTTGGTCCCATAATTAACACAAAAAAAAGTCCATAACCGAAACCCGTGCGCTTTGGCGCCAGGAAAGTTTTTAAGGTGATTTTTTTCGTTTTTTCGCCAATATCTCGAAAACCGTAAATAGTAGGCGAAATAATTTTTAGTACAAAATTAAAGATAATTAAATTTGCTATAATTTTGAGCAAATATGATTTTTTCGTAGGACTAAACGTTTCTGAGCTACGAGGTCGCAAAAAACCGGGGTTTTCTGATTTGACCTCTAAAGGACAGAAGACGTCATCTAATCAAAAAAGTGTAATTAATAAAAGTTGTAGAGAATTTAATTACCTTTTAAAAACAACTCTCAAAAAGCAATTAACGATAAATAGGCAGGGATGGGGTAAATTTCAAAAAATTTCAAAACAAATTTCATTCAAAAATTGAAATTTCAAAAAAATGAATAAAAAAAAAATTAAAGCTTATAAAATTTTCTACAGATTTGATTTACTAAGATTTTTTGTAGGACCAAAGGTTTCTGAGCTACGAGGTGACAAAAAAGCGGGATTTTCGAGTTTTTGCTATAAAAAAAGTAAGATTTTAGAAAAGTCGGAAAAAGCAAGGAAGGCGTTTTTTAATCAAAAAAGCATGCTAATTAAACGTTGTAGAGAATTAAATTTACATTTAAAATCAACTATCGAGAATCAAAAAAAAATCAACAGGTAGGGGTGGGGGTAAATTTAAAAAAATACATTTTTTACTCCAAAATGACCTGTCGCCTCGTAGCTCAGAAACGTTTGGTCCTACAAAAAATCTTGGTAAATCAAATTTGTAGAAAATTTTATAAACCTTAATTTTGTTTTTATTCATTTTTTTGAAATTTCAATTTTTGAAGGAAATTTTTTGAAATTTACCCCACCTCTGCCTATTTCTCGTTAATTACTTTTTGAGAGTTGTTTTCAAAAGGTAATTAAATTCTCTACAACTTTTATTAAGTACACTTTTTTGATCAGATGACGTCTTCTGTCCTTCAGAGGTCAAAATAGAAAGCCATGGTTTTTTTTGCAACCTCGTAGCTCCGATACGTTTGGTCCTACAAAAAATCGTATCAGCTCAAAATTATAGGAAATTTAATTATCTTTAATTTTGTACTAAAAATCTTTTCGCCTACGACCTACGGTTTTCGAGATATTAGGAAAAAAAAACGAAATAAAACGCATTAAAAACGCTCTAGCGTCCAAAGCTCACGGGTTTCGGTTATGGACTTTTTTTTGGTTAATCAGGGGACCAACCCCTACACATTTCCGTAGAAAAACCAAATACCTTATTTTTTCCCACCCCCAGGCTTAGTTTGACTGGACTAGTGGATTGAGTCGCTTGAAGAGGAACGTCCTCGTAATAAATTCGGCTCGAAATGTTTAGTCGAGGATAAAAATAAGGAGGGATCAGCGTTTTGAGGCGATATCTGCCCGAAAGGGGTCTCTTAAATTGATTTCTGAGGGAAAGGGGGTGAAGGCCCGAGGGATGATCCCGGTGACAGACGGGCGCCCACAACGAGGCGACGGCTTCTCTCACACCTGACTCGGTCAGCGGTTTCCGACCCAAAGTTTCGACCCTTTTATCTCAAAAACCTATCGATTATCAACCACTTTTGATGATCTAACTTGAAATTTTCCAAAGAAAATTACAAAAGACTCGCTCCTTTTTAGACACTAGGGGCCCTTTTCACCTCGATTTTTGGACATTTAGGACTCGTTTTAATAGATTTCGTTCCTTTGCCTTAAAAAAGGCCCTTTTTAGCTTGATTTTTGATCCTTTCTAGACACTAGGGGCCCTTTTAACCTCGGTTTTTGAAGATTTGGGGCTAGCTTTACCTAATAGATTTCGTTCCTTTGCCATGAAAAAGGCCCTTTTTAGCGTGATTTTTGATCCTTTTTGACTAGATTTTTTGAGATAGAGGCTCATTTGACTACATTTGTTCCTTTACGACTAAAAAAGGCCTTTTTAGCTTGATTTTTGATCCTTTTTGGACACTAGGGGCCCTTTTTCATCGATTTTTGTAGACCAGGGGCCCTTTTTACCTCGATTTTTGGAGATTAGGGGCTCTTTTGACTAGACTTTGTACCTTTACCACTAAAGAGGCCCCTTTTAGCTTGATTTTTGATTCTTTTTTGGACGCTAGGGGCCTTCTTAAGTAGATTTTGTTGCTTAACGACAAAAAAGGCCCTATTTAGCCTGATTTTTGAAACTTTTTGACTCAACAAGAATTTTGGTAAAAAAAACCTCGAAATCAACAAGCCAAATTTTCGTCAAAAAACCTCAAAATCAACATTTAAAAGCCAAATTTTCGTCAAAAACCTCAAAATCAACATTTATGAAGCCTAATTTTCGTCCGAAAACGTCAAAACCGATATTTAAAAAGCTTAATTTTGGTCAAAAAACCTCGAAATCAACAAGCCAAATTTTCGTCAAAAACCTCAAAATCAACATTTGTAAAACCTAATTTTAGTCCAAAACCCTCAAAATCAACATTTATGATGCCTAATTTTCGTCAAAAACCTCAAAATCAACATTTATAAATGCCTAATTTTCGTCAAAAAACCTCAAAATCAACTTTAAAATGGCAATTGTTTGTCAAAAACCTCCAAATTATGATTATAAGAGCAAATTTTTTTTTTGTCAAAAAATCTCAAAATCTCAATTTCTTTTATCAAAAACCTCAGAATCAACATTTTAAAACCCGGATTTCATTCAAAAACCTCAAAGTTAACAATCAAAACTTTAGCAAAGGATTTAATTTGTTTAAAAGGGGGGCGCACTGTGAAAAAGTTTGGGAACCTCTGTTTTTGCCTAATATATTTTTCTAAGAGCCAATTTTCTGTCAAAATTTTCTGCGCCCCCTTAACTGAAAACCCACCCACAGCCTAAGGTCCCAGTCCGCCCCTTCCTATGGGAATTTTGCAATGCATTATTGGATCCTATGGTTTGTCGACTTTCGTTCTAAATTGCCGCCTTTTCTCTCCACTAACCGGTTTCCCTCCGTTTTTCGATCGATTGTGGTGCCATCTCGATTTTCGACTTCACGTGTAGCAGTGGCTGTGGAAACTCATTTTGTCAAAACTAAAAAGCCCAAACCACGTGAATTGTAATTTTCAGACGGAAAACTCTATTTTCCATTTCAATTATTCATTTACGTGTTAATCATGCAATTAGTTTTAATTTGACGAGTCCCTCCTATACGTCATCGTTTATTATCCAGAATGGAGTCAACTTTGAAAAAACTACTCACCAACGATAAAGACCTCATTGACGAAGTAAGATTATTCCATTCTCTTTGAACTACCTGATCGAGTTAAACGTTCCATTTAAAATAACTAATTCTTGAAAAAAGGTTTTCATTCGCTAATCATAACCGGCTTACTGATAGCACGTTGCCACCCTCGTGCACATGTCAGGCAACACAAATTTGCTTCCCGCAAATAATTGGAAACATCACGTCTTTTCTTCTTTGTATTTTAAGAGCAATAATGATGGTCGAATTGATAATATTGCCAAAAACATCAAATAACTATCAAGGAACCATAACTTGTTGCAATACATGATGGGTCTTAAGGATGCTGAGGCCAACGAAGGGATGAATGCCATGGAATAGTTATACAGAGAGCACCTATATGTGGACCCTCGACCCAAAAAAATTCCACCGAGAGTCCTGATCGACTTGAAATTTTCAGGACTTCTTCTGATCTTAATTTTTGGCAAAAACTGAATAGTCCAGGCAAACTAAGCCTAGGGGTGGAAAAAATAAGGTATTTTGTTTATCCACGGAAATGTGTAGGGGTTGGTCCCCTGATTAACCACAAAAAAGTCCATTTTTTGGCGATTTTTTTCGTTTTTTCCCTAATATCTTGAAAACCGTAGGTCGTAGGCGAAAAGATTTTTAGTACAAAATTAAAGATAATTAAATTTCCTATAATTTTGAGCTGATACGATTTTTTGTAGGACCAAACGTATCGGAGCTACGAGGTTGCAAAAAAACCATGGCTTTCTATTTTGACCTCTGAAGGACAGAAGACGTCATCTAATCAAAAAAGTGTACTTAATAAAAGTTGTAGAGAATTTAATTACTTTTGAGAACCAACCCTAAAAAAAAATTAACGGTCAAAAGTCGGGGGTGGGGGTAAATTTCAAAAAATTTCATTCAAAAATTGAAATTTCAAAAAAAATGAATAAAAACAAAATTAAGGTTTATAAAATTTGCTACAAATTTGATTTACTAAGATTTTTTTTAGGACCAAACGTATCTGAGTGACAGGTCCTTTTGGAGTAAAAAATGTATTTTTGAAATTTACCCCCACCCCTACCTGTTGATTCTTAATTGATTCTCGATAGTTGATTTTAAATGGAAATTGAATTCTCTACAACGTTTACTTAGCATGCTTTTTTGATTAGAAAACGCCTTCCATGATTTTTTCCGACTTTTCTGAAATCTGACTTTTTTCATAGGGAAAACTCGAAAATCCCTTTTTTGTCACCTCGTAGCTCAGAAACGTTAGGTCCTACAAAAAATCTTAGTGAATCAAATTTGTAGAAAATTTTATAAGCTTTAATTTTGTTTTTATTCATTTTTTTGAAATTTCAATTTTTGAATGAATTTTTGTTTTGAAATTTACCCCCACTCCTGCCTATTTCTCGTTAATTGCTTTTTGAGAGTTGTTTTCAAAAGGTAATTAAATTCTCTACAACTTTTATTAAATCCACTTTTTTGATTAGATGACGTCTTCTGTCCTTTAGAGGTCAAAATAGAAAACCCCGGTTTTTAGCGACCTCGTAGCTCAGAAACGTTTGGTCCTACGAAAAAATCATATTAGCTCAAAATTAAAGCAAATTTAATTATCTTTAATTTTGTACTAAAAATTATTTCGTCTACTATTTACGGTTTTTGAGATATTGGTGAAAAAAACGAAAAAAATCACCTTATAAACCTGACGCCAAAGCGCACGGGTTTCGGTTATGGAATTTTTTTTTGGTTAATCATGAGACCAACCCCTACACATTTCCGAAGAGAAACAAAATACCTTTTTTTTCTTCTTTAATTTGGCCTTTTCGGGCTTAGTTTGACTGGACTAGAAGCTGAAAATAAGGTTTTTTTAGGCTGCTAGGAGGATTTTTTTGTCTGACTGATTATACTGACCTCATTGATGTTTTCAGGGGACCAAAGAGTTAAAACAAATCTTAAATCATCCCGATTGTATCGGACAACTATGTACCGTACTCGCCTCTTCTGCGGAGACCGAACTTCGCCAATACGCCGCCGTCATTCTCAAAAGACGTTTCAACAAACAAGCAAGTTGGAACAACTTGAACAACGAGGTCAAATCCACGTACGTTTATTTATTTTAGCGGAATTCCGGAGGAAAGCAGGCTATTGGGGCCGGCCTTACGGTGGCTTTCGGCTTAAAGGCTTATATATTCGTAATCAGGACGATCTCCTGATCACGAAAATAGTAGGTCCATTCGAGAACGCTGGGTCGATATCTATATATATATATATATATTAGTATAGATATATATATATATAGATATATATAGTATCATATGATATATATATATATAGGTATGATAGTATATATATATATACTACCACTACGATTCGACTACTCTTATTGTTACTTTTATACCCTCGCAGGGACCTGACTTAATGTTACTCTTGAGGTAACATTAAGAGGTAGCAATAAGAGGAATAATTTTCTCCTCTTAGTCGTTACTCTCAAAAGCGCGGAGGGAAATTTTTGTACAGCCACGCGTAGCACGGCCCGGTAGCCGTGTAACTGGTTTTTCACACAGACGCCCAACCTGAATATCGGCTCAATGGACGTCACTCTCTCGACCCCTCGTTTCTTCTGCAAAGTCAACTCGCTAATTTGTGCATATCATCGGTGCCAACCTTAATTAAGATTAAGGAAAAGATTAGGGGAAGAGCAAATAAGTGAAATGAAACTTAAAAAGAAAAGAGAAAAAAGAGGTAAAAAGAAAACGAAAGATAAAGGCCGGTTATATAATGACTGATTAAAACGACTTTCACATCATCTTTCAGGAGTGCGTCCTTCTTTACTGAGGAAGACAAGTGGTGACATCCTTTGTGATTTTTAGATGTAACGACAATAATACAGTAGTGTGTAATATTTGAGTTTTTGATGTTAAAACAAACGCGGAGTGATTGTCAGCTGTAGACACACAGATTTGATGTGTCATGGTTTGTTACCGAGTCGTATTTTTTATAGAAATTCCGTTGCTTCCCCCCTACCACATTCTTTTTAAAAGGGGGTTTCTTTCGTTTGAAACGCTCGTCTCCATCGATGTATCTTTTCCTTCTGTTGCCCCGACCGTGCCGCCGGTCATCACGGCGGGATTTGGCACCGTATTGCTAGCCATCTGTTATTAGCGGGATTCATATTTAATAACTAGTCGCTGATATATCAAATTTCTAGAATTCTCGAATATTACATTAGTGCTTGTAATCATTTTAATGAAAACATTCAGATACAAAAATTTAAACATCGTCTATGAACGTTAATATGTGGCATACAGAATAGAGGTTTTGGCACAAGTGTCACAAAAAATTAACCCCCACCACTTCTCGCTCATTCATCGCAAAAAAGCCGTCGAGGGGCGGTTTTCTTGGAAGAGCGGTTGGGTTTTTTCCGGGTGCATAAAAACCCCTTTAAAAAAACACAAGACGGGAGGATTGTACCTTTTTTACTAAAGTATGCAAGTCTACAAAATTACAAAATTTGTACCTCTTGGAAGGTCAGAAAAAATCACAAGTTAGCCCATTTTGGACTATCAACGTTACGCAAAAGTTCAGTGTAAATTTGCTGGATGGGGCACAGAAGTGAACGAGATTTGGGATAATATCCTTTCCACGCACTACACCAATACTATCCAACAGCACTACTGAATCTATAATGTGTTTTGTAAAGTCACCCCGAGTTGATTCAAATAATTATTGTACCTATGTTGATGCGCAATCAGATAGCTGTCGTAGAGTGGCCTAGTGCGAGGCTCTCTAACCAGTGTCGCGCAGGCCATTTATATCAAAATAAT
>JAGWEN010000517.1:0-83217 GCA_018703685.1 Orius laevigatus | reverse complement strand
AGAGTCATTCAGAATACTCAGGGCGGTGATGGTTGATCAGTTGTAATTCAGTATAGTAGTGGACTTAGGGTATTAACGGTGGTGGCGCACTTCATCAGTGGTATTTCATAAAGATATGGCGATCAGGGATATCATGTAGGATGGTCAGATTCATGAGTATTCTATAATACTCGAGTGGTTGTTGATCAGGGTATTAGATAGTTGGTGTATTAGGGGTACTTCATCTGGCTGGGATGATTAGGTTTTCATTGGCTTGCGATAGGTTATTCATGAGGATTGGGTATTAGGTATTCATAGCGAGGATTGCGATCATAGGGTATTCATAGCATGGGCGATCTTGGTGATTCGTAGTATGGTGATTAGTTTGTTCAAGTGCGATATTCAGAGTTAAGGTATCAAAATGGCATTCAGATTATCCCAAGGTGCGACTGCTTTTTTTAAAAACCCTTTTTCTCAAGTCTTCAAGGGAAGCTACCTCACCTTCCCTATTATCAGGTTCGTACCCTAGTATCCTCTTCGTTTTTCTCAATCTCTTGAGTCTTCAAAGTTCCAACCTTTCAAATCAAATTTTTTTCCCCAAGGCATAATTTTTAGGGAGCAAAAAGGAGTTTCGACGTTTTGTGTGTCTGCAGTTGGCTTGGTAGGGGCGAGGGGGTGTTCGATTCCAAAGTTGACCGTCATTTTGTAACGAATCGGATTGAGGCCAACTTGGAAGGAAGTAATGGCAAACCTTTCTCTTAGCTCCAGGCTTCCTCTCTGCCCATGATAACCTCTTACGATACAACACAAACCCAGACTCTTTCACATGACGTTATTTTATCGTATCTTCACCTTTTTTTAGCACAAACTTTTTTTTACATCAAAATAGGACAAAAACCGTTGTTTTTTGGTTTTTCTCCCCCTTTTTTTTTTGGTCTAAATTCTGAAACTTACAGTTCAATTCGTTTTATATTATATTGCATTTATGAAATACTTGCGTATGTCCTGTAACATCTAAGAATAGATCAATGATAATCAGCATGATGATACTACATGGGGTCAGGACTCGGACGTTACTGTGTAATGATTCCGACTCCTAGCTCCCACTCGCCTAATATTTTATAAAAACCATTTAGGATGTTATAGAAAATTTGCAAATTTTCCCGTTTTTGTATTTTTGTTTTTTAACCGGGAAACCCTCTCGACAAAATAATTTATTTTTCCTCAAAATTCAGGTTTTTAAACTAACAAATTTCCCACTTCAATAATTTGGTAAATTTTATTGAAGAACGTCTAATTTTTTCAGTAGCTGAGTAAAAGAGAAATCGTAATCCTACGCTTATAGTTCGTCTACAAATAATTAGAGCAGGAAAACAAAAAAAAAAAAAAAAAAAAAAAAATAAAGAAAACAAAAACAAAAAAAAAAAAAACAAAGCTTTTTTAAACATTTGATTTTGTGACATTAAGATCCAAAAGGTGCGATCGAACACGGATAAGAAAACTCTACGGTGTGTTGTAAGGTATCATATGGCTTTATATACGAAGCAATGTTAATTATGGCCGCAGTGCATGAGTTGCTCTTAGATGACAGTGGCATATTTCGGGAGGTTTGGTGTGGGATGTGTATAAAACATTTGGCACGAACTCTGGCTATTTAGCGTGAGGGGAGGATTAACTGATGCTCAAAAAAGGGGGGGGGTGGAAGTGGGGGGGTGAACAATAAAAAAACTAATTATCTATTTTTCGAAACCAAATAACGAAATTTTACTGTACATTAACTATGTGCATGAGTAATTACGCGGAGCTAATTTCGGCGTAAAGTTCTTAATTACTTTGTTTTCATTATTTACGGTGCTTTGTTTTCTCCATAGTGTTGCTTCCTTTTTCATTCTGCATAATAAAAATTTTGTCTGTGACAAAGTGTGACCCCTAACACTTTATACAACTACCCTTTCAGCTTTTATTTCTATTATTTTCTTCCCTCATTCCCAAATCACCCAATCCAACTGCCTTTTCTTTTATTATTTTTTCTTTTTAATTTAATTGATCTTCTCTACTTTTTTTTTTACCGTCGCCATAGCTCTACCTCCTGTTACCTTTTTTTTATTTTCTTTCTTTCGTTTATTAATTTTTCTTTGATCTTTGTCCCGCTACACTCCTTTTCTTCACTTTCTCTTTCTCACGTGACTTCTTCCTTCTTTTGTCCATTCTGTCGCACCCCCTCGTTTCAACCACTACATTTTTTTCCCAAACTACTGCCTTTTGGTTCCTTAAATTTTTTTCTTTTATTCCTCCTCACCTTTTCCTCTTGTTTCTTCTTGTTTGTATTACCTTTTTGATGCTATTAAGTCGCCTGCATTTTTGTTACAGCTTTTAATCCCTTGCTTCGTCTATACCATTCTTTCTTTTCTCTTTCCCTTTATCAACCTAGCCTTGTTCAGTAGTACCGTTTTGAACTTTTGTCTTCCGCGTTTTCTCCGTGTGTCTTTGTATTTGTTCACACGTTCTCTATTTGTTCGTCCTTCTTGTTCTGTTTCTTCACTTTTTCTTTTTCTTGCTCCCCCCGTTTCCTTACCACCACTATTTTAGCCCTCGTTTCTCTACTTAAATCTTCATTATTTTTGCCCCATTCCTTTTTCCTTTTTTTCTATTCATCCCTATTATCACTACTGACCCTTTTTTTTTTGTAAATTATTCTTCTTCTTAACTCCTATTATTCCCGTGCTTGCCTTACGGTTGCTGCGTGGTTGTTTAGCCTCTCTTCCTTATTCTTTTTTTCCTTGCCCCTCCACCTTCCCCTATTCCCACTTTATTCTCCTTATTCTCTCTACTTCCCTCTCCCAATCCCTTTGCACCCCCACTTTACCCCTCACCTTTTTTCATGCCTCTGTCTTTCCTGTGTTTTTTCCTCATGGTTTCTATCTTTTCGTCTTTCCATAATTCTCCCCCTTTATGTCCTTTTACCGCCCTTTCCGTTCTATCTTCCCTTGGTTGTTCTTTTCTTTTTCTTTTCCTTCGTTTTTCCTCCTATATTTAATGTTCCTTGTGGAACATGATAATTCTATACTCATTCATCCTCCTACTGTGTTTTGTTTTTCTTTTCGCCTCCCTCTCTGCTCTATCTTCTCTACTCCCACTCTTTCCCCCTTGCTATACGTTTCGCTCTGCAAAGCTAAACTCCTCCTCACTCCCACCATTCGTCTTTTTTATTTTTCCCTCTTGTTTTTTTCTTTCTTTCCCCCTTTTACTTCCTCTTTCCTCTATTCTTTTTTTCCCCTTTTTCTTTTGTTTATTTCTTTACTATTTTTTTTTCATCCCTTCTTTTTTTCTCATTGCGTGCCGTTCTTTTCCTCTTTTTCCGTCGCCCTTCTAATCTCTTTCTCTTCACCTCTTCACTTTCTCTTTTCTTTTCCCCCTCTATTCCCTTTTCCTCCTTTCCTCTCTCCTCGATTCGTTCCTCTCATAATTCTCCCTCCCTTTCATTCTTCTTTTGTTTATTTTCCTTCTCTCTTTCCCTCTTCTCTCCTCTCCTCCTGTTTTTTCTCTTTCCTTCTGTTTTTCGCTTCCGTTTCTTCTCTGTCCTTTCCCCCCCGCCCCCTTCTTTTTTCCCTCTCTTCCTTTTCTCTCCTGCTCTCTTTTTCCTTTTCCTTTCCTTTCTCCCTTTTTTTTTCCTTCCTCTTCTCTTTCCTATGTTTTTAGCTCTTCTGATTCCCTCCTCTTTCTGTCACTTTCTTTTCTCTCCTCCTCCCTTCGTTTTCTTTTTCCTCCTTTTTTATCTCCTCCTTCTCTTCTTTTCTTCGCTTTTTTCGTCCTCCCCTACCCTCTGCCTTCTTTGAGGTTTCCTTCCCCCCCTTAGCCCTCCCTCCTTTCCCTTCGTGTCCCCCCTTGCTACGTCTTCCTTTCTTTGTAGTTCCTCTCTTTCCCCCCCTTTTTTTCCGCATCCCTACTGTTCCTTTCCCTTCCTTTTCTCTCTCTCCTCTGTCCTTTCTCTTTTACCATTCCCTTCCTCGCTTCTCCTTTCGGGACGAAGTTCCCAATTTGCGACAAATCGCCCAAACTGGCAGCCCAACTTTGACGGCTCACAGGGCTGTCAGATTGGGCCTTATAAAATAAGCCCAATTTGCAATAAATCGCCCAAACTGGCAGCCCAACTTTGTCGAATTAAGGGTTGCCAGATTGGGCCCTATAAAATAAGCCCAATTTGCTATAAATTGCTTAAACTGGTAGCCCAACTTTGTCACATTCAGGGTTGCCAGATTGGGCCTTAGGAAAGTCGCCCAATTTGCATTTAAAGACCAACCTGTCAACCCAGTCAAGAGCCCAACTTTTTTAGCCAACAAGTTTGCCAGATTGGGCCTTATAAAAGTAGCCCAATTTGCAATTAAAGACCAACCTGGCAACCCAGTCAAGAGCCCAATATTGTAAGCCAACTGATTAGCCAGTTTGGGCCTTATAAAAGTAGCCCAATATGCTATAAATCGCCCAAACTGGCAGCCCAACTTTGCTGGTTTAAAGGTTGCCAGATTGGGCCTTATAAAAGTAGACCAATTTGCAATAAATCGCCCAAACTGGCATCCCAACTTTGTCGTATTATAGGATTGCCAGATTGGGCCTTATAAAATCAGCAAAATTTGCTATAAATTGCTTAAACTGGTAGCCCAACATTGTCGGATTCAGGGTTGCCAGATTGGGCATTATTAAATAAGCCCAATTTGCAATAAATTTGCAAAAAATCGCCCAAACTGGCTGCCCAACATTGTCGGATTACTGGAGAGCCAGATTGGGCCTTATAAAAGTAACCCAACTTGCAATAAATCGCCCAAACTGGTAGCCCCACTTTGTTGGATTACAGGTTTGCCAGATTGGGCCCTATAAAATGAGCCCAATTTGCTATAAATTGCTTAAACTGGTAGCCCAACATTGTCGGATTCATGGTTGCCAGATTGGGCATTATTAAATAAGCCCAATTTGCAATAAATTTGCAAAAAATCGCCCAAACTGGCAGCCCAACATTGTCGGATTACAGGAGTGCCAGATTTTGCCTTATAAAACTAGCCCAATTTGAGATAAGTCGCCCAAACTGGCAGCCCAACTTTGTCCTATTGCAAGATTGGGCCTTATAAAAGTAGCCCAATTTACAATAAATCGCCCAAACTGTCAACCCAGTCAAAAGCCGAACTTTGTCGGATTGCCAGATTGGGCCTTATAAAAGTAGCCCAATTCGCAATAAATCGCCCAAACTGGCAGCCCAACTTTGTCGGATTAAGGGTTGCCAGATTCAAACTTGGAATTAGAATACCCTAAACAAGAAAAATAAAATTCCTAAAATAAAATAGTGCACCTTTTGCAATTTCAGGTCTCTTGGTCTACTATGTATAGGCTTTTAGTTTGTTGTTAGCAACGGCCCTAGCTTTCCGTCTCCATGGAAACATATCACATCGTAGTTTCATTACAACCATTCGAAAAACAATTTCGGTAACATTTTTTTTATTTACATTTAAAACACTTCCCTATTTGAAATGCACCTACATAGACTCATTTTCTAAAATATCGATTTTTTGCATAGCACCGCAATAATTTGTAAACTTTCAAACCTAGGCGCACAGAAAATGTTTTTTTCCCCATTCGAAATACAAAAAAATGAAAGTTTTAAACGAGTTGACACACTTGGGGGTTAAAGAATTTATTTTTGCGAATTTACAGCGCCGAATAGGTGCATAATGGATATTGACCGTCCGGTTACTCGATGGAGAAGAGAAGGAAGGCCATCGACCAGTTCGCCGAGTGAAGATATTGTGGAAAGGCCTAAATCGAGGAGAGGGACCAATTTTTTTGCAGTACGTCAAGCACTTTTTTCACCTTTTTTAGATAAGCTTAGTTCACAAGTGCTTCAAATGGTCTATTCAAGTAGAAAAATCTGATCCCACTCAGGGGCGGATCGGGCCGCCGGGCGGTGGGCCGCTGCCCTCGATGGCCGGTGAGGGCCATTTTAAACTAAAATAGGAGTAAAAAAAAGCTGAAAGAGCAAAAAATTCGAGGTACTGAAACATTTCACACGAGCCTGGGCTATTCGAGAGGAAATCGAGGTTCTAAGAGTTAATTTTTCGTCGAAAAACTTCGAAATCGAGGTTTTAAGAGTTAATTTTTCGTCGAAAAACTTCGAAATCGAGGTTTGAAGACTTAATTTTTCGTCGAAAAACTTCGAAATCGAGTGTAGCTGGGGCTATTCAATAAGTAAAAAAACACGGAAATTGCACTTTAAACGCTGATTCTGAGGTTTTTTGAACAAAAATTGGCTCTTAAAACCATGATTTTGGGGTTTCTGACAAAAAATTGTCTCTTTGAAGTTGATTTGAGGTTTTTTTTTAAACTGAAATTTGGCTTTAGAAATGTTGACTTTGAGGTTTTTGACGAAAATTTGGCTCTTAAACCTTCGATTTTGAGGTTTTTGGACGAAAATTAGGCTTTACAAATGTTGGTTTTGAGGTTTTTGAAGAAAAATTGGCTCTTAAAATGTCAAGTTTAAGGTTTTTGACGAAAAAAGGCTCTTAAAACTTTGATTTTGAGGGTTTTTAAAGAAAAATTGGTTCTTATAATGTCGATTTTAATGTTTTTGATGAAAAATAGCGTTAAAATATGTTCAGAAAGAGAAGAAAAACTAAATTTTTTGGGGATATTTGGGGGAAAAAAGGCCGGTCTAGTGGATGCGCCCGGTGAGCCGAAAACGGCCGATCCGCCCCTGAATTCCCACTCCCAGGATGGCATGAAAATTTGATTGTTTGAATTAGCAGGGATCTCCTAGTGAAAAGAAAAGAATGCGTCCACCATCGGCTGCTTTGAGGGCGTATCCTTCATATGCTACTCCATCAGCTAGACCGTCCGGGATGATGACATCCGAGAAAATGCCGATATCATTGCAAGTAAGAAAAGAAATTGATTTTTTTTTCTCAAATATTGTTTCTTTTATAGAGAGAACGGCTCGTTTCTCAGCAGGGACTTAACGTCCTTCGAACGGCAACTGGTCGCGGGCAAAGCAGTCGACTTATCCAGGACAAAAGGTACTTTCAAGGATTGATGCAGCTCAAATTAGGGCAACTTTCGACCGAGTTGGCTTCTTTGCAAAAAGAGATCGAAAGGAGCACACGTGAGCAAGCTTCGGTCGCTGTCTACGATAGGAAGGTCAAAGAAATGGCCATGGAATTGACAGGTGAGGTTCAAATGATTCTTTCTTCCTAGTTTTTGGTCAGAATTACAGGGAACGCTTGCGGATCACAATATGGCTTTGGATAAAATAAACATCGGGAATGACAACTACAAAATTATTTCTGAAACTAAAGAACTCGCTTCTTTGAACGATGCTGACGTTTTGTCATTGGAAAGCCTCTTTTCTGATAGAATGCGGCGTCAAGAAGCGTTGAAAGAATTGGAAGAGCAAATCGACAAAGTAAGTGTGGGGAGGTGGTGGGAGGATCGAGAAGGGAGGTGATGGGCGAATGGGGAAGTTGGTTATTGCACCACGACTATGTGCTTAAATGGCTTCGCTTTTTGTTTTTATAGGAAAAATACAAAGCAGAACAGCTCGAGGCTGAAATGAACAATTCCGAAAAGGAGAAATTCAACTCGCTCAAGAAACAAAAGAACGAGCAAATGTCCAAAGTTGAAAAGCTTCAGAATGAAATCAACTCGCTGAACAAAACCAAAGCAAACATGGCAGACCAAGTTTACATCTCTCCGGTTGGTAGAAAATAGTCGAATTCATTGTCTTGACGTTATTTTAGACGAAGGCGGAATACGTTCAGATGGAGCTGAAGCTCTCGGAGCTAGAGAATAAACGAGAGCATTTGATAAACGAAATGAAAACGAGTCTCACCCCTGAAGAGCAAAGGCGACAACTTTTGAACAAGGTGAAACAAGACAACGCGCAAATGGCGACAATGAGGAAAGCCATCAATGATATGCTCGAAGAAATCAAAGAGACCGAATTGAGCCTATCGCAGTCAACGCAGGTATTATGACCTCTATATCTAAGTTATTGTAATAACGTCGGATTCGGGTTTTTGGGGAAGGGTCTTCCTGACTCCCAAGGGTCAAACTGACTTTTGATCTTTGTCGGACATGACTTTGTCTGTGGTGCCGGCCGTCCGGCCGTCCGTCGCCTTTTTTTTTCCGGAACACTTCACGGCCACAATTTTCATCCGATTTTCACGAAATTTTCACACAATCTTCCTTTCGTGGTTATCTTGAAAGTGACGAGAGCGATTTTTGAAATTCGACAAAATGGCGGAGATATGTCTGTCTAAAGTTTGCAAAAATGTGCTACGGCCTTTCTACCGGTCCGATCTTCACCAAATTTTAACCAAATAATCTTCACGTGATCCCGATTAAATTTCATTAACTAATTAGGTAATTAATTATGTAATTAGGTAATTATGACTAATTAACTTAATTTTCCCATTTTCATAAAATAATCACCAAATTCAAGTTATGATTGCAAAAAAAAAAATTTTTTTTTCAAAGATTAATTATTTAATTAATGAACTAATTAGGTAATTATATTGAGTTTGAGTGAAATTAATCCCATTTTCATAAAATTATCACCAAATTCAAGTTATGATTGAAAAAACATTTTTTTTTTCAACAATTAATTAAGTAATTAAATAATTAACTAATTAGGTAATTATAATGTGTTTGAGTGAAATTAGTCCCATTTTTAGAAAATTATCACCAAATTCAAGTTATGATTGAAAAAAATTTTCCAAAAATTAATTAATTAATTAACTAATTAGGTAATTATAATGTGTTTGAGTGAAATTAGTCCCATTTTTAGAAAATTATCACCAAATTCATGTTATGATTGAAAAAAAAATTTTTTTTCAAAAATTAATTAATTAATTAACTAATTAGGTAATTATAATGTGTTTGAGTGAAATTAGTCCCATTTTTAGAAAATTATCACCAAATTCAAGTTATGTTAGAAAAAAAGGATTCATTTCCCCCGAAATTTATGAATCCCCCGAAATCTGTAAACCTTTGAGAAAGTTCGTGTCTCTGGGCGAGCTCCAGGGCCAATATTTAAAATAATCTTTCCTCAAGGCAATAGATGATTCCAAAAGTTCGAGCAGGATGGCCAAGTATATGGAACTCAAAGGAAAAGAGCAGGCGATCGAAGATTTCCTAACGTCCGTCGAATCCGTCAAACTTGATGAAACTCATAAGCTCGAAAGTTTGGGAAACGAAATCGTTCCTTTGCTTAAGAAAATTGCTGAAAAAATCGCCGTCGTCCCTACTGCTGCTGACTACAAGTCTCTTCAGCTGAGCAACACCGTCTCCTCGGAGATGCTAAACACTGTCAAGTCTATTGGAACCGAGCATGGAAATTTAATCAAATATTTGAACAAGGTAGGACATAAAAGATCCCTTTATAAATATATTTTTTCAAAGGTCGAAGTGATGGTTAAAAGCGTCGAATCCGAATTAGAAACATTGAACAAAAAGATACAAACGATGACGTCAGATATAAGCACATATTCAAACATAGTCGATCTCGAGAATGATATTGATGTTAAAAGAGTAGCATTAACTAAAGCAAAAGCGACATTGGAAGCTAAAAGGCCCAATACCAAATCAAGACATCAGGAAGCCCTAACCGAATTCAACGATATTCAGGTATGCCCGTTCGTATCACCGAAATCCGTCTTATTTTAGGATTTCAGAAAAAGTTGGTCGAAAATGAAAACCATGCTCAGATATCGTATGTGGAGAAAAAACTGGCGACGATCGAGCAAAGCAATTTCGCCATCAATGATTACTTGGATGACGTCAAAAGCGAGCAAGACGTCGCCATTTGCAAATCTAAAGCTCTAGACATCGTTCAGCATCTTAATGTCTACTATAGAAATAGAATCGTTTAAACCAAATTGTCTCTTTTTTCATTGTATATGGTATTAGTCCAGTCAAACTAAGCCTGGGGGTGGGAAAAAATAAGGTATTTTGTTTCTCTACGGAAATATGTAGGGGTTGGTCCCCTGATTAAGCTTTGGACGCTAGAGCGTTTTTAATGCGATTGTTTTTTTCGTTTTTTCCTAATATCTCGAAAACCGAAGGTCGTAGGCGAAAAGATTTTTAGTACAAAATTAAAGATAATTAAATTTCCTATAATTTTGAGCTGATACGATTTTTTGTAGGGTCAAACGTATCGGAGATACGAGGTTGCAAAAAACCATGGTTTTCTATTTTGACCTCTGAAGGACAGAAGACCTCATTTAATCAAAACAATGTACTTAATAAAAGTTGTAGAGAATTTAATTACCTTTAAGAACCAACCCTCAAAAAAAAATTAACGGTCAAAAGTCGGGGGTGGGGGTAAATTTCGAAAAATTTCAAAAAATGAATAAAAACAAAGTTAAGGTGTATAAAAATTGCTACAAATTTGATTTACTAAGATTTTTTGTAGGACAAAACGTTTCTGAGCTACGAGGTGACAAAAAAGCTGGATTTTCGAGTTTTTCCTATGAAAAAAAGTCAGATTTCAGAAAAGTCGGAAAAAATCATGGAAGGAGTTTTCTAATCAAAAAAGCATGCTAAGTAAACGTAGAGAATTCAATTTCCATTTAAATTCAACTATCGAGAATCAATTAACGACCAACAGGCATGGGTGGGGGTAAATTTCAAAACACTCAAAAAAATTCAGTCAAAAAATTTTACTGAAAAAATTCAAATTTCAAAAAATTGTATGAAAACAAAATTATAGTTTATTAAATTTTGTACAAATATGACCTAGTAAGATTTTTTGTAGGACCAAACGTATCTGAGCTACAAGGTGACAGCTCCTTTTGGAGTAAAAAATGTATTTTTGAAATTTACCCCCACCCCTACCTGTTGATTTTTAATTGATTCTCGATAGTTGATTTTAAATGGAAATTGAATTCTCTACAACGTTTACTTAGCATGCTTTTTTGATTAGAAAACCCCTTCCTTGCTTTTTTCCGACTTTTCTAAAATCTTATTTTTTTTATAGCAAAAACTCGAAAATCCCGCTTTTTTGTCACCTCGTAGCTCAGAAACCTTTGGTCCAACAAAAAATCTTAGTAAATCAAATCTGTAGCTTTTATGAGCTTTGATTTTGTTTTTATAAATTTTTTTGAAATTTACCCCCACCCCTGCCTATTTATCGTTAATTGTTTTTGAGATTTGTTTTTAAAAGGTAATTAAATTCTCTACAACTTTTATTAAGTCCACTTTTTTGATTAGATGACGTTTTCTGTCCTTTAGAGGTCAAAATAGAAAACCCCGGTTTTTTGCGACCTCGTAGCTCAGAAACGTTTCGTCCTACGAAAAAATCATATTAGCTCAAAATTATGGCAAATTTAATTATCTTTAATTTTGTACTAAACATTATTTCGCCTACTATTTACGGTTTTCGAGATATTGGCAAAAAAACGAAAAAAATCACCCTAAAAACGCAGGGGACCAAACCCTACACATTTCCGTAGAGAAACAAAATACCTTATTTTTTTCTTTTATTTGGCCTTTTCGTGCTTAGTTTGACTGGATTATATAAATAAACCTCCAAAATATGTTGGAAACAGTAGCCAAGAAAGTTGCCTCATATCAAGCATTATCAGTGCGATCCTCTAGCACCTTTGGGGAAGCAGGGAGCGCTTGGCATGTCAGTGAAGGAAAGCTTTTCAAAATATCAATAACGTTTACTTTAAGGGCTATGATTTATACAGATTAAAAGTTTTCGCTATATTCTATGATTTGAATTAGTCAATAATTTTTTTTTAAACATAATATGATAATAATAAAAGTTTGACTGCTTGAGTGCGAGGCGGTGGCCGGTGAACCGTCTTTGAAAAACCGCCGGTAGATAGCACAACTATAAGTACACACAGACTCGTACACTGCCTTAAAATAAACCTAAATCTTATTTACAATATTAACATTTTTTCTTTTTATTTCATGTTTAAATTACTCTTTTTATTGACATTTTTCGCAGTAACGCTTCACAAAACAAATTGGTACAAAATTATCACGACAATAACAATTCTTCGAACACATTTTGAAACCTCACCCCTGATTTGATGCTGTAAAATACAAATTTTTAAAATTAATTTTTTTTTATTGCATTACTACCATGACTAAATCCTGACTAATGAGAAACGGACATTGAACACATTTTAAACAAAAACATTGAAATATGCGAATAAAAAAGTAAAAGTGCCAAACCGGATTGAAAAGCCATTATGGAGGCATAACCTCAAAAAAGAGATTTACATCAATTTTTGATAACCATTAATGGAAGGTAATAAACATGAAATAAGCATGGTAATAGGTTATAACCTTCCAGACATGAAAAAACCATTTTGTAACCTCCCCGGATTTTTGGTTTTGCACTTTTACTATCCAAATTGGAACCGAGTAGGCCACAAAACATGATCTTGGACTGCCAAATTTCGCCTAGAACTTTCTTTTATTACCGCACTAAGCGCTAGCATCGCCGACAACGTTTCATGGCGCACTCGATTCTAGAACACTTTCAATTTAGCCAACGAATCTCATTATTTCAGAGAAAAAACAAAACTTTAAATACATTTTTTTGACGTCTTAAGCCCTAAAATCACCACTATTTTAATTTCATCAAGCATTTAGAAAGGTTTGACTTGATATTTTGACTTCCTACGAGCATTTTTTCACAAAAGGTTAATTCTTCCGTTCAATTTTCATTTGCAGTTGAATCATTTGTAGGAAAATATTTGCAAATGTCATATGAAAATTATCAAAATATAATTATACAATAGAAATTAATTACATTATGTACAGAACACAAAATACTGATGATATTAGAAATCGAATTTTTTTACTTATAGTCAATGTTTTTATTTTTATTATTATTGTTTTATTACTTTCTACATAATGTACAATGTTGGAGCACTAATCATAGTTTATTCATTTCAACGTTATTTTATGCCATTACTATTTGAAATGGAAACAAATCATGGATCAGAAAGGTATTAAATTCCCAAATTATTGTAAATTTTCATGAGTTTTTGGCTTTTATACCTTTGTTACTTTTTACCACAAGCTTATCAGTGAGATCTCCTGCCAAGTTTGTGATAACAGTTGATATGATGCAGGTTGGCCAACTTTCTTGGCTCCTGGAACAAATCAGCAAAACTAAGATCGTTTGAAAAATTGGAAACTGCTTCTTGATAAAAATTTTAAATTTTATTCGCTTAAATTACCCTTGAGAAAAATTTAAATTTCCCAGTAGTAGATGTCTTGGTATATTTGTCCCATAAATCCTAAGTAATACAGTTGAAAAATGATCCAAAGCAAAATTTTTGCAAAAAGGTATTGGGGTAATGGCAGGCAAAAGCATTATATATTTCAATAGAACATAGTTTTCGCAAACAAAATGCATGCTAAATTGCTTAGGTTGGATATATTGTCTATTATCGTTCTCTGCATCTTCCCATTTACTTCCAGATGAATGAAAAACAATAAAAAAAGATCCACAATTCGTTTCAAACAATCACATGACCGCTTCTCAATTAAAAGAATCCGAATTTTCAAAAAATCTGGATGGGGTAAGTCATTTCTTTTATGAGCCATTGGTTTAAATACAGTCCAGGTTCAGTTTGTTCCATTTTTAAAAAAATCGGAGCAGAACTGGTGAACAAAAAAATCGTGGTGAGAAAATTATTTTATTCACATTTACAAAAATTTAGAATCTATCATTAATAAGCCTTCACTATATCAAAAAATTAGCTTTTGTGTACTACTACTGTCCTAGGTGTTTAAAAAAATGGCTGAAATAAACGGTTTTTATACAAAAAGTGACATTTTTTTAAATGAGAGAAAATTTCTAGTTTGTTAGGGAATGTGCTATAAATTAAACAAACGCACATGGATGGTAAATTTTTGAAAATATTTGATGCAGAAAGGAGCCAAAAAGGTTGCCCAACCTGTATCATAACTGTTATCACAAAATGCCAACATGAAGTTGAGGTTAGGCAACCTTGGCTCTTATCAGCAACAGATTTTTTTGCTTTTTTTCATTTATTCTTGGCCAATTTTTGAGATTAAACCCGCCTTTCTTTCACCAAAGGGCGATTGTTTTAAAAAATATAAAGAAAAAGCAGTGAGGTACATGGTTTTACCCTTTTTTCGCACTCGGATCTTTGAGACTCAAGAACCCTGACGTTCTTTAACCTCTAAGTTGAAAACTCCCACTCATCAAAACGTCTGTCATGTCCAATCTTTTCAAGCCAAAAGTTGATTTAGTCAGTCAAAAGCGATCTTAAATGGTTTCATAGGTATTTTTTTGTTGAATCCAATGGAGTACATTGAAAAATGACTCACCCTCGATATTATTATAATACACATATATTTGTTTTTTAAAACAAGAAATTATTTAGTTTACAAAATAATTACAACCTGGAATATACAAAGTCTAACCAAAGACTTTTAGCAGTACGACTTTAATTTTTTTTTTTACTTTATCTATGTACAGGCATTTATACCTAGAGCCGACATAAACGATTTTCAAAACTATCAACAAACAGTAGTAAAAGGATCAACAGCGTTTTTTTTATATTTATTTTTTTATTTTAAATAACCATAATTTTAACAATAAAACAACAGATTGCTTGAATGATAATGTTTCTGTATTGTCTAAACGATTTTTTTTTAGGTTACATTTATTTTTTTTTGCCTCTAAACTTTTTTATGGACAATTTAAAAACGGACATAATGAAGATTATTAACATATTTACAAAACAAAGGTGAAATAAAAAATATACAGTATGATTCACACCTTCCAGTACTGTATTCTTAACTAACGTTATTATAATTAATTTACATTGCGTACAGTCTAAAAAGAAAGGGAGAAAAAAAACGGTGGAGGTACTACTGAAACCCATTTTGTAAGAAAAAAAAGAAAAAAAACTAAAATATTTCTAAAAACACGGCATTCACTCATTTTCCTCATAAAGGGAGCTAAACAAATGAGGAAAAAACATCAATAAGATTCGATAAGGAAAGACAAGAAGCTACGTCTTGGTATTCGTTATATTTTAACAATTTATCTCAATACAATAACAATAATTGAAAGCATAACATGCCAAGGATAACAATTTTTTTTAAATTTAAACAAATCGAACAGGATTGCTATTGGAATCTTTTACTTTAACTCTATTGATGAAATGAAACCCTTAGAACTTAAATATTTTATAACAGTCTTACTAACCTTTACTGTGTTTGACCATGAAATTCCTACACCCGAACTTTAATAAAATAAAAAATTGATTTGATCACATAGGCTTCATTTCCACTTACGACTAGTAGAGGTTCAGATTTTATTTACATTAGTAACAAATAAAATATACAAAGTAACACTTTTTACTTTTAAGGCTTAGGTAATAATATCGATGGTAAAGAAAAGCCTCATGGTATAAAATTCCCGAATGGGAAAAAAAAACTGCAAATTGGGGGCAAAATTTTTAAGTAATTAACATGAATTTTTTAGGTGCTTGAAATTCGGCTGAAAAATGGGCGTCTTATTGATGTTGATTCATCTTGTTTGAAAGAAAAAAACCGAAAGAATTGGGTGAAGGTTTTAATGTCGTATTTTAAAGTGGGATGGCACAATCCACTTCTACGCTGTTATAATAATAGTTAATAATAATAGTAATACAACAGTCACTTTGTTTTTGTTTTTAAATTTTTTTTTTGTATTTTTTTGTTTTGTTTTTTGTATTTTTTTGTGTTTTTTTGTTTGTTTTTTAAATACTCGCGATGTTTATCATTTTTTGAACATTTCTTTCTTTTTGCTGCTTATCTCTAACTCCATCAGTTTCTTCCACAATTCTTCTCTTTCCTTTTCCCTTTTCTTCTCTCTGGAAAAATAAATTTGAAGATATTATTGTTTTGAATCAGAAGGGATAGGTTTTTTAAATTTACAACATAGGGAATATTAAAAAAGTCTTTAAATGGTTAAAAAAGAGCCACTCGTTTCAAAAAATCAAGCTAAAAAGAGTCTTAATTGTCGTAAAGGATCAAAATTTAGTCAAAAGGGCTCCTGGTGTCCAAAAATGATCCAAAATCAAGCTAAAAAGTCCTGTTTGTCGCAAAAGAAATTAAAACTAGTAAAAGGGCCCCTAGTGTCCAAAAAAGTATCACAAACTATGCTAATAAGGGGGGGGGGAGTAAAGGAACAAAATGTGGTCAATAGAGCCCCTTATCTCCAGAAATCAAGGAAAAAAAGGCCTCTGGTGACCAAAAAACAAGCTAAAAAGGGCTTTTTTATGGCAAAGAACAAAATCCATCGAAAAGAGCCCCTAATCTCCAAAAATCGATGTGAAAAGGGCTTCTTTTGATAAAAAAACAAGCTTAAAAAAGGCCTATTTGTCTTAAAAACAATAGTATTTAATAAAAAGGGCCTCTAGTGTCCAAAATGGATCAAAAACAAGCAAGAAAAGGGGCCTATTTGTCGTACAAAGAATAGTATTCGTTAAAAGGGCCAAGAGCCCAAAAAAGGATCACATTTTAAGGTAATAAGGGCAAATTTTCGTAGTAAAAAAGCAAAATCTGGTTATACGGGCCTCTAGTGTCCAAAAAGGATCGAAAACAAGCAAGAAAAGGGGCCTATTTGTCATACAAACAATAGTATTCGTAAAAAGGGCCTAGTGTCGAAAAAAAGGATCACATTGAAGGTAATAAGGGCCAATTTTTGCCGTAAAAGAGCAAAATCTGGTTATAGGGCCTTTAGTGTCCAAAAAGGATCAAAAACAAGCAAGAAAAGGGGCCTATTTGTCGTACAAAGAATAGTATTCGTTAAAAGGGCCAAGAGTCCAAAAAGGATCACATTTTAAGGTAATAAAGGCAAATTTTCGTAGTAAAAAAGCAAAATCTGGTTATACGGGCCTCTGCCTCTAGTGTCCAAAAATGATCGAAAACAAGCAAGAAAAGGGGCCTATTTGTCGTATAAAGAATAGTATCTAGTTAAAAGGGCCTCTAGTATCCAATAATGGATCCCATTTTAAGGTAATAAGGGCAAATTTTCGTTGTAAAAGAGCAAAATCTGGTTATAAGGGCCTTTAATGTCCAAAAAGGATAAGGCAAGAAAAAGGGCCTATTTGTCATACAAATAATAGTATTCGTTAAAAGGGCCTCTAGTGTCCAAAAGAGAATCACGTTTAAACTAATCAGGGCCAATATTCGTCATAAAAGAACAAAATCTAGTTATAAGGGCCTTTAGTGTCCAAAAAGGATCGAAAACAAGCAAGAAAAGGGGCCTATTTGTCATACAAAAAATATTATTTGTTAAAAGGGCCAAGAGTCCAAAAAAGAATCACATTTAAGCTAATAAGGGCCAATTTTCGTCGTAAAAGAGCAAAATCTGGTTATAAGGGCCTTTACTGTCCGAAAAGGATCGAAAACAAGCAAGAAAGGGTCTTATTTGTTGTACAATAAATAGTATCTAGTTAGAAGGGCCTCTAGTGTCCAAAAATGGATCACATTTTAAGCAAACGTAGGCCCAACTCTGCTGGCTATTGTGTTAATCGGCTTAAAATGAGTCTTACTTTTGGCGATCCGCTTTATATGACGATGTCAACTCATCAAAAAGTTTACTGTTCATTTCCATAAAAGTCTTTAAAACGTTGTAAACCAAGGCAACTATCGTTTGGTTCCAGTGTTCTTTGCTGATGCGATAAAGAGCGGGAAACATTATCGGCATGATAACGTGGTTGTTTTCTTCCATGAGGCTCATTATGTACTCGTTATTCCAAAAGTATAGAGCACGTTCAGCAACCTAGAAGACATTTTATAAGTAATAAGATTAAAATAATAAAGCAAACCTGAAAGTGAGGGCTAGAAACACATCTTGATATTTGCCGGAATAGAACATCTTGAATTTTAACAAACTGTGAAGGCTCAATTACATCTAATATTTCTTCTATTTCGCCCAGAAACATAACCTAAAATGATAATGTAAAATAAATTTTTTTTTTTTTCTCCAAATTACCTCTTTTTGGCTGCAAGTTTTTGGCCAATATTTAAGAAGACCCTTGACTACAGGTTCTGTGAGCGTTGGGTCTTTTTCAATAAACTGTACAACACAGTAGGCAAGCTGAGCATGATACAACGACAAACATTTGACTTTATGAAGTGGTATCAAAACTTTAACTAGAAACTGTTTGTGCTCAGCTTTGAGTGGCAAAGCAAATCCATTGATGATGCTGGAAAAAATTCAATTTTTGAAAAATTGCAGAGAAAAAATTTAAAATAGCTTTTTTCCATTGTCCAGTCAATCTACGAGGGAAATAAATGCAAAAATAAGGTATTTTGTTCCTCTGTGGGAATGTGATTAATGAAAAAAAAGTCCTGAACGTTTTTTTTTGTCGCCTTGTAGCTCAGAAACGTTTGGTCCCACAAAAATTCTTACTAGATCAAATTTGTGGCAAATTTAATAAGCTTTAATTTTGTGCTTAAAACTTTTTCACCTACGACCAACGGTTTTTGAGATATTGGCGAAAAACTGAAAAGAAAAAAGTCTCGAACTGAAACCTGTGCCCGCTTTTTTTGTCGCCTTGTAGCTCAGAAACGTTTGGTCCCACAAAAATTCTTACTAGATCAAATTTGTGGCAAATTTAATAAGCTTTAATTTTGTGCTTAAAACTTTTTCACCTACGACCAACGGTTTTTGAGATATTGGCAAAAAACTGAAAAAAAAAATTCGCCTTTAAATCGCTCCTGAGGGCAGGATTCAGTTCAGGACTTCAGGATCAGGGGACCAATCCCACCACATTACAGCAGAGAAAAAAAAAACACTTTTTTTTCCCTCCAGGCGTATATTGGCTGGACTAATTGAAAATCTTGTTTATATGATAGAATGCAAATTGATAATTACCTCCCCAAAATTTCTAAAAGCTCCCCTACACCATTGAAATGCTCCGTTTCGTAGACAAACCTGTTAATAAATAAAATTCGTTAAAAACATGAAGGAAATTTAAAGTCTGGCATTTTTAACGGAAGCAAAAAATTACCTCAAAAATATATTATTTATCTGCTTCCTTATAAAAGCCCTAAGTCCCAAAAATTTCCCATAAATACGGTGAAGTACAGTCTTAAGGAAGTCTCGCTCTCTTGGATCCTCACTATCAAAGAGCTCCAGCAGCTGAAATTAAAGAAAAATTAATTGAAAAATATGTTAAGGCGGATTTTGAGTCCACTGTCATGTACTTTTTGAATTATCCTAGTGCAACATACCTGAAGCACGAATTTTTGGTCGATGACTTTCTTCCCGATCGTGGGTTGAAAATCTGTAGATTCGAGAAACCGTAAAAAAATTTCATAAACAAGCTGAAAAAGTTCAAATTAAAATAAAGGAGGTTGAAAAAAAAAGAATTCGTTACAGATAAGTGGGGCCAAGATGCTTCTAAAGTAGGGTCGTCCTCTTCAGGATCAAAGTCAGGATTTTCACTCGGAGGTAAAGTCCTGAATAAGTTAGCCGAAATCTAGAAAAAAATAAAAATTAACTTCCAGGCTCGTGAACACTTTTTTTTTTTTTACCATTTTAAGGATTTCAGGATACACGGGTTCCGTGAGAACTCCTCTCCCTGTTGATACATATTCGACTAATTCATTTAAAGTCGCTCTTTTGGTCTCCTTCCCTTTGATATCCGCAGTCGGATCCATAAAGTCGAACGCCACACAACATTGACGGAGTTTTCGTATAAAAAGTTCTTCTTGCTCCGACGACGCGACATCTGAAATCATAAAACAAATTTTAATTTTTGAGCAAATTTTATTATTCATAACTGAAAAATAATTCAGTTTACATTAGGTAATAGGTAAAAAGTCCTTGATTCAAAGGAAAATAGCATTTAAATTGTGACACAAAAGATTTGTTTACTTTTAAAAGCCTCATTTAAAGCAACCCTCAGATAAAAATGTAGACCCATTCAAGGGAAAACCACTCAACCACTAATGTCGATTTAACCTAAAATAGCGGCCACATTGACTACAGAAAAATGTGGCCGCCATTTTAGGTTGTGTGGTCTATAGACTGTAGGGCGAGTGATCAATTTTAATTTGTTTTTGTGGTGTAGATAACCGCCCCAGAAGGTTACGGACAGGAATTAGCCACCAGAAGAAGCGTGGTATTATGTTTCATGTATGATAAATGGCGCCAATGGTGCTCAGGACGGTCGAGTGTGGTGGTAAGACTGGATAACCACCCCAGAAGGTTAAGGACAGGTTTAGCAGCCTGATTAAGCGTGTTTTATATTGTATTATGTTTCATAATTGTTAATCGGTGTCAATGATGGGGCCATCATGGTGGTCAGGATGGCCGAGTGTGGTGGTAGGACTGGATAACCACCCCAGAAGGTTAAGGACAAGGTTAGCAGCCTGATGAAGCGTATTTTATATTGTATTATGTTTCATAATTGATAAATGGTGTCAATGATGGGGCCATCATGGTGGTCAGGATGGCCGAGTGTGGTGGTAGGACTGGGTAACCACCCAGAAGGTTACGGACAAGCTTAGAAGCCTCATGAAGCGTGTTTTATATTGTATTATGTTTAATTGTTAAATGGTGTCAATGATGGGGCCATCATGGAGGTCAGGATGGCCGAGTGTGGTGGTAGGACTGGATAACCACCCCAGAAGGTTACGGACAGGGTTAGCAGCCTCATGAAGCGTGTTTTATATTGTATTATGTTTCATAATTGTTAAATGGTGTCAATGATGGGGCCATCATGGAGGTCAGGATGGCCGAGTGTGATGGTAGGACTGGGTAACCACCCCAGAAGGTTACGGACAAGGTTAGCAGCCTGATGAAGCGTGTTGTACATTGTATTATGTTTCATAATTGTTAAATGGTGTCAATGATGCCATCATAGTAGTCTCTGCAATTAAAATTACGTTGAGTTATAAAGTAGTAAAATTGTGTAAGAAAAAAGAGCAAGAAAGCTCTACCTCCTATGCCTTATTGGGGTAGTTTCAGAAAAGATTGCTTCGCTGTTTTTTAAAATAAAAAAAAATATATTTTCAGAATGGAAAGTATCGCCGTGGGTTTTTTTCCAAGGCTGTAGGATTCGGATTACACCGACTATCTATAGTGCTAATGCCTAGGTTTAAACCCATAAATTATCGGTTTCAACCTAGATGGCTTAAATGTAGTTATCTCATGACTATTAGTTATCTCGATATTGAATAAACCTTTTCGTTTATTTTTATTGTTTACGGAAGGATAATTTAAAAATAGGCGAAGGTTTCGGTTTGAGAATAAAAAGGGCGAGTGGGAGGGACGTCGCGAAGTGGGTGGATGCTGTCATCTGCGGCTTCTCCTTTCCCATTCCACCTTCGGGGTAAATTTAATTAGAGCCACGTGCTTTGTTCGATGGCTTCCAGGGCCCTAGACGTGTTCGAAATGGTCCCGACGACGTAAAACCGCAAGTTCACGAGCTGAAAGAAACCCCCTCGACTTTATTACGAGTGTAAATCATGAGAAGGACCCCGCGCAGTCGCAGTTTACCAATCAATAGGTACAGATAACTCTCACTTTTATCGGCTTCTACTACCCCCTTTTAGAATCTCTGAATGGAGCTCGAGGGGGGAGGAGTGCCGAGGAAAAGTTGTAGTAAGTACGCGAGCATTTTTACGTAAGAGTTCGTCGACGTCACTGCTTATTTTAACATCTAAAAATACAAATAAACCAAAGAGGGTACTATTTTTTCCCCCAGACACAACAGCATCGCTCATGCGGAACCTCCCTAATACTATATAAAACATCAAGAGGTGAACTAGTAATGAACTCCAAATATCGAACCTTAGCGCCAAAAGGGAATTAGATAAGATCCACCTCACGCGAAATGAAATATTCATAATTCAAGTGAATAGACGCCAGCGAG
Organism: Orius laevigatus; assembly: GCA_018703685.1. NCBI lineage: Eukaryota > Metazoa > Arthropoda > Insecta > Hemiptera > Anthocoridae > Orius > Orius laevigatus. The sequence goes on along the minus strand of JAGWEN010000517.1, from coordinate 61,318 downwards.
GATTCCGAAGGTGTTGGTGCAAAATTAGCAACAAATAAACATTTTTCGTATAAAAAAAATTTGCTGGGCGGAACGCTGCCGCGTACATAGCCCCTACCTCTTAAGACCATACCCTGTACATATATGGTACACATTTGAAGGTCCAGGGGGGAAAAAAGATGAAAGTCACTTTTTTTTGTCGATTTTGAGAGCGCAGGGGCTATGGAGTACTATCATCTGGTAGAACAGCAAGGGGAGGGTGGAGGCGAGAATGGTCCGAAATGTACATGAAAAGATTCGGGGTAAGGGCAGGGGCAGACTGGCCCGGGAGAGAGGGTGGATAGAACCCCCACCCCCTCGAGAATCCCCCAAGGGTCAGGCTTTTAGCGTTATTTTTGCTCAGTGGCTCCCAAACTGGAGGCGCGCCCCCCTAGGGACGGCAAGGTGTCCCCCCCTTTTTTGTTCAAATATCCCCAAAAATTCGTGAAAAACCTCAAAATCAACATTAGTAAAGCCTAATTTTCTAAACAAAAATAACAAAAAAAAAAAAAAGTAAAAGTAAAAAAAAAAGAAAAAAAATCAACATTTGTAAAGCCTAATTTTCGTCAGAAAACCCTCGAAATCAACATGTGTGAAGCCTAATTTTGGTCAAAAAACCTCAAAATCAATATTTAAAAGCCAAATTTTCGTCAAAAACCTCAAAATCAACATTAATAAAGCCAAATTTTGGTCAAAAACATCAAAATCAACATTTGTAAAGCCCAATTTTGGTAAAAAGAAACCTCGAAATCAACATTAATGAAGCCTAATTTTCGTACAAAAACCTCAAAATCAACATTTAAAAGCCAAATTTTAGTCAAAAACCTCAAAATCAACATTTGTGAAACCTAATTTTAGTTTAAAAAAAAAAAAAAAACACCTCAAAATCAACATTTATGATGCCTAATTTTCGTCCGAAAACAACGAAGTCAACATTTATAAAGCCAAATTTTCGTCAAAAACCTCAAAATCAACATTTATAAATGCCTAATTTTCGTCAAAAAAACCTCAAAATCAACTTTAAATTGGCAATTTTTTTGTCAAAAACCTCAAAATCATGGTTGTAACAGCAAATTTTTTTTGTCAAAAAATCTCAAAATCAACGTTTTAAGTGCAATTTCTTTTGTCAAAAACCTCAAAATCAACATTTTAAAACCCAAATTTCATTCAAAAACCTGAAAGTTAACATTCAAAACTTTAGGGGGAGGGGGGGGCAAAGGTTTTAATTTGTTTAAAAGGGGGGCGCACTGTGAAAAAGTTTGGGAACCTCTGTTTTTGCTGAATATTTTTCTAAGAGTCAATTTTCTGTCAAAATTTTCTGCCAACCGGGCGCCTCTTAACTGAAAACCCACCCACACCCTAAGGTCCCAGTCCGCCCCTGGGTAAGGGGTAAAATGAATACGTTATTACAAAAGGATTATAGTTTTTCATTTATCTCGAAATGAGTTTTTGCTCACTTTCATTTTTGTCGCCCTGGTCCTTCATTTTATGGCGCTAAAAGGTTTACAATTTATAGAATGCTAATTTTTCTTGGCGGTAATTATTTCACAAAAGGTCTATTCTTAGCGGGCGTTGGCACAGTTCTTCATTATAATTAGACCGGACCGAAGACAACGATGCCGAAAGTCAACCGTCGGATTTGGGCCAATTAAGTCGTTATTTGAAAAGGATACATAAACGTCGACGTTTCCTCCTCGTCATCTCCCAAACTAGACCAGAAATTACCTGAGATTGAAAAGAATTTCAAGAACATCCACATTATAAAACGATTTTGACATTCAGGAACGACTTCCAGAGTCAGACAGAGGCCAATAAAAGTAAACAAAAGGATCCCAGATAAACATTCTGCTGAATCTGCAATTAATTTTCCCTACCTAAAAATTTGAAAAAACTCGTAGGGAAGGAGTTACTAAACATTTGTGAAAATTTTAAGAAAAAAAAATTAAAAAGTTATTATATTTTAAAAATAATAAGAATTCTGAGTGATTCTAGAAATAGAAAAGGGAGTTTATATCCGAGGAGTCGCGTCGGGTGTATTTTAACCGAGGTCCTTCATAACCATTGAAATTTTGTCCGAGTGGCCTACTCACTGCTTCGCCATTATAACGTAACTGCTATAGAAAAAATAGTTTTCGACTTTAATTACTTAAAATTTGAAAAGATATGGTAAATTTGATACGCTTTATGGTTTAAAAGGTATTAAAATTAAAAAGTTGAAAAATAATTTATATTTCATTATTAAAGATGAGGTATAAAACTCAAGAAAAGGTCGGGTAGTTTAGCATGTGGAACTCCCAAAACGGGAATTTTCTCAAAAAGTGCAAAATATGTAGCTAAAAGGGTTCCTAATGTTCAAAAATCGAGGTAAAAATGGCCCCAGTGTATAAAAAGGATCAAAAATCAAACTAAAAAGGGCCCTTTTCATGGTAAAGGATAGGATCTGGTTGAATGGGCCCCTGTGTCCAAATATATCTAAAAAGAGCCCCTAGTGTACAAAAAAGATCAAAAATCAAGCTAAAAGGGCCCTTTTCATAATATAGGAACAAAATCTGGTTGAAAGGGCTCCTTTTGTCAAAAAAAAAACCATCCTAAAAAGGGGCCGTTAGTGTCCAAAAAGGATAAAAATTCAACCTAAAAGGGCCCCTAGGATCCAAAAAGAATCAAAAGTCAAGCTAAATAGGGCCCCTAGTGTTCAAAAATGATTAAAAAAGTCAAGACAATAAGGGCCCTTTTCATAATATAAGAACAAAATCTGGTTGAAAGGGCCCCTTGTGTCATAATTTGAAGGTTCCCTTGTGTCCAAAAAAAGATCAAAACCTACCTAAAAAGGGTCCTTAGAGTCCAAAAAGGATAAAAATGAACTAAAAGGGCCCTAGGGTCCAAAAAGGATCAAAAGTCAAGATAATAAGGGCACCTAGTGTCCAAAAAGTATCAAAATTCCAGCTAAAAGGGCCCTTAGTGTCCAAAAAGGATGAAAATTCAAGCTAAAAGGGCCCTATGGTCCAAAAAGGATCAAAAATCAAGCTAAAAAGGTCCCTTTTCATAGTAAAGGAACAAAATATGATTAAAAGGGCCCCTAGTGTCCAATATGGATCAAAAACCAAGCTAAAAAGGGCCCTTTTCATAGCAAAGGAACAAAATCTGGTTAAAACGGCCCCTAGTGTCCATAAAAGATCACAAATCAAGCTAAAAGGGCCCTTTTCATAATAAAGGAACAAAATCTGGTTGAAAGGGCCCCTTGTGTCCAAAAAAAACTTACCTAAAAAGGGCCTTTGGTGTCCAAAAAGGATAAAAATTCAACCTAAAAGGGCCCCTATGGTCCAAAAAGGATCAAAAGTCAAGCTAAATAGGGCCCCTAGTATCTAAAAATGATTTAATAAGTCAAGATAATAACCCCTAGTTCAAGCTAAAAGGGCCCCTATGTTCCAAAAAGGATAAAAACAAGCTAAAAAGGGCCCTTTTCATAATATAAGAACAAAATCTGGTTAAAAGGGCCCGTTGTGGTCAAAAATATCAAAAACCTACCTAAAAAGGGCCCCTAGTGTCCAAAAAGGATCAAAAATCAAGATAATAGGCCCTTTTCATAGCCAAGAAACAAAAACTGGTTGAAAGAGCCCCTTGTGTCTAAAAAAGCATCAAAAACCAAGCTAAAAATGGCCCCTAGGCCAAAAAGGATCAAAATTCAAGCTAAAAGATCGCCAAAAAACGGATCACTAGTCAAAAAATTGTAGTAAAAAGAGATTAAGAGTAATAATGTTCGATGATATTCGCTAGGTGTGGTTCAGTTGTGGGACGCTCTTAATTATATGGACAAAAAAGCCTTCCCACTTTCAATAAGTGGGAAGACGCGCGGTTTTATACATAAATAGTTTGGGGGGCATTCCTTCCCGAAAATGTCCGAGGGACGAAAAAAAAAGTCTCGGCCGAGGTCTTCGTCCCTTCCGTCGAATATAGGTTATCGAGTTTTCGGAACGAGGAAATGGATCGTAAATCAATAATCATTTTCCTCATCAAGAATTCGACACGTCAAGAAGGAAAAGTCACCTTCATTTTTCAACTTTTTGGCTCTCTTATGTAACAAGCGCGAGGCGTGGAATAAGATAAATCTGATTACAACTTTGGGTTTTTCAAAAAGCCTCCTGAAAGTGAAAAACCAACATCCAACATTTTTTCTCTTATGTAATTAAATTATAAATGTAAATAGGTACTGATTATGTGTCACCTAGAATCAACATGATGATACTTCTGGAGGCAACGATCATTCACTACCTAGGATCTTCAACCTAACCAAGTGGTACATAATCGTGAAGACTCTAATCACTCAACCTTAATTAATACGAAATTGTTGCTCAAATAGGAACCTTGGAAAATAAATAGCTATATGGAAATGAAAAGGTTTAAGGCCAACTTGACAAACAAGCGTTTAGGCCTATGGTATGATTTTTGGAGGGAAAAACTAATGATAAGGTATGTTTCTCAGGAATGAGACCTCTGTTGGTCCCTTGATTAACCAAAAAAAAGGTGGAATGTTTTTGTTTTTCGCCTATATCTCGAAAACCGTAGGTCGTACGCGAAAAAATATTAAGCACAAAATTAAAGCGTATTAAATTTTCTACAATTTTGAACTTAACAGATTTTTTGTAGGACCAAACGTTTCTGAGTTACGAGGCGACAAAAAACCGGTTTTTTTTTCTTACCTCTGATGGAGGGAAGAGTTCATTTGATGAAAAGTTTATAAGAAGTTGTAGAGAATTTAATAACCTTTTAAAAACAACTAACAATCAAAAGGTAGGGGTGGGGGACAAGAAAGCGATAGCCCCCCTTACCTACATCATCACTATCGTTTATATTGCTGAAATCAGGAAATACGGGGGATGGTCCCCTGAGAATTTCATCGCTCGCGTCAAAGTCGTTCAAGAATAAGAATTATAGGATTCTAGATGATTACCTCAAATGGGAAATGAAACTTTTATGATATTCAAATAGATGATTAAAATATTTCATTGGTGAAGAAGTTACAAACCAATTAAGGGAGAATAGCTGTCCTCGGTTTGGTCATCCTGTTCCAGGATAGGGATGAGTTTTTTCAAAAAACGAAAAATGGACGGACGCGGCATTTCGGGCGCAAAATGTTCGAGAGTTGAATTCCGACTGTTTAAGCAGAGAGCTAGTTTGGCGTCAAGAGTCACCCGATAACTCGGCAAATCATCGATAAAGTGCTAAACTTAACTCTTTAGAAATTTAGTTTTCAAAGAATCAAGATAATTCTGTTTTATTCATAAAAGTAATTTTTTTATCATATTTCATTGGAAACCGCCTAAACTGTAATTTAAAAAAAAATAGTCAAAAAAACTTTCCGGACGGACAGCTTTGACCTTTGAAATGAGCCTAGTCCGGACTCAATCAGACTAGCAGTTCTCCCGCACCTAACGTGGCTCCAAAATAACTGTCTTTTTAGATGACCGATCAGATATTTCGATAAAAGCAACAACATATTGACTGAAGTGATATGTGCATTTCATAGCAAATTTTGTCAGCTTTAATTTTTAACTAAGTGGTGATGTCGCTAGGACGCATAGTTTTCGAGATATAGGCGAAAAACTGAAACTTTTGACCTTTGACCTCCTCCTCCTACTACAACTACTACTACTACTTCTACTACTTCTACTACTACTACTACTCCTCTTGAGCTCAGGGTGTAGGAGTAGGGACTATTAATATTTTCACCGCCACACTATTCCATACACGTCTATGAAGTCAAACCTATGGTTCTATCCATTCCCATTTCCCACCCAGCAAACGAACAGGTCTGTTGAAAACTCTTTTTGAGAAAGTTCCCGTTTTGGTGATCCTATTTCCATGTTTTTCCGACTTTCCCAAGTAATCCCAGATTAAACGTACTTTATGATTTATTTACTAACAATATAATTAAATTAGATTATTAAATAATTTAATTATAACGTCTTTGACTCTTTGAATCGCAAGTTCGAGGTAATTCATTCGAGGAATCATTCAAAAGCATTTAAATAAATTAATTAAATCCGTATGTTTTGATTAAATATCTAATAAAATGGTTTTATTTTAAAATGAAAGAAAAAACAAAGGCAAAATAAAAACATTCTCGAATTGTTTTCAAACCTTGGCGGTTTTTTTGACAGGGTCGCCAATTTTTCTATAGGTACCCGCTGTAAAGGTCAAAATACGGTGAACATTTCAGGGTCGTTTTCTTAGCCAAAATTTTTTTATCTTTTTATGTGCCCCCAAATGTGGTTCCCAACGTTTTTTGGTGTGAGGAACATTATTGGGCTTTGAAGGCATAGCAATGATAATAGGTGATTGGGGTAATCCAACTTTTTGCCTCCAAAACTGATTGGATCATCCAAATCATCATCATGTAGTGGATGTGCTAGCCATATCATATGTTGATGGATCCATGGGATGCCTACAGATCTTGGAAGTGGTCGGAATAGATTGTAGTGACGAAGGGAGAGGGATTTTAACCAAAATATGAGACCACACAGAAAGAAGGGGATTCTGTTTTTTCAGGGTGGCACATCTTAAGAATCTGACGACTTCAAAATAAGAAGAAAAAACTGTCATCCCAGGCTTATGACTACAGATCGAGATGGTTAGGTCCAATAGGGAGCTACAAGTCAACTTTGACCATCGATATCTGCCAAACGGCTAGTCCGAATTGGACAAATGATTAATGGATTTTTAGCAAATTTCATGAGCTTCAATTTTGAACTAAGTGGTTTAGTCGCAGAAACGCATAGTTTTGGAGATATAAGCAAAAAAACTGAAAAAAGTGCCGAACTTATGCGATTTTGACAAGGTTCCGGCAAAATTTCAGTCAACACCTGATTCGTGATCAGCGACCCAAAAAACATAAGATAAAAAGGAGATTACGATAGTATCTAAATTTACCCCAATATACTAAAATAAGCCAAAGGGGGTTGTTCTTGAAGGGAGGTAGACCTTTCAAAGAGATCTTCATGGGCCAACGAATTTGACAAACCGAATTCGTTATGTAACTACCCCTAGAGTAGGGCAGTGGGGCATTTTTATATTGTTTTTCCCTTTTTTAGCCACTCCAAATTATTTTTATCACGACTACGGTGGAAAAGCAACACAAATTTTGGTTTGAGGTGGTTGACAAGAGAAAGAGTTTTCCCCGAGGATCTCAGCACTTACAATTACAACTTTTCAGGCTTCTAAACCTTGAGGAAGTAGCCAGTTCCCAGGATTAGTACCCTAAAGTGCTGAGATCCCAGGAAGAAAAAAACAGCTTTTGAACTGATTAACGAATGATCGTTCTTTCCTTTGTTTTAGCTGTCCAGATGTCCTTCATCTCAATAACTTCTATGCAATTGGACTATTTTCAGGGACAAGCTGGTGGTATCCAAAAAGTGCCAGCACCATGACAATATTGGACTTTTCTTTAATCACTAGAATGGCCCTTCGGAAAACTTAATTAGTGAGAGAATTGGAATATGTTTGTTGAAAAAAAAAATCAATTTTATTATTGAAAATGGTTAAAATAAACATAAGGGTATGAGGAAAGTGGAGGTGATGACGATGTGGGGGGAGAAGAGGCGAGATATCGAACCGGGATAGGAGAGCGAGGGGGGGCTCCATCAGGGTTGAATTTCCTTTTTTCACATATCTCGAATCGTAATTCGAGGCTCTTTTCTAGATTAGGGCCCTCAGAGATTCTAAAACGAGCCAAGGTCCGCCTCGAAAGAAAGATTTCTCGGAAAATTGAATTTGAAAAAGACGAATTTCTAACCTGTAAGAAGTGGGAGTGTCTGGAGTTCGACGTCGGCTGAATTTCTGTATCTCGAAGATCCTTGCGACTTCTTTTTCTTTTTGACCGAACGCTTTGCGAAAGGGTCAATCCGGTCGACAAACGCCGTCGACGACATTTTTGAATTTCGGGGGAAATTTTTAAGAAAAACACGAACACACACACACCTTCACGGTCTCGAACACACCGTTTTTCCGGCACGAATTTATAAAAGCGAAAGTCAATTTTGCACGAAATTTGAGTCCGAGGGAACACTGAAAGAAAAGAGTGCGATGGGAAGGGTGGCGAATTAACAAAAAAACGAGGGCCAACTTTTAATTTGAAGAGCACCTCCTTAGATACTGAAACTTCATTAACTGGAGTCCTTCATTATTTTTGGTCCCCCCATAGATTTGAATTCGTGTAGAAACTCGAAAAAAGCGAGATGAAAAATTACGATTGTCGGGGGGGTTACTCGCGTCCGAATGGGAAGGTTTCGAATGGTAAACTTGGTCAAGACGTCAGGCTGCTCGCCGCTAATTCAGACGAAAATCCTTCAAAAAAATGTTGAAAAACTTAAAAGACTAGATTGCGACTTGTAGAGCGAAGAGTTATCTCGAGAAATCTCTTTTTTGGATCGATTTTGAAATTCTTTGAGAGTCCGCACGTTAGGCGGGAAGCTTTTCGGACTCGCTGATGAGTAGGAGCGGGTCACGTCATGTGCTTGACGTTTTTTAAATTCGGCGAAGAGACGCACCCTGGAAATGGCGAGATGTGCTGTTCTTCATACTCTAAATCCCACACTCCCCCCCGATCACACCCGGTCACCGAATTCGTGACGGACACACGCTTTGGATCGCCACATTTCGACCGTTTTTCGTTCGCGTTGAGATTTCCGTGTTGAAGGTTCAAGAATCGGCGACACCCCGGAGAACGTCCGAACCAAGGCGGTCAGGAGAAAACGGCGAGCTTCACGATGAAAAAGGCGACAAAAATAAATAAAAGAGAGGGGGTGTCGCTAATCCGTTTTCGAAGCCTCCGTATCGATCGAATCACCTTCCGACTGAGTTCATTCAAACATTCTTGTCGACCGTCCGCGAGTGACGGGGGGCTTCACTAGGTAAATAAATACGAGGATGACACTCGTTTCGAGAGGATCGCGTACGGGTAGAAGTTCCGCGAAATGTTGCATCCGCTGAAAATAGTCTTTGACGTGAAATAACGCCCTCGACGAGACCGAACGTGATCAGTCTGGCCAACACGCAAGGACGACATCGCGCCGCGCTTATTTTCCCTCCTAGACCTAGGGCCCCCTCTCACTAGCCGCACTAGCAACTCCATCATTATGGAATTTAAATAAAACACTAAATTTGCCCTCCCGCACTAGAAACTTTTTAGTCACGGCAATTAAAAAATCATCTCCTGGCCTATTCGAAGCGGATTCAACTATCGCCGATAAAAATGAAAGCTTTAGATTAGCATGGGACCCCGCGCACTGACAACTTTTAGTTGCTCTCCGGTCTTTGTTTCGGTACAAAATTTAGTCGAAAGAGCCCCTAATCTCGGTGAAAAGGGCCCCTAGTGTCGAAAAAGGATGAAAAATCAAGCTGAAAGGAGCCTTTTTAGACCTAAAGGAACAAAATGTAGTCAAAAGGGCCCTTAATCTCCTAAGATCGTGGTAAAAAAGGGCCCTAAGAGTCCGAAACGGATCAAAAATCAATTTAAAAAAGAGCCCCTAATCTAAAATCGAGGTGAAAAGGGTCCCTAGTGTCCGAAAAGGATAAAAAAAATCAATTAAAAAAAAGAGGCCCTAATCTCCAAAAATCGAGGTGAAAAGGGCCCCTAGTGTCGAAAAGGATGAAAAATCAAGCTAAAAGGAGCCTTTTTAGACCTTAAGGAACAAAATGTAGTCAAAAGGGCCCTTAATCTCCTAAGATCGTGGTAAAAAAGGGCCCCTAAGAGTCCGAAACGGATCAAAAATCAATTAAAAAAGAGCCCCTAATCTCCTAAAATCGAGGTGAAAAGGGTCCTTAGTGTCCGAAAAGGATGAAAAAATCAATTAAAAAAGAGGTCCTAATCTCCAAAAATCGAGGTGAAAAGGGCCCCTAGTGACGAAAAAATATGAAAAATCAAGCTAAAAGGAACCTTTTTAGACCTAAAGGAACTAAATGTAACTAAACTAAATGTAGTCAAAAGGGCCCCTAATCTCCTAAGATCGAGGTGAAAAGGGTCCCTAGTGCCCGAAAAGGATAAAAAAAAATCAATTAAAAGAAAAGAGGCGCTAATCTCCAAAAATCGAGATGAAAAGGGCCCCTAATGTCGAAGAAGGATAAAAAATCAAGCTCAAAAAGGTTTCGTCAAAGGGTCAACATCGAGATGATCGGCCCTGCACTTTCCCGTCGGAGCGGCCCTTAAGAAATTTCCCGATCTCCCGAAGGGTAATTTTTTTTTTCCTGCTACATAATACATATTTGACCCTTGGTCTTCAAGGGAAATATCCGAAGGCCCGCTCCGAAGGAATAGTGACCCTTTTTGGATTTTCGATTTTTGGTGATTAGGGGATCTTTTTTTTTTTTTATTTATTTATTTAAAGGATCAGGGGATCTTTTGGTTAGATTTTGTTCTTTGCATTGAAAAAGACACTTTTTAGCTCGAGTTTTGATCCTTTTTTGTCACTAGGGGCCTTTTTATCTCCATTTTTAGAGATTACGGTCACTTTTTACTACATTTGGTTCCTTTACAACAAAAAGGGCTATTTTTAGCTTGATTTTTGATCTTTTAGCTATTTTTGTAAAAAAAGATTAAAAATCAAGCTAAAAACGGCCTTTTTTGTCGAAAAGTAAACAAGTAACCAAAAGTGCCTACAAGTGAAAACAATTGGTTACTTTTCGACAGAAAAGGCCGTTTTTAGCTTGATTTTCAATCTTTTTTTTTACAAAAATGGCACTTTATTTCGATTTTTAGAGATTACGGTCACTTAAGACTACATTTGGTTCCTTTACAACAAAAAGGGCTATTTTTAGATTGATTTTTGATCTTTTTGCTATTTTTGTTAAAAAAGATCAAAAATCAAGCAAAAACTTCCTTTTTAGTCGAAAAAGAACCAAATGTAGTCCTAAGTGACCGTAATCTCTAAAAATCGAAATAAAGTGCCATTTTTGTCAAAAAAGATCAAAAATCAAGCCAAAAATTTTGATCTTTTTGGCTTGATTTTTGACAAAAATGGCACTTAATTTAGATTTTTAAAGATTACGGTCACTTTTTACTACATTTGGTGCTTTTTCGACTAAAAAGGAAGTTTTTAGCTTGATTTTCGATCTTTTTTGACAAAAATAGCTTAAAGATCAATAATAAAGCTAAAAATAGCCCTGTTTGTTGTAAAGGAACCAAATGTAGTAAAAAGTGACCGTAATCTCTAAAAATCGAGGTAATGTGCCATTTTTGTCAAAAAAGTATCAATAATCCATCTTAAAATAGCCTTTTTTTTTTTATACAAAAGTGGCCGTAATCTCTAAAAATAGAGGTAAAGTCCCATTTTTTTTCCAAAAAAAAGTATCAAAAACAAGCTAAAAACGGCCTTGGCCAGTCAATTTTTAGGAATAATATCGATCCCAGGGGTCTGGACTTGAAGTTTTTATCAAAATAAAACTTCCGAGACGTGTGCCTTTTTAACTACATATTTATTGAGTTCTTCTATAAAATCAAGCAGTGTTACCAGTTTGGGCGATTTATCTCAAATTTTGCTAATTTTTAAGGCCTAATCTGGCTACCCTGTGATCCCACAAGGTCTTCTGACATATTGACATTTTAGTCGATTTATCACCAATCGAACCACTTTTTTGGACCTGATCTGGGTCCAAGTTTTATACTGCTCCCAACCTCTAGGGTTATATTAGGCAGTGGGTCCAAGTTAAGGATAACCTTTCCTTAACCAAGTTTAGGGTTGAAATCTCAAACTTCATCCGATCATCCCAATGTTGACTCTTTTACGACACGATGAGCCCTTTAGCTTGATTTTTGATCCTGTTTGGTCACTAGGGGCCCTATTAACCTCGATTTTAGGAGATTAGGGGCTCTTTTTGTTAGATTTTGTTCGTTTGCAATGAAAACGGCCCTTTTTAGCTTGAGTTTTGATCCCTTATGGTCACTAGGGGCTTTTTTCACATCGATTTTTGGATAATAGGGACTCTAATTGATTTTTGATCCTTTCCGGATACTAGTGGCCCTTTTTACCTCGATTTTAGGTTTTTTTTCTCTTGATTTTTATGCGTTTCGGACACAAATTTTAGGAGATTAAGGGCTCTTTTTAGCATGATTTTTTAAAAATCCTTTTCGGGCTCTAGGGACCCTTTTCACCTCGATTTTAGGATTTTAACTTTCACAAAAAAATTTTTTGATCCTTTTCAGACACTAGGGGCCCTTTTCACCTCGTTTTAGGTTTATTTTTCTTAATTTTTGATCCTTTTGGACACTAGGGAACCTTGTTACTACGAATTTAGGAGATTAGGGGCTCTTTTTAGCACGATTTTTGTTCCTTTTTGAGCACTAGGGGCCCTTTTTACCTCGATATTAGGATTTTTGGGTTCTTTTTCATGATTTTTGATCCTCTTCGGACACTAGGGGCCCTTTTCACCACGTTTTAGATTTATTTTTCTTGATTTTTGATCCTTTTGGATACTAGGGACCCCTTTTACCACGAATTTAGGAGATAAGGGGCTCTTTTTAGCACGATTTTTGTTCCTTTTTGAGCACTAGGGGCCCTTTTTACCTTGATTTTAGGATTTTTGGTTTGTTTTGTTTTCTTGACTTTTGATCCTCTTCGGACACTAGGGACACTTTTTACCTCAATTTTAGGAGATTAGGGACTAGATTAGGGTCTCTTTTTAGCATGATTTTTTTAAAAATCCTTTCGGACAGTAGAGACCCTTTTCACCTCGATTGTAGGATTTTAACTTTCACAAAAATGTTTTTGATCTTGACACTAGGGACCCTTTTTACTTAGAATTTTGGACACTAGGGGCCCTTTTTTACACGATTTTTGCGAGATTAGGGCCTTTTTAGCCCGATTTTGGATTTTTCTCTTGATTTTGGATCGCTTTTGGGACACTAGGGACCCTTTTTACCACGAATTTAGGAGATTAGGGACTCTTTTTAGCACGATTTTTGATCCTTTTTGAGCACTAGGGGCCCTTTTTACCTCGATTTTAGGATTTTTTTTTTTTCTCGATTTTTGATCCTTTGGGACTCTAGGGACCCTTTTTACCACGAATTTAGGACATTAGGGGCTCTTTTAAGCACGATTTTTGATCCTTTTTGAGCACTAGGGGCCCTTTTTACCTCGATTTTAGGAATTTTTTTTTCTCTTGATTTTTGATGCTTTGGGACACTAGGGACCCTTTTTACCTCAATTTTAGGAGATTAAGGGCTCTTTTTAGCATGATTTTTTAAAAATCCTTTTCGGACACTAGGGGCCATTTTTACCTCGATTTTAGGATTTTAATTTTCACAAAAAAAAATTTTATTTTTGATCCTTTTCAGACTCTAGGGGCCCTTTTCACCTCGTTTTAGGTTTATTTTTCTTGATTTTTAATCCTTTTGGACACTAGGGACCCTTTTTACCACGAATTTCGGAGATTAGGGACTCTTTTTAGCACGATTTTTTAATCCTTTTTGAGCACTAGGGCCCTTTTTACCTCGATTTTAGGAATTTTTTTTTCTCTTGATTTTTGATGCTTTGGGACACTAGGGACCCTTTTTACCTCAATTTTAGGAGATTAAGGGCTCTTTTTAGCATGATTTTTTTAAAATCCTTTTCGGACACTAGGGGCCATTTTTACCTCGATTTTAGGATTTTAACTTTCACAAAAAAAATTTTTATTTTTGATCCTTTTCAGACTCTAGGGGCCCTTTTCACCTCGTTTTAGGTTTATTTTTCTTGATTTTTAATCCTTTTGGACACTAAGGACCCTTTTTACCACGAATTTCGGAGATTAGGGACTCTTTTTAGCACGATTTTTTAATCCTTTTTGAGCACTAGGGCCCTTTTTACCTCGATTTTAGGAATTTTTTTTTCTCTTGATTTTTGATGCTTTGGGACACTAGGGACCCTTTTTACCACAATTTTAGGAGATTAAGGGCTCTTTTTAGCATGATTTTTTTAAAATCCTTTTCGGACACTAGGGGCCATTTTTACCTCGATTTTATGATTTTAACTTTCACAAAAAAAATTTTTATTTTTGATCCTTTTCAGACTCTAGGGGCCCTTTTCACCTCGTTTTAGGTTTATTTTTCTTGATTTTTAATCCTTTTGGACACTAAGGACCCTTTTTACCACGAATTTGGAGATTAGGGACTCTTTTTAGCACGATTTTTGATCCCTTTTTGAGCACTAGGGGCCCTTTTTACCTCGATTTAGGATCTCGATTTTTGATCCTTTGGGACTCTAGGGACCCTTTTTACCACGAATTTAGGACATTAGGGGCTCTTTTAAGCACGTTTTGATCCTTTTTGAGCACTAGGGGCCCTTTTTACTCGATTTAGGAATTTTTTTCTCTTGATTTTTGATGCTTTGAGACACTAGGGACCCTTTTTACCTCAATTTTAGGAGATTAAGGGCTCTTTTTAGCATGATTTTTTAAAAATCCTTTTCGGACACTAGGGGCCATTTTTACCTCGATTTTAGGATTTTAATTTTCACAAAAAAATTTTTTATTTTTGATCCTTTTCAGACTCTAGGGGCCCTTTTAACCTCGTTTTAGGTTTATTTTTCTTGATTTTTAATCCTTTTGGACACTAGGGACCCTTTTTACCACGAATTTCGGAGATTAGGGACTCTTTTTAGCACGATTTTTGATCCTTTTTGAGCACTAGGGCCCTTTTTACCTCGATTTTAGGAATTTTTTTTTCTCTTGATTTTTGATGCTTTGGGACACTAGGGACCCTTTTTACCACAATTTTAGGAGATTAAGGGCTCTTTTTAGCATGATTTTTTTAAAATCCTTTTCGGACACTAGGGGCCATTTTTACCTCGATTGTAGGATTTTAACTTTCACAAAAATGTTTTTTTGATCCTTTTCAGACACTAGGGGCCCTTTTCACCTCGTTTTAGGTTTATTTTTCTTGATTTTTGATCCTTTTGGACACTAGGGACCCTTTTTACCACGAATTTAGGAGATTAGGGGCTCTTTTTAGCACGATTTTTTATCCTTTTTGAGCACTAGGGCCCTTTTTACCTCGATTTTAGGAATTTTTTTTGTCTTGATTTTTGATGCTTTGGGACACTAGGGACCCTTTTTACCTCAATTTTAGGAGATTAAGGGCTCTTTTTAGCATGATTTTTTTAAAATCCTTTTCTGACACTAGGGGCCATTTTTACCTCGATTTTAGGATTTTAACTTTCACAAAAAAAATTTTATTTTTGATCCTTTTCAGACTCTAGGGGCCCTTTTCACCTCGTTTTAGGTTTATTTTTCTTGATTTTTAATCCTTTTGGACACTAAGGACCCTTTTTACCACGAATTTCGGAGATTAGGGACTCTTTTTAGCACGATTTTTGATCCTTTTTGAGCACTAGGGGCCCTTTTTACCTCGATTTTAGGATCTCGATTTTTGATCCTTTGGGACTCTAGGGACCCTTTTTACCACGAATTTAGGACATTAGGGGCTCTTTTAAGCACGATTTTTGATCCTTTTTGAGCACTAGGGGCCCTTTTTACCTCGATTTTAGGAATTTTTTTTTCTCTTGATTTTTGATGCTTTGGGACACTAGGGACCCTTTTTACCTCAATTTTAGGAGATTAGGGTCTCTTTTTAGCATGATTTTTTTAAAAATCCTTTCGGACAGTAGAGACCCTTTTCACCTCGATTGTAGGATTTTAACTTTCACAAAAATGTTTTTTTGATCCTTTTCAGACACTAGGGGCCCTTTTCACCTCGTTTTAGGTTTATTTTTCTTGATTTTTGATCCTTTTGGACACTAGGGACCCTTTTTACCACGAATTTAGGAGATTAGGGACTCTTTTTAGCACGATTTTTGATCCTTTTTGAGCACTAGGGGCCCTTTTTACCTCGATTTTAGGAATTTTTTTTTCTCTTGATTTTTGATGCTTTGGGACACTAGGGACCCTTTTTACCTCAATTTTAGGAGATTAAGGGCTCTTTTTAGCATGATTTTTTTTAAAATCCTTTTCGGACACTAGGGGCCATTTTTACCTCGATTTTAGGATTTTAACTTTCACAAAAAAAATTTTTATTTTTGATCCTTTTCAGACTCTAGGGGCCCTTTTCACCTCGTTTTAGGTTTATTTTTCTTGATTTTTAATCCTTTTGGACACTAGGGACCCTTTTTACCACGAATTTCGGAGATTAGGGGCTCTTTTTAGCACGATTTTTTAATCCTTTTTGAGCACTAGGGGCCCTTTTTACCTCGTTTTAGGTTCATTTTTCTCGATTTTTGATCATTTTGGACACTAGTTACCCTTTTTACCACGAATTTAGGAGATTAGCGACTCTTTTTGGCACGATTTTTGATCCTTTTTTAGGGTTTGATCCTTTACTAGGGGCCCTTTTCACCTCGATTTTAGGACATGGTAAATTTTACCCATCCGACCCTTTTCCTTTTACTTTTTCTTAGTTCCCACACCTTATTTTGCCCAAAAAAATCACCATCCTTGATTTTAAACTTGACCGCCAACGTAAACGATTCAACCATCGATGTCATCCTACATCGATTTTTCATCATGAAAATCACTTATACGTCTTAATTATTGAAAAAACACTTTCTTTACTAAACAATTCAAAAACTAATCACATAATTTTGGAAAATAATGAAAATATCGTTGGGGACGGAAGGCCGTGGAGGAGCACATGGCGAGATGAGAAAAGGTGCCCGCTGCCCCGGAGACCACCTGACTTTCGCGCTTGCCGCTAGTTGAGTAATTCCGTCGCCAATTTGACCATCTCCGATCACGATTTTCATTCATTGAAACCCTTTTCCCTACTAACGTAGTTTCATATCTGAGGTGAGCAATTAATTTTTAAACGAACACCCCCAAATCGTTTCCGCTTCCTTTAAAATATCCCATTTCCATGTCACCAACACCTTTTTTATTCAATTGATAGCATATAAGGTTCTAAACGTACAGACGTATATTTACGACAGCATGCTCATTTTTTATTTTTTAACCCAAACGTTTGCCAACTTTTGGCGGTTGTAGTCACATGGTCACCAAAACGTTATTTCTTATAAGTTAGAGTTTTGGTTCTTCTAACGCAACAGGCTATCACTAAAACTTAAGGAAGACAATTTTTCGAAATATGAATTCTGCCGTGTTCCTCTTAGTTCATATTATGTCGCATAAGTGTATTCAGAAACAATGTTAGCTTTCTGTGGACTGATCGACTTGAAATTTTTAGGGGTTTGTCTTATTATATTAAAGAAGTGCTTTGCTTAATTTCAAGTCGATCTGTCTGAAGGGAGCTATTTTATGTATTCCTTATCCAATAATTGACATTTTTTGCAGGATTTTAGGATTTTTGTTTTTTTCTTAATTTTTTATCCTTTTTGGACTCTTAAGTGCCCTTTTTACTTCGATTTTAAGAGATTAGGGGCTCTTTTTAGCATGATTTTTCACTTTTTTGGACACCAGAGACCCTTTTCGCCTCAATTTTAGGATTTTTTTTCTTAATTTTTTATCCTTTTCGGACTCTAGGGGCCCTTTTTTACCTCGATTTTAGGATTTTTCTTTCTTAATTTTTCATCCTTTTTGGACACTAGAGACCCTTTTCACTTGGATTTTAGGATTTTTTTTTCTTGATTTTTATGCGTTTCGGACACTAGGGGCCCTTTTTACTTCGATTTTAAGAGATTAGGGGCTCTTTTTAACATGATTTTTCACTTTTTTGGACACTAGAGACCCTTTTCACCTCAATTTTCGGATTTTTTTCTCTAATTTTTCATTCTTTTTGGACACTAGAGACCCTTTTCACCTGGATTTTAGGATTTTTTTCTTCTTAATTTTTCATCCTTTTCGGACTCTAGGGCCCTTTTTACTTCGATTTTAAGAGATTAGGGGCTCTTTTTAGCATGATTTCTCACCCTTTTTGGACTCTAGAGACCCTTTTCACCTCAATTTTCGGATTTTTTTCTTAATTTTTCATCCTTTTTGGACACTAGAGACCCTTTTCACCTCAATTTTAGGATTTTGTTTTCTTAATTTTTGATCCTGTTTCGACATTAGGGGCCCTTTTATCTCGATTTTTGGAGATTAGGGCCTCTTTTTTTTTTTAATTGATTTTTTTTTATCCTTTTCGGACAGTAGGGGCCCTTTTCACCTCGATTTTAGGATTTTAAGAATTTTTTTTTCTTGATTTTTATCCGTTTTGGACACTAGGGGCCCTTTTTACTTCGATTTTAAGAGATTAGGGGCTCTTTTTAGCATGATTTTTCACCCTTTTTGGACTCTAGAGACCCTTTTCACCTCAATTTTCGGATTTTTTTCTTAATTTTTCATCCCTTTTGGACACTAGAGACCCTTTTCACCTCAATTTTAGGATTTTGTTTTCTTAATTTTTGATCCTGTTTCGACATTAGGGGCCCTTTTATCTCGATTTTTGGAGATTAGGGCCTCTTTTTTTTTTAATTGATTTTTTTTTATCCTTTTTGGACAGTAGGGGCCCTTTTCACCTCGATTTTAGGATTTTAAGATTTTTGTTTTCTTGATTTTTATCCGTTTTGGACACTAGGGGCTCTTTTTACTTCGATTTTAAGAGAATAGGGGCTCTTTTTAGCTTGATTTTTCACCCTTTTTGGACAGCAGAGACCCTTTTCACCTAAATTTTGGATTTTTTTTTCTTGATTTTTGATACTTTTCGGACACTAGGGGCCCTTTTCACCTCGATTTTAGGATTTTAAGATTTTTTTTTTATGCGTTTCGTACACTAGGGACCCTTTTTACTTCGATTTTAAGAGATTTAGGGGCCCTTTTTAGCATGATTTTTCAACCTTTTTGGACACCAGAGACCCTTTTCACCTCAATTTTTAGGATTTTTTTTCTTAATTTTTCATCCTTTTTGGACACTATAGACCCTTTTCACCTCAATTTTAGGATTTTTTTTCTTAATTTTTCATCCTTTTTGGACACTAGAGACCCTTTTCACCTCAATTTTAGGATTTTTTTTTCTTAATTTTTCATCCTTTTCGGGTCTCTAGGGACCCTTTTTTACCTCGATTTTAGGATTTTTTTTTCTTAATTTTTCATCCTTTTCGGGTTTCTAGGGGCCCTTTTTTACCTCGATTTTAGGATTTTCGAATTTTTTTTTTCTTGATTTTTGATCCTTTTCGGACAGTAGGGGCCCTTTTTACCTAGATTTTAAGATGTTTTGAATTCCCAATTCGCTTATCTATCTTCTAAAATTTCTTAAAACTGCATGAACAAGTCGGTTTCATCATTTCATTGATCATTCTTAGCACAGAAAATTCTGTGTAATTTTATTATTTTGTTGTTGCTAATGTGTTTTCTTGTTAGCATCGTTTCAAAATGTCGAATGAAAAGAATCAGACTGAGAATTTCATTCAAAGTGAAAAAAATGCTTTGAACCTTAAATGGCCTGATGGAGAGGAGAAAAAAGAGGTAAAATTTTATTAATATTTCCTTATATTCACCAAATTCTTTTTAGATTGTACTTCCTGAACCTCTTAAAAGGCGACTTTTGGCACTCAAGAAACTTCAGCTTGAAGCTGCACATGTGGAAGCCAAGTTTTTTAACGAGATCCATAAGTTAGAATGCCAGTATAACAAGCTTTATTCTGAGCTCTACGACAAGGTTTGTGGGAAAAAAAGTTAAAGAATTTGGTTTTTTTTCATTGTTATTGTTTTAGAGGGAAAAAATCGTTTCGGGAAGTTATGAGCCGACGGAGAAAGACTGCGAGGTGGCCGATGAAAAGTACAAAGCGGCTTTGACGACGGAGACCTTTGGAAGTGAAGTGATCGCTCAATTGCTCCCTGATGATGTGAACCCCAACAACGAAATGTAAATCAATTTAATTTAAAAAATTTAGGGCTCAAGATGTAGGGCCAGGGGCGGACTGGGACCTTAGGGCGTGGGTGGGTTTTCAGTTTAGGGGCGCAGGAAATTTTGACAGAAAATTGGCTCTTGAAAAAATATATTCAGCATAAACAGAGGTTCCCAAACTTTTTCACAGTGCGCCCCCCTTTTAAACAAATTAAAACCTTTGCCCCCCCCCCTCCCCCCTAAAGTTTTGAATGTTAACTTTAAGGTTTTTGAAGGAAATTTGGGTTTTAAAAGTGTTTTGAGGTTTTTGAGAAATTGATGTTGATTTTGAGGTTTTTTGACGAAAATTAGGCATTTATAAATGTTTTATTTATGGTTTTTGACGAAAATTTGGCTTTATAAATGTTGAATATGAGGTTTTTGGGACGAAAATCAGGCATCATAAATGTTGATTTTATAATACTAAAGTTAGGTTTTACAAGTGTTGATTTTAAGGTTTTTGTACGAAAATTTGGCTTTATAAATGTTGATTTTGAGGTTTTTTTTGGCGAAAATTAGGCTTTAAAAATGTTGATTTCTAGGTTTTTTGACCAAAATTAAGCTTTTTAAATGTTGATTTTGAGGTTTTTGGACGAAAATTTGGCTCTTAAATGTTGATTTTAGGTTTTTTGACCAAAATTAGGCTTTAAAAATGTTGATTTTGAGGTTTTTGACGAAAATGAGGCTTTTTTAAATGTTGATTTTGACGAAAATTAGTCTTTACAAATTTTGATTTCGAGGTTTTTGACGAAAATATGGCTTTTAAATGTTGATTTTAGGTTTTTTGACGAAAATTAGGCTTCACACATGTTGATTTCGAGGTTTTTACTTTTTTTTTGACGAAAATTAGGCTTTACAAATGTTGATTTTGAAGTTTTTCATGAATTTTTGGGGATATTTGCACACAAAAAAAATCTTGAGCTTTCCCACACCCCCCTGGGGACAGCTTACGGCCCCCAAGGGGGGCGCGCCTCCAGTTTAGGAGCCACTGAGCAAAAATAACGCTGACCCGTTCTGTCCACCCCCCCGGGCCAGTCCGCCCCTGTGTAGGGCGGACCCGAGGATGTCCAGTAGGACAGACCCCAATTGCGTCCAGTAGGACCAACCTTATTTGGGAAATCTGACTTTTTTCTTGTTCTAAATCATTAATTTTATTTTGCAGCCCTCAAGATATCAAAGGCGTACCCAACTTTTGGCTCACAATTTTTAAAAACGTCGCTTTATTAAATGATATGGTCCAGCCTCACGACGAGCCTATCTTAAAGCATCTTCAAGACATCAAAGTTATCTTCTTGGAAAGTAATCCAATGGTAAGAATATTCAGCATAAATAATACCTAATCACAAAATTTCTTTTTATTTACAGGGATTTATTCTTGAATTTCATTTCAGTACAAACGAATATTTCACAAATTCTGTCCTTTATAAGAGGTACGAGATGAAATGCGAGCCTTCACCCCAAGATCCTTTTAGTTTCGAAGGACCTGAAATTTACATGTGTAAAGTAAGAAATGCCCTTTTTTTGGAATTTTCTTAGGAAAATCTGTTCTAAATGGTTTTTTTTGTTTAGGGATGTGTTATTGATTGGCACAAAGGTAAAAATGTCACTATGAAGACAATCAAAAAGCGCCAAAAACATAAATCTAAAGGATCTGTCAGGACTGTCATGCAAACCGTTCAAAATGATTCCTTCTTCAATTTTTTCTCACCTCCGACCGGTATACAATCTTCTTCAGTCATAAATAAATAATAATTTTTTTCTTTTTTAGTTTCTGAAGATACAGATGCAGAGATTGACGATGATACTAAAAATCTTTTAACTACCGATTTTGAAATAGGGCATTACATTAGGGAAAGAATCGTTCCTCATGCAGTGCTGTACATCACAGGTTTGAATTTTGCACTTCTTAAGGGGGATTTTTCCATCAGAATTGTTTGTTTCTCATTCAAGAGATGGCAGCACTATCACCCCCAAAAGTTTCCTCGTTTTGGGCACTAAAAATGGTCGGAGAATTTTTTTGAAAAGCGCGTTCTCATTCTTTCGGAAAACTACGTGCTGTTTAGAGAGCAGTTTTTCCGAAAAAGTTTTTCCTGGAAAAATAGAAAATGCAATTTTCCACCAAAACTTTATTTTTGAAAAAACAGGTAGTCATCTTGTAGGTTTTGACGAGCTGATTCCAAATATGCTAATATTAAGAAGATCGGATGAATAGATTCGTCGGTACGAGATTTTTAAGATGCTGCGGGGAAGGGGAGTTAAATTGTGGGGAAGAAAAGATAAATAAACATTTTCCCTTTGCCAAGGTCAGGGTCCTTCAAACCAGTTTTTATTTCAAGGAACCATTTGCCTGCTTTATTTTCTACAATTTTTCTGTAATTTAAATTTTTATCCTTTGCAGACTTTTCTAAAATCTGACTTTTTCATAGGTAAAAATCGAAAATCCAGCTTTTTTTTTTTTGTCGCCGCGTAGATCAGAAACGTTTGGTCCTACAAAAAATCTTAGTAAATCAAATTTGTAGAAAATTTAATAATCTTTAGTTTTGGTTTTATAAAATTTTCTGAAATCTGTTAGCGTTCCGCCCTTCCAAGCAAAACCGCGAAATTTCAGTGCTTAAAGATGGCAAATGTCTAGGTCCAAGCCAAAAAAATTTTGTAATCTCCATCTTATTTTATGTTTTTTGGGTCGCTGATTAGGAATCTGAAGTTTGCCAACAAAAATTTTGCCTGGAACCTTGTCAAAATTGCAAAAAAAAGTCAAAATTTTGGCACTTTTTGAGGTTTTTTGTTTATATCTCAAAAACAATTGATTTAAGCAACTTTACTACTCAGTACAAAATGAAAGTTCATAAAATTTCGCTTGAAGGAAAAAGAGTGATGAGTCATCTTTGCTTCGCCACAATTTCACTCCCCTTCCCCGCATCATCTAAGCCTTAAAAATCTCGTACCGACGAATCTATCCATCCGATCGTCTTAATATTAGCATATTTGGAATCAGCTCGTCAAAACCTACAAGATGACTACCTGTTTTTTTCAAAATTTAAGTTTTGGTGGAAAATTGCATTTTCTATTTTCCCGAGGAAAATTTTTCTGGAAAAACTGCTCTCTAAACAGCACGTAGTTTTCCAAAAGAATGAGAACGTGCTTTTCAAAAAAAATTTCCGACCATTTTTAGTGCCCAAAACGAGGAAACTACTTTTGGGCATCTTCCCTCTTAATTTTTCCAACTCGAGAAACCTATGCTACCCTCAGGAGGGGCGAAAAACCAAGCTGATTTTCGGTTTTTTGCCTATAAGTCCTAAACTAAGTGTTTTCTGGCAAAACACCCTCTATTCAATATTGTAGGGCATACAATTTTCAACAATTTTGAACTTAATAAATTTTCTCGTAACCTTACTGCTTATCGAGATACGCCCTATCAAAGTTTGAGAATTTAAAAAAACAGATGGTTTTGGCCCTCTAATAGGTTCAATTAGTTCAATTTGGCGTCTGATGGGTCAGTTCTATGGTTATTGACCGGAAAAAAAGAAAAGAAAAGGGAGGTTGGTCTCTGCTCTCCCCTCCACCCAGGTGTTCCAGCATGACGAAATTTATGGAATAACCATAGAACTGACCCATCAGACGCCAAATTGAACTAATAGAACCTATTAGAGGGCCTAAACCATCTGTTTTTTGAAATTCTCAAACTTTGATAGGGCGTATCTCGATAAGCAGTAAGGTTACGGGAAAATTTATTAAGTTAAAAATTGTTGAAAATTGTATGCCCTACAATATTGAATAGAGTGTGTTTTGCCATAAAACGCTTAGTTTAGGACTTATAGGCAAAAAACCGAAAATCAGCTTGGTTTTTCGCCCCTTCTGAGGGTAGCACAGGTTTCTCTGAGTTGGAAAGAGAGTCATCCCACCATAGCCCCGAACAAACTGTAAAAGTTTCAAAAAGTCCCCAATTTTTTCCATGTTCAATGTATATATTGACTGGACTATTAACCCATTATTTCAATCTTTTGCAGGAGAAGCATTGGAAGATGAAGAAGAGTACGAAGATGATGAAGAAAGCGAAGATGATATCACGACCGATAGCGAAGATAATGCGTCCGTCGAAAATTTTTACAGCAACCAGACCGGAAACAATCAGAACCCGAATGTTGAATGTGCCCAACAATAATATTGGGACGCCTAATTTTTATCTTATTTTCACTACATTTAAGTTTTATCCTTATTTCGTTACTCTTTTCGTTATTTCTTACCCGACGAAACCAAGTAGATTTTCTTTTCAAATTTATTGCAAGTTATTTGTGATATAGGAGTTGACAGGCTATTTTTATTCGAATTAATAGTTGGCTCATGTTTTTTTAAACATTTTGTTCTCTTAGACTGTTTTCCAAGTTTGAACATCCTATCTAAAGAATTTAACCGAGCCATTGAAAATATTAATATTGAGTATAAAATGTTTTTTAAGTCTCTTCCTTGTTGCTAAGTACCTTTTTTAATTTTTTATGTTCATATTAAATTTTTGTTAGTCTTTTTGGATGCCTATGGTCAAGCCGCTTGATTAATTCTTTGTGAAAATGGTCGATTTCATTCTGGATTGTGTATGTTAAAAGTCGAAGGAAAAGCATTTTTTAAGATAAATATAAGCGTTATTAACTATGTTTTTAAAATTATTTAAAGCCCCTCTTTTCCTCAAAAAAAATAAGTTCAATTTTTTGACGGAAAATTGTCTCTTAAAACCTTGATTTTCAGGTTTTTTTTTTTGTTTTTTTTTACGAAATTGGCTTCACAAGAAAAAAGGTTCTTAAGACGTCGATTTTGAGGTTTATGACAAAAAATAGCTCTTTAAAAAAAATTTTGATTTTGAGGTTTATGACGAAGAATAGTGTCTTAAAACATTGATTTCGAGGTTTTTTGTCAAAAAAATGGCTCTTAAAACGTGATTTTCATGTTTTTTCACGAAAATTTGGCTTCACAAATGTCGAGTTTGACGAAAAATAGTTCTTAGACGTCGATTTTGAGGTTAATGTCGAAAAATGGTCTTATTAAACCTTGATTTTGAGATTTTTTGACGAAAATTTAGCTTTGAAAATGTTGATTTTGACGATAAATGGCTCTTAAAACGTCGATTTTGAGGTTTATGACGAAAAATGGCTTTTAAAAAACGTTGATTTTGAGGTTAATGACGAAGCATTGTCTCTTAAACCTTGATTTCGAGGGTTTTTTTTTTTTTTTTTTTGTAACAAAAATGGCTCTTAAAACCTTGATTTCGAGGGGTTTTTTGACAAAAAATTACTCTTAAAACGCTGATTTTGATGTTTATGACAAAAAATGGCTCTTAAAAAAACCGTCGATTTTGAGGTTAATGTCGAAAAATGGTCTCTTAAAACCTCGATTTTGAGATTTTTTGACGAAAATTTGGCTTTGAAAATGTTGATTTTGACGATAAATGGCTCTTGAAACGTCGATTTTGATGTTTATGACGAAGCATTGTCTCTTAAAACCTTGATTTCGAGGGTTTTGACAAAAAATTACTCTTAAAACGCTGATTTTTATGTTTATGACAAAAAATGGCTCTTAAAAAAACCCGTTGATTTTGAGGTTTATGAGGAAACTTTGGCTTCATAAATGTTAATTTTGACGAAAAATGGTTCTTAAGACGTCGATTTGGAGGTTAATGACGAAAAATGGCTCGTTTATTTTGAGGTTTATGACGAAGAATTGTGTCTAAAAACCTTGATTTCGCGGTTTTTTTGACAAAAAAGACACTCAAAACGTTGATTTTGAGGGTTTATGACGAAACATTGTCTCAAAACCATAATTTTAAGATTAAGGTTTTGAGATTTTTTGACGAAAATTTGCCTTGGTAAATGTTGAGTTTGAGGTTTTTGACGAAAGATTGATTTTGAAATTTTATGAACAAAAATACGTTTCCGAAAACTAAAAATTTTGGGATTTTTGCAAAAAAATTTCTTCATTATGGTGAATTTTGGAGGTTTTATTGGCACATTAAAACCATTGGAGGTTTAGTTTTCCTCTTTTTCTTTGGCCCAGTGGGGATTCCCCCCAGAAGGGATCCTTCAAAAATCAAAGAAAAAAAAACAACATAGATTAATCTATATTAATAAAATAAAACATAAAAATTAACACAATCAATTCTTCACCACACCAGAGTGTAAAATGGCAAGAAATTTAGATAATTCAAGGCTTCAGATCAATGGCTACAATCGAAAAAACAAAACGAAATAAAATGACAAAACACCAATATCATAGGTTATGTGTTATTTTTATGTAAATAAGTATTCATTGTGTGGGAATACAATTATTTTTAAGTTCCCAAGTCATGTTCAAAAAGGTGATCTGGCATGCCCACCCCATTACCACAAAGTAACCATTTCTAAGAGGTATAAAACAGGATTTTTGGCCTGATTTTCTTCTGACAGCAAGGATTAATTATTCCGACCCAAATGTCAACTATTTTCTTCATTGAAATCGTACATTCAGGGTCGCCATTGATATAAAATTTTGATTTTTCTCAAGTTCCCTACCGAAAAACAAGGTTTCGTTATTTCTGTAGGCAAAAAATCCATCAATTGAAGCAAAAACGTGGATCTGATAGTTGGCATTTAGGGTCAATGATAAATGATAACATAAGGTCATCTAGTTGACTATTGGACTTCGAAAAACCGGGTTTTTGAAGTTTTACTTATATCTCAGCTCCATGTGGACCGATCGACTTGAAATTTTCAGAGATTCCTATTATCATATTAGAGAAGATCTGTATAAAATTTCAAGTAAATCGGTCCATAGGAAACCGAGATCTAGCTACCCGAAAACTTGGTACAGTTTGTGAACTTTCGGATGGGCGGAATGCTACCACGTTCCTAGATTTTGCTCCATTTAAAAATAAAATGGTTAAATTTTGGTCCCATACACTGGTTTTAGAGTATTCAGAACAACTGGCTTTTCTAATAGAAAAATATACAAAATGGAGGGTTATGCATGGAAATGAGATGCTTGTTTTGCAGTGAATGGGGAATGCTAAAGTAGAACCTTGATTCAAAAAAATGATGTTTTTCCCAGCTTTCTTTCACTTTATTTCAACATTTAGATAAGAAAACCCCTCAAAATTTTGTCATAATTTTGATTTTAAGTTAATAATTTAACAGAATCTGTATACTTGAAATGTTAAGTGAGGAAATATGCAAAGAAAAAGCGCTTAAAAAATAAAGGAGTTTTCGTCGTTTGATTTTACATTTGCAATAAAAAGTTGACGGTTGCTTCTTTGTCTCCGTGATTTACTTCCAAAACTGACTTGATGACTTCTTTGTCCATGGCAGGAAACATGGATGCGATCTGAATATAAAATTTGTTCAAAAGACGATGAGGGCATTTTTTGTACTCACGTCAGCAAGAGCTTGTTCATTGGCGACATTTGGCATCGGCGCCATTTGTGTGTAGACTGGAATGGGTTCGTACTGAGGGATTCCAAACATTCCTTGTCCTGTCGATGGAATCATGACCATTGGCGCGGAAACATTCGGGTTTCCAAATATACAAGGGTTGATACCACGCCCTAAATTTTGAACTGGCTGAAAAAAGAAATTAAGATTATTCAAGTTTTTTATGTTCCCCAGTCAATCTGTGCCTAGAGGAGGGAAAAAATTTGTTTCTCTGGAAGGGGGTTGGCCTCCTGATTAACCAAGCAAAGTCCCCTACCCGTAGGAAAAAGTGTCTAGAGCGTTTTTAAGGTGATTTTTTTCGTTTTTTCTGCAATATCTCGAAAACCGTTAGTCGTAGGCGAAATAATTTTTAGTACAAAATTAAAGATAAATTAATTTGCTATAATTTTGAGCTAATATGATTTTTTCGTAGGACCAAACGTTTCTGAGCTACGAAGTCGCAAAAAACGGGGTTTCTATTTTGACCTCTAGAAGACAGAAGACGTCATTTAATCAAAAAAATGTACTTAATAAAAGTTGTAGAGAATTTAATTACCTTTAAAAACGACTCTCAAAAAGCAATTAACGATCAATAGGCAGGGGTGGGGGTAAATTTCAAAACAAATTTCATTCAAAAATTGAAATTTCAAAAAAATTTATAAAAACAAAATTAAAGCCTATAAAATTTGCTGCAAATTTGATTTAATAAGATTTTTTGTAAGACCAACCGTTCCTGAGCTACAAGGCGACAAAAAAGCGGGATTTTCGAGTTTTTCCTATGAAAAAAGTCAGAATTAAGAAAAGTCGGAAAAAATCAAGGAAGGAGATATCCTATCAAAAAAGCGTACTAAGTAAACATTGTAGAGAATTCAATTTCCATTTGAAATCACCTATCGAGAATCAATTAACGATCAACATGTAGGGCTGGGGGTAAATTTAAAAAACACAATTTTAACCCCAGAAGGACCTGTTGCCTTGTAGCTCAGATACGTTTGGTCCTACAAAAAATCTTACTAGGTCAAATTTGTGGCAAATTTAATACTCTTTAATTTTGTATTTATACAATTTTTTGAAATTTGAATTTTATTGAATGAAATTTAATTTTTTTGAAATTTACCCCCCTCTTTGTCCTATTGATCGTTAATCCCGGTTTAAAAGCAAACTGGGTTTTTTGCCAATATCTCAAAAACCGTAGGTCGTAGGAGAAAAAGTTATAAAAACAAAATTAAAGCTTATTAAATTTGCTACAATTTTGAACTAAACAGATTTTTTGCAGGACCAAACGTATCTGAGATACGAGGCGACAAAAAAAAAAGGGTTTCCAAGTTTGACCTCTGAAGGAGGGAAAACGTGATCAAATCAAAAAGTTTATTTCGTAAAAGTTGTAGAGAATTTAATTACCTTTTAAAAAAAATCTCAAAAGCAATCAATAGGTAGGGTAGAAAATTAAAAAAAAATTTATTTGCCCTTTTTGGGTGCAGATTGACTGGACTTCATGTCAAATGATCTTACCACATAACTGAGAACAAGGTTGATCCTTCCTTCTTTGCCATCCCCTTGTTTGCCGTTCAAAGGATACCAGTTCTCAAAGGTTTCTCCAGCCATCACATTTTGGGGAATAGGGATGTGTGTCCATGCTATCAACTCATCCATTGTGAAAGAACGCTCATCGTAGATTTCAATGTATATCGAATTCACACCATGGGGAAGTGCGCTGAAAACAAAACATAAATAGAAATTTAAAAAAAAAAATTCCCAAGCCCGGTCCCAACTCAAGGGGAAAGCCCTCACATCAGATGTTGTTTTCCCTCTTACGTGGTTGTTGGCCCCCCCTTTGGTATAAAAAACAAAATTTAACATACCAATGGACTTCTTTATTCCAATGAGGGTTTTTCCCTCCGTTGGGGTCTGTCTGAGTTTCATAAACGCAGTGGCCCACTCTTAGACGAACGTATGGATCCATTCTGACCATACTGTAGCTTTTGACTAATTTCGCCTGTAAAAAATAATCAAAAAATCACTTTCTCCACGATATAATACGACTTACTTGTGCGACGGTGATGTTCAAACGTCCAGCGGTGTTGTAAAATTTTCCGTCGACGAATTGCTGGTGAAGAGCTATCGCGGCTTGTTGGTCGGCAGCTTCTTGTTGTTTTTGTTTGGTCGTCGTCGTAATTTTGAGGAAATCAGGGGGTAATGAAGACAACAAAACCTAAAAGGTTGTCAACCCAAAGTGATTACATAACGTTAGAGCAATTTAATTATTGAAATGATTCATCATGAGTATCTTGATGTAAACGTTAAACCCAATGTTTTGAATAATTTTATTGGTTTTCATCAAAAAAAATAGGAAAAATCGTCATCTTACCACCCTTTGCCTCCTCTTTTCGTTCGTATCGCTCATACTGGGCGAGACAGCTGCCATTTTTTCAATGGAAAATCTCGAAGAAAAGTGAAACTGGGGAAATCTACTGAGCACGACCTTTGGCGGAAACTAGGAGGAAGAAAAATTAAAAAACTTTAGTACGAATTTTATGATGCTTCTTTGCTGACAAGAGTTCTGTCATTCGCTTATCGTTATCACGAGACGCTTATCAGTAGTTACAACATTGATCGCTAGAGTAAAGTGTGATCTATAAAAGTTTAAATTTTCCCTCCTTCGTACTTCAAGTGCGACAAAAGCAACATTTGACCCTTTATAACGAGCCAATCTCTTTCACAGTGGACTTTGACCCTTTATAACTAGCATATCACTTTCATAATGGACTTTGACCCTTTGTAACGAGCCAATCACTTTCATAGTGGACTTTGACCCTTTATAACGAACCAACCACTTTCATAGTGGACTTTGACCCTTTATAACTAGCCAATCACTTTCATTTGACCCCTTTTAACTAGCCAATCACTTTCACAGTGGACTTTGACCCTTTATAACTACTAACTAGCTAATCAATTTCATAGTGGACTTTAACCCTTTATAACGAGCCAATCACTTTCATAGTGGACTTTGACCGTTTATAACAAGCCAACCACATCCAAAGTGGACTTTGACCCTTTATAACAAGCCAATCACTTTCACAGTGGACTTTGACCCTTTATAACTAGCCAATCACTTTCACAGTGGACTTTGACCCTTTATAACGAGCCAACCACTTCAATAGTGGACTTTGACCCTTTATAACGAGCCAACCACTTCAATAGTTGACTTTGACCCTTTATAACGAGCCAACCACTTCATAGTGGACTTTGACCCTTTATAACGAGCCAACCACTTCAATAGTGGACTTTGACCCTTTATAACGAGCCAACCACTTCAATAGTGGACTTTGACCCTTTATAACGAGCCAACCACTTCAATAGTGGACTTTGACCCTTTATAACTAGCCAATAACTTTCACAGTGGACTTTGACCCTTTATAACGAGCCAACCACTTCAATAGTGGACTTTGACCCTTTATAACGAGCCAACCACTTTCATAGTGGACTTTGACCCTTTATAACGAGCCAACCACTTCAATAGTGGACTTTGACCCTTTATAACGAGCCAACCACTTCAATAGTGGACTTTGACCCTTTATAACAACCTCTTTCTTAGAGGACATTGACCCTTTTTATCGTTTCAACCACTTCCTTAGTGTTCTTTATAACAAGCCAACCACATCCAAAGTGGACTTTGACCCTCTATAACGAGCCAAAGAAAATTGCCCTCTTTTAGTAACAAAGCGAAAATTGGGTTGTTTTTAACCAAAATTGGCTTTCATGTGGACTTTGGCCCGTTTTGACAATGGGGAAAAAATGAATTTTTTAAGGTTTTAGGAGAATTTCAGACGAAAATTTTCTCTTTTTTTTTACGTTTAATTTGGAAGGTTAAATGTCCAAAAAAAAATCAGCTTTTATTTGGATGGGGAGTTGAGTTTTTTGGACAAAAAAAGCCAAATTGTTAAACAAAATACTTTACGCTTGCACTCCCTAGCCCGGTCCCAACTCAGGGGGTAAGCTCCTTTTCACTGCACCTTCTCTAACCAATTAATACATGATAAATTAATTTAAAAAAAAAGATTTTTTTTTGTTATTGTTTATTATATTACAAAATATGGTTTATACAAAATATTGACAATCATATTTGGGAGCAAAGAGAAAAAGAAAATAAAGGGAAATTATTCAAAATCTTGATTTATAACATTTTTATTCGAAATCGGCAGTTATAAACGATTTTAATTTGATGAACATTTTTTTTTACTCAAAATTCAGTAAGAACAATGAAAAACTAAGTAAGGCAACAATTCGACTTCATTTTGAATTTACAACAAATTTAACTTCATTTCCAACGAGCAAACAACTTGAAGCAAAACTACCAAGCATATTACAAAAAGATGATTTTTGTCTCTTTTCATAATTTGCTCACTACTTTTGCCACTAATTTAAATCCCAGATTTATAACGTGCAAAATATGAGTGGACACTCAAAAGAATATTACGTTTTCTCATATCCCTATTCAAAAAGTTAGCACGTCTCAAATGAGAAGAAAATTCCTTAAATCGAGTGTCCACTCACACTCGACTTTAAATTTTATTGATGATTTGAACGATAAATCTGGGCTTTTCAAGTAAACTATAACGAATTAAATTTATTGCTTTTTAATAAAACAAGGGAGGTATTCAGACATATTTGATATATAGAGGTTGACTTGAAATTTTTAGAGCTTTTTCAAGTTCCAAAAAGTCGATCCAGTTTCCACACTTTATTCAAATTTTTGTCTTTTAATACCATAAAATAATTTTAAAAATTTAATTTTGAAAAAAGAAATTATGAACAATTGAGCAGGAAAATGAACACATTTATTGAAGTTTTTGGATCGAAATAAACATTGCTGTATGTCAAATGAGGGGCAAATCGGGGGATGAGAACGTTTTCAGTTGTTTTTTTTATGGAGAAAAAATCTAATGAATTCTGGTAAGGTCTTCAACCATTTTGATTATTGTTTCTATGGTGACCTCTTCTTTGACGGCGGTATTCCGATTGAGAATCTAAAAAAAGAATTATTTGCGGTTTTGAAATGTTTTTTTTGACTAACCTCAATGCCTTGAACGACTTCTTCCATATCTTTTCTGGAAAGGTCGAGGAAACTTTCAATAAGGTCGCCGTCGATGAATCCTTCTGCGGGTTCAGTTTTAACTTCGGATGAAAAAGATCTCCAGAAGGAATGAGATATTCGGCCGACTGATTTGATAACTTCGCCTAATCTTTCTTGAAGCTGGGTCAACACGGAATATTGTTCGGATGAAATTTGAGTGATGACTCCTAAAAAGAGGTTAGAATTGGAAAAAAGGTGAAAGGTTTAACTTACCTATAGCACCGCTGACGGTCCCAAAGAGGATGCCATTGTTCAAGTTGTAGTCGCCCAAAGTTTGCATAACTAAAGAACCCTTTCTGAAAATGTTGACTAAATCTCCTAAATGAAATTGAGCCACTTCTTGCATAAACTGTCTTTCTTCGTCATTTGTAGATGAGCTAAAAAGAAACCATTAGTACTTTAGAAATCCACCTTAACTAGTCCTGGGGGCGGAAAAAATAAGTATTTCGTTTCTCTGAGGGAAGTTGGTCCACATAAAAAGTAAATAAAACGGTTAAAAGATTTTTTCGGTTATTCGCCAATATCTCGAAAACCGTAGGTCGTAGGCGAAAAAATTTTAAGGACAAAATTCAAGCTTATGAAATTTCCTACAATTTTGATTTAATAAGATTTTTTGTCAGACCAAACGTTTCTGAGCTACGAGGTGACAAGGCCTTCTGGAAAAAAAAATTTTTAAATTTATTTTATGAACTAAACTTTTTGATTAGATGAAGTCTTCCCTCCTTCACAGGTTAAAATTGAAAACCCCTTTTTTTTTGTCGCCTCGTATCTCAGATACGTTTGGTCCCACAAAAAATCTGTTTAGTTCAAAATTGTAGCAAATTTAATAAGCTTTAATTTTGTTCTTATAGTTTTTTCGCCTACGACCTACGGTTTTTGAGATATTGGCGAAAAACCAAAAAAGTTTGCTTTTAAACCGGGATTAACGATCAATAGGACAAAGAGGGGAGTAAATTTTTAAAAAATTAAATTTTATTCAATAAAATTCAAATTTCAAAAAATTTCGAAAAATTGTATAAATACAAAATTAAAGAGTATTAAATTTGCTACAAATTTGACCTAGTAGGATTTTTTGTAGGACCAAACGTATCTGAGCTACGAGGCGAAAGGTCCTTCTGGGGTTAAAATGGTGTTTTTTAAATTTTTCCCCACCCCTACATGTTGATCGTTAATTGATTCTCGATAGTTGATTTCAAATGGAAATTGAATTCTCTACAACGTTTACTTAGTACACTTTTTTGATAGGATATCTCCTTCCTTGATTTTTTCCGACTTTTCTAAAATCTGACTTTTTTCATAGGAAAAACTCAAAAATCCCGCTTTTTTTGTCGCCTCGTAGCTCAGGAACGGTTGGTCTTACAAAAAATCTTATTAAATCAAATTTGCAGCAAATTTTATAGGCTTTAATTTTGTTTTTATAAATTTTTTTGAAATTTCAATTTTTGAATGAAATTTGTTTTTAAATTTTTTTAAATTAACCCCCACCCCTGCCTATGGATTGTAAATTGCTTTTTGAGAGTCGTTTTTTAAAGGTAATTAAATTCTCTACAACTTTTATTAAGTACATTTTTTTGATTAAATGACGTCTTCTGTCCTTTAGAGGTCAAAATAGAAACCCCGCTTTTTTTGCGACCTCGTAGCTCAGAAACGTTTGGTCCTACGAAAAAATCATATTAGCTCAAAATTATAGCAAATTTAATTATCTATAATTTTGTACTAAAAATTATTTCGCCTACGACTAACGGTTTTCGAGATATTGGCGAAAAACCGAAAAAAAATTCGCCTTTTGGGACTTTTTTTGTTCATCAGGGGACCAACTCATTCCCACAGAGAAACAAAATAACTTTTTCTCCCCCCAGGCGTGACTGAACTATAACTAACCTATCTTTTTGACAAATGAGCAAATTCGATGAGTTTTCAGCACCTAAGAATGTATCGTCATCTAAAATTTCAACAGCGGTCATCCAATTGGGGTTATAGTCACGTGCGATCTAAAAATTAAGTGAAAAAAATGGCCAAATTTGATGTAAACATACTTCTTCAAAACTGCCTTCCATAGTTTTGTACTGGAGTAACGTCATCGCCCTCATTAAATCTCCAATCAATATAAAGTCTCCTTTTGTTTTGACATACAAAGCGATTATGTTATTAAAATGGCTGCATTCTAGCCTCAGCTCTTTTTCAGCAGTCCATTCGAAAAGCCTTACCTAGGAAAAAATGTTAAAGAAGAGAAGAATAATGAAGAATTACAGTGCTGTTGATGCTAGCAAGGAGTTTTCCGTTGAATTCACTGAGTGAATAGCAAGCTCCTTTGATTTCTTTTTCAGTGACAAACTGGAGTCTTCCATCTTCGACAACGAATAATAAAATCCTTCCTTGTTTTGGATCGCTTTCTTCGGGATTTACTATTCCAGTGCCGACGATGTAATAATGGTTGGGGTCATCACCAAGCTGACACGAGATTAAACTTAAGCAGTATTCCGTGTGAAGCATCTGGTGAGCGTGGATTACTGAAAAGCAAGTTTTAAAATGATCATACAAAAGCAGGGGCGGATCGGCCCACCGGGTGCATCTACTAGACCGGCCTTTTTTTTCCTCCAAATATCCCCAAAAAATTTAGTTTTTCTTCTCTTTCTGAATATATTTTAACGCTAATTTTCATCAAAAACCTTAAAATAGACATTTTGAGAGCAAATTTTTCTTTAAAAACCCTCAAAATCAAAGTTTTAAGAGCCTTTTTTCGTCAAAACTTAAAATTGACATTTTAAGAGCGAATATTTTTTCAAAATCAACATTTGTAAAGGTTAATTTTCGTCTAAAAACCTCGAAATGAAAGTTTTAAAAGACATTTTTCGTCAGAAACCTCAAAATGAAAGTTTCAAGAGCCAAATTTTCGTCCAAAACCTCGACCAAAAAATAACTCTTAAAACCTCGACTTCGAAGTTTTTTGACGAAAAATTATCTCTCAGAACCTTGATGTCGAAGTTTTTCAACGAAAAATTAACTCTTAAAACCTCGATTCCCCCTTGAATAGCCCTGTGAAATGTTTCAGTACCTCGAATTTTTTGCTCTTTCAGCTCTTTTTTGCTCCTAGTTTAGTTTAAATAAATAAAAAATTGGCCCTCACCGGCCCTCGAGAGCAGCCTGGTGGGCCGATCCGCCCCTGTGCAAAAGAAAGGCTTACCTTCAAATGTATGCTGGTCGAACAATAAGAAATGGTGGACTTCAACTTCACAGCCGGTTTCAGTAGTTTGAGAAGCTCCACGAGATTTGTTGATGGAGAGAAATGTCTGAAATGAGTTTGAAGTATTCTGAGCTTTCGTGCTTGCGCATTCTCTGACGACTTCGAGTCCTGTCGGTCCTTGGACGTCCATCCGATTTGTCACGACTCCAAAAGTCTAGAAAAGGATTGAAAAGCGATTTCGATAAGCGAAAATTCACCTGCGAAGATTCTTGATAAGCGATTCGCCTAGGAGCTTCGCCTAAAGGGACGGTGCGGATGTGGAGTTTTTGGATTTCGTCGATCGTCCCTATGGCGACAAGCGAATCGTTTGCGATGGCCAAACTATCCGGATAAGCTTCAGTATTGATGGAGCACATGTAAGTGACTTCTTTGAGGTTAACGTTTGAAAAGACCAATTTGTGATTCGACGAGTAAATTACAGTCGGACGGTCGGAACAGGCGAAAACATTAGTGGTTGACATCGAACGGAATGCCTTGAGAACAATCGGCTGCGTCCCTAATGTTATCTATAAAAAGAACGTCAATTCACAGTTTAGAAAAACCACAGAAGGAATGAGCAAAAGCAAATACTTTTTTGATCAGATTTTGATTACAGTAATCGTTAAAAGTTAATGATTACAGTAATCTAGAAAATTTTACGATTACAGTAATCTAGAAAATTTTACGATTACAGTAATCACCGAAAGTATTATGAACACAGTAATCACATAAATTTTACGGTTACAGTAACCACAGAAATATTACGGTTAAAGTAATCGCAGCAATTTTATGGTTACAGAAATTGCAGAACTTTTACAGTTACAGTAATCGCAGAAATTTTACGGCTACAGTTACCACAGAAGTTTTACGATTACAGTATACGCAGCAGTTTTACGGTTACAGTAATCGCAGTAATTTTACAGCTACAGTAATTGCAGAAATTATACGGTTACAGTTATCGCAGAAATTATACGGTTACAGTAATCGCAGAACTTTTACGGTTACAGTAATCGCAGAACTTTTACGGTTACAGTAATCGCAGAATTTTTATGACTACAGTAATCGCAGAATTTTTATGACTACAGTAATCGCAGAATTTTTATGGTTACAGTAATTGCAGCAATTTTACGGTTACAGTAATCGCAGCAATTTTACGGTTACAGTAATCGCAGCAATTTTACGGTTACAGTAATCGCAGCAATTTTACGGTTACAGTAATCGCAGAAATTTTACGGTTACAGTAATCGAAGCAGTTTTACGGTTACAGTAATCGCAGAAATTTTACGGTTACAGTAATCGCAGAAATTTTACGGTTACAGTAATCGCAGAAATTTTACGGTTACAGTAATCGCAGAAATTTTACGGTTACAGTAATCGCAGAAATTTTACGGTTACAGTAATCACAGCAATTTTACGGTTACAGTAAGTCAGCAATTTTACAGTTACAGTAATCGCAGAAATTTACAGTTATTACAGTAAAGTTACAGTAATTGCAGAAAATTTACGGCTACAGTAACCACAGAAAATTTGTGGTTACAGTAATCGCAGAATTTTTGAGGTTACAGTAATCGCAGAAATTTTGCGGTTACAGTAATCACAGAAATTTTACGGTTACAGTAATCGCAGAATTTTACGGTTACAGTAATCGCAGAATTTTTATGACTACAGTAATCGCAGAAATTAAACGGTTACAGTAATCGCAGAAATTAAACGGTTACAGTAATCGCAGAAATTAAACGGTTACAGTAATCGCAGAATTTTTGAGGTTACAGTAATCGCAGAAATTTTGCGGTTACAGTAATCACAGAAATTTTACGGTTACAGCAATTGCAGAAATTTTACTGCTACAGTAATCACAGAAATTTGTGGTTACAGTGATTACAGCAATTTTACGGTTACAGTGATCACAGCAATTTTACGGTTACAGTAATTGCAGAAATTTTGTGGTTACAGTAATTGCTGAATTTTTACGGCTACAGTAATCACAGAAATTTTACGGTTACAGTAATTTGCAGAAAATTTACGGCTACAGTAATCACAGAAAATTTACGGCTGCAGTAACCACAGAAATCTTGTGGTTACAGTAATCACAGAAATTTTGCGGTTACAGTTATCGCAGAAATTTTATGGCTAAAGTAATCATAGAAATTTTGTGGTTACAGTAATCCCACAAATTTTATGGTAACCGTAGTCACAAAAATTTTATGGTTACAGAAAATTTTATGGCTACGATTGCAGAAATTTTTGGATTACCATTACTAAAAATCGCCGAAAATTTTATGATTACAATTACTTTAATTGGCGAAAATTCTCTAATTTTATTACAATTAATGTAATCACCGAAAAATTTATGATTACTATTACAGTAATAGCTAAAATTTTTGGATTACAATTAAAGTATTCACCAAAAATTGTATGATTACAATTACAATAATCGGGAAAACTGAACTATTGTGATTACATAATCGCGATTACTTTTTTCCCATCCCTGTACCCCAGTAATGATTTTGTACAAATAGTAAAAATTGCTCTATAACTTACTCGCTTCTTTTCAGACAAACGACCCGTCGTACTGTCGAAATTAAAGTAATGGAGCGAACCATCTCCCAAAGCACAGAGAACATAGTTGGACCCTTCAAAATTCGCAAATAGGATCGATCGGGATATAATGTCTGAAAAGAAAACATGAATATTAATTTTACTTAATATTTAACAAGAAAAACTCTCATTTTTTACAAACCTCCATGTAAAAATTCCTTATGCATAAGTTCCAATTCAGGAAGCGAGTAGATTCTTGCGCTTATGTCAGACCATAGGCCGACGGCAACGAAGTTTGACATCGTTTCTTCAGGAAGCAATGGAGTCACATCAAGGCAAGAAACTTCATGCATCAACGAAATATTTCTAAAAAAATAAAAAGTTAAAATTGTTTTTTTAATTATATAAGTTTTACTTGATAAGTTGTATTTTGTTGTCTGTAGTGACCAGGTAATAAACTTCACCTCCGCAAGCACAAACGATCTGAACATTATTTGATGCAACAACACTTATCGTCCTATCGTCATTGGGTTTCCATTCACTAAAAATTAATAAATAATAAATATTGAACTTATAGCTCAAAGTACCTTATGACTTCTTCAGGGTTTAATGAAATCAATCTGATTGATGAGCTGACAACTTGAAGAATCGTGTTGGCATTCGTATTTCCGCAATACATAGTTTGAAGTTCTGACTGAAAGCCGTTTATTTCAGTCTCTTCGACTTCTTCACCGCAGAGGGAAAGCACTCTAAAAAATAAAAACGTTTCTTGAATGGTGAAAGATGAAAATGCTTACCTTGTGTGGCCGACGAATGATAAAACGAGGGTGTTGTCTAAGTTGGAGCCGTTCTTTTTTAAAGCCCACATGCCTTTGATGCCTTCTAATTCGATCGTCGCTTGTTCTTGAATACCGATTCCGTTACGAATGACACGAAGAGATCCTTCTTTGAAACCACCTGAAAAGGGTATGTGGCTAAATAATCTGGTAAAATACATAACCCATACAATTTATTGGTATGTGTGGATAGGTTTTTGTGGTTTCGTTGGATTTAGGTGTAGTGATGGTTTGGGCGGTCTGAAAAGTTTGGGCAATTTTGAAGGGGTTGGAAGATTGGGTGGTTTGGGCGGTTAGGATGGTTTGGACAGTTTTGGATGTCGGGGAAGTTTGGGTGATCTGTTGTTTTTAGAGTTTGGGCGTTTAGGCAGTTTTGGAGGTCCGGGCAATTTGGGAGATTTAGGTGGTTATTACGGTTTGGGCAATTTGCGCAATTTTGGACGTCTGCACAGTTATGTGGAGGCAGTTACGTTTGGGAGATTCGGGCGGTTTTTACAGTTTGGGCGATTTGGGCAGTTAAGTTTGGGAGATTCGGGTGGTTTTTACAGTTTGGGCGTTTGGGCATTTTAGAGGTCTGGGCGATTTGGGCAGTTATGGAGGTCTGCACAGTTTGGGAGAATTGGGTGGTTTTTACAGTTTGGGGCGATTTGGGCACTTTTGGAGCTCTAGGCAGTTTGAGAGATTTGGTGGTTTTTACAGTTTGGGCAGTTAAGTTTGGGAGAATCTGGTGGTTTTTACAGTTTGGGCGTTTGGGCATTTTAGAGGTCTGGGCGATTTGGGCAGTTATGGAGGTCTGCACAGTTTGGGAGAATTGGGTGGTTTTTACAGTTTGGGGCGATTTGGGCACTTTTGGCAGTCAAAGTTTGGGATATTCTGGTGGTTTTTACAGTTAGGGCGATTTGGACATTTTGGAGCTCTAGGCAGTTTGAGAGATTTGGTGGTTTTTACAGTTTGGGCAGTTAAGTTTGGGAGATTATGGAGGTTTTTACAGTTAGGGAAG
Organism: Orius laevigatus; assembly: GCA_018703685.1. Lineage (NCBI taxonomy): Eukaryota > Metazoa > Arthropoda > Insecta > Hemiptera > Anthocoridae > Orius > Orius laevigatus. The sequence continues at coordinate 21,302 of JAGWEN010000517.1, read as the reverse complement.
TTTTGGCAGTTAAGTTTGGGAGATTTTGGTGGTTTTTACAGTTTGGGCGATTTGGGTAGGTAGTTGAGTTTGGGAGATTTGGGTGGATTTTACAGATTGGGCAGTTAAGTTTGGGAGAATCTGGTGGTTTTTACAGTTTGGGCAGTTAAGTTTGGGGGAATCCGGTGGTTTTTACAGTTTGGGCGGTTTGGGCAGTTGAGTTTGGGAGATTTGGGTGGAGGATTTTACAGTTTGGGCAGTTAAGTTTGGGGGAATCCGGTGGTTCTTACAGTTTGGGCACTTTTGGCAGTTCAGTTTGGGAGATTTGGGTGGATTTTACAGTTTGGGCAGTTAAGTTTGGGAGAATCCGGTGGTTTTTACAGTTTGGGCAGTTTACTTAGTTAAGTTTGGGAGATTCTGGTAATTTTTACAGTTTGGGCAGTTAAGTTTGGGGGAATCCGGTGGTTTTTACAGTTTGGGCGGTTCGGACAGTTTGGCAGTTGAACTTGGGAGATTTGGGTGGATTTTACAGTTTGGGCAGTTAAGTTTGGGGGAATCCGGTGGTTTTTACAATTTGGGCGGTTTGGGCAGTTGAGTTTGGGAGATTTGGGTGGTTTATACAGTTTGGGCGGTTAAGTTTGGGAGATTCGGGTGGTTTTTACAGTTAGGGCGATTTGACCAGTTTTGGAGCTCTGGACAGTTTGGGAGATTCGGGTGGTTTTTACAGTTCGGGCGATTTGGACATTTTGGAGCTCTAGGCAGTTTGAGAGATTTGGTGGTTTTTACAGTTTGGGCATTTAAGTTTGGGAGATTTGGGTGAATTTTATTGTTTGGGCAGTTAAGTTTGAGAGAATCCGGTGGTTTTTACAGTTTGGGCAGTTAAGTTTGGGAGATTAAGGTGGTTTGAGTGGGATATAGTTTGAGTAGTTGTGGAGACCTGGGTTGCTAGGGTGGTTTGGGTATTGGACCATATTTTTTGGTTATTCGGGCAGTTTATGCTGTAAGGGGTCCAAGGAATCAAGAAGAGCGTTGAAGAGATAGAACCTGCAATTACCTGAACAAGTGACAAGCTGCCCTTGCCCCTGTCGCTCCAAATCGACGACAACCATATCGACAATCGGGGCCAAGTTGACAAAGGTCTCCATAATGGTCACGTAGGAACCGGTCTCAGGATGCGGCCCTTTATTCAATTTCACAAGCTGCGAGTCCCCTATTCTCGAGCCAATGAAGAGCACTCCATTATCCAAATACGTTATACATTCAGGAATACTAACTTCACCTAAAACGATTTCTAAATAATCACTCCAAAATAAAAAAAAATGTACCAAGAAGTTCGACTTTGATATCCTTGACAGCGGAAACACCGTCGATCTTTTCCTCTCGTTCTAGCATCAGCATGAACAGATGTCCAGCCATATCTCCGAGTATATATCGGCAGCCAGATGAGTCCACTTTGGCATAACAGACAATCGTGCTGTTTTTAATGATTGGTGGCGCAATTGCCACAAATGTGACACCATCATGATATAGGATCGACTCTTGGCCAATAATAATGGCACCACACATAGGCTCTGGGACAGGAATAACCAAACAAGCATCCATTTCGACGTTATCTTGCTTCCAAGGCACTTTGACGAACTCTTTCTCTTTCAACGACAACTCATGCGTCTTCAAATGCCGTCCATTCAAATCCTGGTGTAGGAGAACAATGGTAGGATTGACACAACCATGAAGGAAATTGAGGTCTTGAATATCGGTTTCTTCAATTCTAAAATAACAGAAATACAAACTAGAATGGTAGTCCAGTCAAACTAAGCCTGGGGGTGGAAAAAAATAAGGTATTTTGTTTCTCTACGGAAATGTGTAGGGGTTGGTCCCCTGAAGCGATTTTTTCCGTTTTTTTTTCCTAATATCTCGAAAACCGAAGGTCGTAGGCGAAAAGATTTTTAGTACATAATTAAAGATAATTAAATTTCCTATAATTTTGAGCTGATACGATTTTTTGTAGGACCAAACGTATCAGAGCTACGAGGTTGCAAAAAAACCATGACTTTCTATTTTGACCTCTGAAGGACAGAAGACGTCATCTAATCATAAAAGTGGACTTAATAAAAGTTGTACAGAATTTAATTACCTTTAAGAACCATCCCTCAAAAAAATTAACGGTCAAAAGTCGGAGGTGGGGGTAAATTTCAAAAAATTTCATTCAAAAATTGAAATTTCAAAAAATGAATAAAAACAAAGTTAAGGTTTATAAAATTTGCTACAAATTTGATTTACTAAGATTTTTTGTAGGACCAAACGTATCTGAGCTACGAGGCGACAGGTCCTTTTGGAGTAAAAAATGTATTTTTGAAATTTATCCCCACCCCTACCTGTTGATTTTTAATCGATTCTCGATAGTTGATTTTAAATGGAAATTGAATTCTCTACAACGTTTACTTAGCATGCTTTTTTGATTAGAAAACGCCTTCCTTGCTTTTTTCCGACTTTTCTAAAATCTTACTTTTTTATAGCAAAAACTCAAAAATCCCTCTTTTTTGTCACCTCGTAGCTCAGAAACCTTAGGTCCTACAAAAAATCTTAGTAAATCAAATCTGTAGCAAATTATATAAGCTATAATTTTGTTTTTATAAATTTTTTTTGAAATTTCAATTTTTGAATGAAATTTGTTTTGAAATTTTTTGAAATTTACCCCCACCCCTGCCTATTTATCATTAATTGTTTTTGAGAGTTGTTTTCGAAAGGTAATTAAATTCTCTACAACTTTTATTAAGTCCACTTTTTTGATTAGATGACGTTTTCTGTCCTTTAGAGGTCAAAATAGAAAACCCCGGTTTTTTGCGACCTCGTAGCTCAGAAACGTCTGGTCCTACGAAAAATCATATTAGCTCAAAATTATGGCAAATTTAATTATCTTTAATTTTGTACTAAACATTTTTTCGCCTACGACTAACGGTTTTTGAGATATTTCAGAAAAAACGAAAAAAATCACCCGTGCTCACGGGTTTCGGTTATGGACTTTTTTTTGGTTAATCATGGGACCAACCCCTACACATTTCCGTAGAGAAACAAAATACCTTATTTTTTTCTTTTATTTGGCCTTTTCGTGCTTAGTTTGACTGGACTATGGAATATTCAATAGAGTACCTTATGCTAACAGCTTTTAATTCGCTGTTATCTTTTTCAAGCGGAATAATTTTCAATAATCCGTCATAAAGTCGAAGACCGATAACTCTCGCCTCAGGGTCGATTACAGCGATGATGCCATTTTCGGAAACTTTGCCAATCCTATCGGCAATATGGCCATGGGCTTTCGTATAAATGACCAAATCCTTTCCTTCTCCGATACATTCTAAGATCATCGCATTGTATTTCACAGTGACAACGAACAGAAGATCTTTGCTTTCATACTAAAAACGAAATGTTTAGTCTTAAGAAATGGACGAATAACTTACAGAAGGTTTGAACAATTTTATGACAGCAATTCTTCCATTGACGCCCACTTCTTTCATAGGTTGGAGACCTTCAGGAGTGACCAAAAATATTTCCAACCTAGAATTCTTGGCAACTATCAAGTTAAGGTGGTTCGGTGATGTAAAATGGCCTAAAAAAATTTTAAGGTTAGTTACAGGGTTTCGATAAGGCTTTAAAGATATCCCCTGATACATAGCAGCATTAGGAAAGCATTGGGGAAGGCAGGATTACAGCAGGGTAGATTACCAAAATGTCTGACTCCCCTTATCATCACTGTTTGAATAGCCGGATTCGCCACCCTCTGAATACCCTGATAAGCACCAAATGAATATTCTGAAAGACACCCTGATCCTCTAAACAATACCCTGAATATCATAATCACCACCATCTGAATACCCAGATCGCCAGCTTCTGAATACACTGATCCCTATCCTCTAAATACCAGGATCACCACCCTCTGAATACGCTCGTCGCCACCTTTTCAGCATCCTGATCGTTCCCTCTGAATACCACCATGATCATCTGAATATCATCCTAAATAACAATTCTACTAACATCTGTATATTCTGAATACCACTTTGACTACTCTGAATACAGAGTTGGACATTCCGAATACAGCCCTGAACATTCCAAATACACCATGAACATTCCGAATACAGCCCTGAACATTCCGAATACAACCCTGGACATTCCGAATACAGCCCTGGACATTCCGAATACAACCCTGGACATTCCGAATACAGCCCTGAACATTCCGAATACAGCCCTGAACATTCCGAATACAGCCCTGGACAATCCGAATACAACCCTGGACATTCCGAATACAGCCCTGAACATTCATAATACAGCCCTGGACATTCATAATACAGCCCTGGACATTCATAATACAGCCCTGAACATTCCGAATACAGCCCTGAACATTCCGAATACAGCCCTGGACATTCCGAATACAGCCCTGGACATTCCGAATACAGCCCTGGACATTCCGAATACAGCCCTGAACATTCCGAATACAGCCCTGAACATTCCGAATACAGCCCTGAACATTCCGAATACAGCCCTGGACATTCCGAATACAACCCTGGACATTCCGAATACAGCCCTGAACATTCCGAATACAGCCCTGAACATTCCGAATACAGCACTGAACATTCCGAATACAGCCCTGGACAATCCGAATACAACCCTGGACATTCCGAATACAGCCCTGAACATTCCTAATACAGCCCTGGACATTCCTAATACAGCCCTGGACATTCATAATACAGCCCTGGACATTCATAATACAGCCCTGGACATTCATAATACAGCCCTGAACATTCCGAATACAGTCCTGAACATTCCGAATACAGCCCTGGACATTCCGAATACAGCCCTGAACATTCCGAATACAACCCTGAACATTCCGAATACAGCCCTGAGCTCCGAATACAGCCCTGAACATTCCGAATACAGCCCTGAACATTCCGAATACAGCCCTGAACATTCCGAATACAGCCCTGGACATTCCGAATACAACCCTGGACATTCCGAATACAGCACTGAACATTCCGAATACAGCTCTGGACATTCCGAATACAACCCTGGACATTCCGAAAACATCCCTGAACATTCCGAATACAGCCCTGAACATTCCGAATACTGGCCTGAGCTCCGAATACAGCCCTGAACATTCCGAAAAACAGCCCTTATACTCTGAATACATCCCTGGATACTCTGAATGCAGCTCTGAACACTGAATACAGCCCTGAACACTCTGAATACAGCCCTGCATACTACTAGAGATACCACCATGATCATCTGAATATCGCAAAAGATAACCAGATAAAGACCATCTGAATACCATAATGGTCACCCTCTGAATACCTAGATAACCACCCACCAAGTATTGCACCCTGAATACCCTAATCACCACCTTAATAATTTATACCTAGGAGTCATTATTCATCATATTTGGACCTTGCTCTTCATGTAGCCTAAGGTGTAGCATCCAATGTTCCCTGACGTCTCCCGCCCATGTACACAAACGTGCTTCCCCTTTGAAATTCGGTGTAGAATTTCGTGGTAAATAAAAGGGCGTGGGGAGTAGGAATGGCTGAAAAGCGATGAGGATGAATCATGTTGATAATGAACACGTGAGTGGTGAAGAGGCCTTAAGAGGGGAAAGCTCACGCTTTTGAGGAGACATGGAGAATGATAGGAACTCACCAGTGACACATGATGTGACGGATGTCGCTTTATGGGCAGTGACCAAATATTGATATGACATGATGATCGAATGACCGGGACGAGGATTTCCAAGCGTACACTCAGCCGGTCTCCCCGACTTGCCCAAACTTTAAATCGAATCGAACGTCGGAAATTCGAAACGAGGCGACATTCGTGATCCTCTTAACGGAACGTTCGAAAGCGACAAATAATTCCGAGTAAGTTACGTTTTTTATTATAAAAGATCGAATGTTTGGCAATGTTGCTGAAAAGTAGTCGAGAAGAAGGTTATTCAGAATTCGAATCGATGAAAAGTTGCAAGTTGGCAGACTTGAATCGGCGGGCCTTGGCAACCAACCTAAGATTCAAAATTTATTCAATTTCATCAAACCTTTGAACTGTCCTTTTTATAATTTATTGAAAACAAAACGAAAAATTTAAGCGTTTTGTGGTTTGCCGATGGTATTACTTGGTTAATGCGGGGAATTTGGGAAGTTAAGTTGGCACCAGTGCCAACAAAATTTCCCTTTTCTACACAATTATTCGTATCCAAAGAAATTCAAAATACGTCTTACGAATATAAAATCGTCACCAAATTTTTACCATATACAGGGGATTGCATTAGGAGATTATTAATAGGAACACGGCAGCGTTCCGCCCCACCACAAATGGAGATTTCGGTAACCGATTTTCAACTTTTTGAAAAAGTTCCCGTTTTGGGGGTTCCACTTTCATAACTACCACACCAGACCAGGAAACTTGACGTTATTTATTTGGAAAATGGAGAAAATGGGAAATATTGTGTACAAAAGGGAAATTTTTTTCGTTGGCAGCACTGCTGAAAGGGAAACCTAAGTTTAAAAAGCAGAAATTCAAATTTTGAGCAAAATTTGACGTTTCTTGTCATTGGTCGATTTTTAATTGGCCATTTGATGTCGAAGAAAAAAGCGAAGGCTGATTCGAAGAATAAAAAGGTTCCAAAAGTTGATCGTCCGAAAAAGGCGTCGAATTCGCAAAAGAAGCGACTCAAGAAGAAGATGAACCGTCTTCAGAAGAAAGTCGAGGAGCAAGCGGCCATAATCAAAGGGCTTCAAATGAATTCAAAGAAAGGGAACCCAAGAAGGGAGAAAGTCGAAGCTTTCAAATCTGGCAACGCTGGCGTCGACTGGTTTTGGTCCAACTATGCCCAGTCCCTCGAATACTGCAAGCAAAACAAATCATACTTCGATCAACTGGTAACTTAATTTTAAACCTTTTTATTTGACTTTTTATTTTTGTAGTATTCCCAAGTTACTAATACGATCGATCAAGAGAATGAACAAGACTTTAATGATGGCGATGATGATGGTGACAGTGATGACGATGATGATGATGAATGTCAAAAGGACAACGATTTCCTTGTGTCGCACGAACTTAAGAAATTCCTGGAAACGACTATTCGTCACAAACTTGATAGGGATCGCCTAAGTATGATTCTTCATTTTTTTTCTTTGCTAAGCAAAAGTTGGAACCAAAAGTTTAGACTTTGGCTTAGAACAGTGGTTCCCAAACTGCAGGGCATAAGCTGTCCCCAGGGGGGGGGGGGAGGACGTGGGGAAGCTCTAGATTTTTATTTCTTTTCAAATATCCCAAAATTTTGTGAAAAACCTAAAAATCAACATTTGTAAAGCTCAATTGTGGTTTAAAAAACCCCTCGAAATCAACATTTATGATGCCTAATTTTCGTCCAAAAACCACAAAATTAACATTCAAAAAGCCTAATATTCGTCAAAAACCTCAAAATCAGCATTTTTAAGCATAATTTTCATAAAAACACCTAAAAATCAACATTTGTAAAGCCTAATTTTCGTCAAAAAAAAAAAACCTCATAATCAGCATTTTTAAGCATAATTTTCGTTAAAAAAAACCTCGAAATCAACATTTTTAAAGCCTAATTTTAGTTTTAAAAAACCCATCAAAATCAACATTTATGATGCCTAATTTTCGTCCAAAATCAACATTTACCTATATGGGCAAATTTTCGTGAAAAACCTCAAAATCAACATTCAAAAGCCAAATTTTCGTCAAAAACCTCAAAATCAGCATTTTTAAAGCCTGATTTTAGTCCCCAAAACCTCAAAATCAACATTTATAATGCCTAATTTTCGTCCAAAATCAAAATTTATGATACCTAATTTTCGTCCAAAAACCTCAAAATCAACATTTAAAAAGCCAAATTTTCATCAAAAACCTCAAAATCAACATTTTTAAAGCCTAATTTTCGCCAAAAAAAACCTCATAATCAACATTCAAAAAACCTAATTTTCGTCAAAAACCTCAAAATCAACATTTTTAAGCATAATTCTTGTCATAAAACCTCGAAATCAACATTTATGAAGCTTAATTTTCGTCCAAAAACCACAAAATCAACATTTAAAAAGCCAAATTTTCGTCAAAAAACCTCAAAATCTACATTTATATGGGCAAATTCTCTTGAAAAACCTTCTAAATCAACATTTATGAAGCCTAATTTTCGTCCAAAAACCACAAAATCAACATTTAAAAAGCCAAATTTTCGTCAAAAAACCTCGAATTCAACATTTATGAAGCCTAATTTTCGTCCAAAAACCACAAAATCAATATTTAAAAAGCCAAATTTTCATCAAAATCAACATTTTTAAGGCCTAATTTTCGTAAAAAACCTCAAAATCGTGGTTATAAGAGCCAATTTTTTTTTTTGTCAAAAAATCTCAAAATCAACTTTTTAAGTGCAATTTCTTTTGTCAAAAACCTCAAAATCAACATTTTAAAATCCAAGTTTCCTTCAAAAATCTCTAAGTTAACATTCAGAACATTTTAGGGAGGGAGGCGCAAAGGGTTTCATTTGTTTAAAAGTTTAAACTGTGAAAAAGTTTGGGAACCTGGATGGATCTTTTTAGTCACAAAAAGGTTTAAAATTTGCCTAAAAAGGGTCTTTTCTCATGGAAAATAGTTAAAAATCGGGCTTAAAGAGTTTGTCCTTGAAATGTATTTATGGCCATTCTAATGAGTGATGAAGTAGAGCGTTTTCTGATTCTTTCTTTCCTGCAGATGCTGAAAAATCGAGTGGAGAGGAGGTGCAAAAGTTAACCGGAATGACTCACAAAATGAATATCAAAGAAAGAGGTAAAAAATCGTTCTTTTTTTTAAATGTTTTAACTTTGTAGCAGATTTGATCGAGGATTGTTTTGTGCCGAATATAACCGAAGAAGAAAATCAAAGAGGAGAAGACATTAAAAAGCTCTACGGGAAGCACTTTGCCAAAATTCACGGAATGGAAACCGCCCTCCAGCTCACCTACGTCAAAAACTGCACCAAAAACGGCTCCACCCCTTTCTGGCCAAATGTTCCGCTCAATCTTAATTTTAAATAACTTCCTATTCTTTGATATTATATTAAAATCTTTATAAGGATGTATATAAATGTATAAAAATATGTTCTTTTTCTGAATATATAGATAAAGATTGTTTTTTACTGAAGATTCTTATTTACCGAAGCCAACAATGCTCAGCCAAGCTTATTTCGTAGCAAAAAGGGTGGTTAAGTGTTTTTTGTCTAGGGTAGAGGTTCCCAAACTTTTTCATAGTCCGGCCCTTTTAAACAAATGAAAACCCTTGCCCCCTCACCAAAAAATGTTCTGAATGTTAACTTTGAGGTTTTTGAAGGAAATTTGGGTTTTAAAATGATGATTTTGAGGTTTTTTTCAAAAGAAATTGCACTTAAAACGTTGATTTTGAGATTTTTTGACAAAAAAATTGGCTCTTATAACCATGATTTGGAGGTTTTTGACGAAAATTTGTCAATTTAAAGTCGATTTTGAGGTTTTTTTTGACAAAATTTAGGGATTTATTAAGGTTGATTTTGAGGTTTTTGACGAAAATTTGGCTTTTTAAATGTTGATTTGGAGGTTTTTGGACGAAAATTAGGCTTCATAGATGTTGATTTCGAGGTTTTTTGAATAAAATTAGGCTTTATAAATGTTGATTTGGACGAAAATTAGCCTTTACAAATGTTGATTTTGAGGTTTTTCACGAAAATTTGCTCGTATAACCATGATTTTGAGGTTTTTGGACGAAAATTAGGCATCGTAAATGTTGATTTTGAGGGTTTTTTGAAAGAAAACTAGGCTTTAAAAATGATGATTTTGAGGTTTTTGATGAAAATTTGGCTTTTTAAATGTTGATTTTGTGGTTTTTGGACGAAAATTAGGCTTCATAAATGTTGATTTCGAGGTTTCGAAAATTAGGTTTTACAAAAGTTGATTTTGAGGTTTTTCACGAAAATTTGCCTATATAAATGTTGATTTTGAGGGTTTGTTTTTTGACGAGAAATTAAAAAAAAATTAAAAGCAATTTTTTTCCACAAATGTTGATTTCGAGGTTTTTTGACGAAAATTATGCTTAAAAATGCTGATTTTGAGGTTTTTGACGAATATTTGGCTTTTTGAATGTTGATTATGAGGTTTTTTTTTGTTTTTTTTGACGAAAATTAGGCTTTACAAATGTTGATTTTGGGGTTTTTCACGAAAATTTGCCAAAATAAATGTTGATTTTGAGGTGTTTTGACGAAAATTTGGCTTTTTTAAATGTTGATTTTTAGGTTTTTGACGAAAATTTTTCTTTGTAAATGTTGATTTTGAGGTTTTTTGACGAAAATTAGGCTTTACAAATGTCGATTTCGAGGTTTTTCACAAAAATTTGGCTTTTTTAAATGTTGATTTTGATGTTTTTCACGAAAATTTGGCTTTATAAATGTTGATTTTGAGGTTTTTTTGACGAAAATTATGCTTAAAAATGCTGGTTTTGAGGTTTTTGACGAAAATTTGGCCTTATGAATCTTAATTTTGTGGTTTTTGGACGAAAATTAGGCTTCATAAATTTTGACTTCGAGGTTTTTTTGACGAAAATTAGGCTTTACAAATGTTGATTTTGAGGTTTTTCACGAATTTTTGGGGATATTTGCAGAAAAAAAAAGGGCTTGGGAGTTTTAGAAAGAAACAACTCCGTTTTCAAATAGTTGACTAAATAATCTTTATTTACAATGAACACAAATTACAAAAACTTATAAAAACGGCCTTTCTGTGCTTTTAATTTAATACTAGGTTATTTCTATCCATACATAATTATCGAAATAACCACTTCTTTGCAAAGAACTCCCATATCAAGTATATAAAAGCAAACCACATTAGCTATCTTTGAACTATTTCAAATTCCCGATTTTCTTCAAAGTATAAAACTTTAAGAAAATAAAATCAGTCAAATAATTGGCTATATTTCCTAAGTTTTTTTCGTACAAAAGATTGTCAGTTCTGATATGAAAAGTCTAAAAGCTCCAGTCGATTTTTTTATTGCAAGAAAAAACATCTTTAAGTCTCATTTCGTAAGTTCAAATGGATGGAAGCCAACTTGAATAATTTATTATTAAATATTAGAATTAAGAATAATATTAAGACGCCTTAAAACAGGAAATGATGGATTTTTTTATAAAAATGGAATTTAGAGTTTATGGACAAAAAAAGTGCCACAATGTAAGATCAACTTGAAATTTGACACCAGAAAATGGTCTATTAATTCACTAATTTCATATAGTACGGCAGGACATTTTGTCGACATTTTAAAAAAAATGCAATTTTGTCAAGTCTTTTCGTTTTAGAATGGAATTCTTAATTTAAAGTACATGACAAATTAATTCTACTTAACTAAATACAATAGCCAAAGAGCCTAATTTATTTTAGGTCACACATTACACATAAATTAGAATTAGAAAAAGAAGAATAATATCCCAAGATGTACAAAAGAATCAACAATATTTAAAAAAAAAATCTATAAATTATAGCCTCAATAGAGTTTACAAAAAATTGAACTATTACAAAAAAAAAAAAATTATTTGAGTATTATGAAACAAAATATCACAATAAAATCGATGAATTTAATTAGAAAAGAAGATCTTATGTTGGTAAGAAAAGTTTAAACTTAACGTAATTAGTTGAAAGGCAACTTTTAAATACAATAAATACTGATTTTGATTTTAAAAAGATGTAGAAGATGAGATTCTTGAATTGTTATGAAATAAAACGAAATTCATTTATGTACAGAACTCAATAAACCTGAAACAGAAGAAAAAAATTTATGAAAGGAATTTGAGGGTGAAAAATGATCCTGTGGTCCATAAGAGGTTTTAGATCTTTTTTGGATAGAAGGGGCCCTTTTAACTAGATTATGATTCTTTGTAATGAAAAGGGCCCTTTTTGGCTTGACTTTTGATCCTTTTTGGACCCTAGGGGCTCTTTTAGGTTGAATTTTTATCTTTTTTGGACACTAGGAGCCCTTTAAAAGCTAGGTTTTTGATCTTTTTTGGACACAAGGGGCCCTTTTGACTAGATTATATTTCTTAGTGACGAAAAGGGCTCTTTTTGGGTTGGTTTTTGATCTTTTTTGGACATTAGGGACCCCTTTTAGCAAGGTTTTTGATCTTTTATTGACACTAGGGGTCCTTTTAGCTTAATTTTTGATCCTTTTTGGACACTATTACTATGAAAAACACTTATGAAAAAGGCCCTTTTAGCTTGATTTTTGATATTTTTTTGAACACTAGGGGCTCTTTTTAGTTAGGTTTTTGATCTTTTTTGCACCCAAGGGGCCCTTTTGACTAGATTATGGTTCTTTGTGACGAAAAGGGCCCTTTTTGGCTTGATTTTTGATCCTTTTTGGACACTAGGAGCCCTTTTTAGCTAGGTTTTTGATCTTTTTGGAGACACAAGAGGCCCTTTTGACTAAATTATGGTTATTTGTGACGAAAAGGGCCCTTTTAAGTTTGATTTATAATCTTCGTTAGACACTATGGGCCCTTTTATCTTGAATTTCGATCCTTTTTGGACAGTATTGGCCCTTTTTAGAAAGGTTTTTAGATCTTTTTTAGACGCAGGGGGCCCTTTTAACTAGATTATGTTTCTTTGTGACAAAAAGGGCTATTTTTGGCTTGATTTTTGATCTTTTTTGCACTCTGGGAGCCCTTTTTAGCTTGATTTTTGATCTTTTTTGAACACAAGGGGCCCTTTTAACCTGATTTTGTTCCTTTACTATGAAAAGAGCCCATTTTAGCTTGATTTTTTTAATCCTTTTTGGACACTAGGAGCCCTTTTTAGCTAGGTTTTTGATCTTTTTTGGGACACAAAGGGCCCTTTTGACTAGATTATGGTTCTTTGTGACGAAAAAGGCCCTTTTTGGTTTGATTTTTGATCCTTTTTGGACACGAGGAGCCCTTTTTAGCTTGATTTTAGATCTTTTTTGGACACAAGGGGAACTTTTGAATAGATTATGGTTTTTTGTGACAAAAAGGGCCCTTTTTGGCTTGATTTTTGATCCTTATTGACACGAGGAGCCCTTTATAGCTAGGTTTATCTTTATGGGACACAATGGGCTCTTTCCACTAGATTATGGTTCTTTGTGACAAAAAGGGCCCTTTTTAACTTGCTTTACAATCTTTGTTAGGGCAATTATAGCTTGAAATTTGATCCTTTTTGGACACTAGGGGCCCTTATTATCTTGATTTCTTAATCCTTTTTTGACCCAAGGGGTCCTTTTTAGCTAGGTTTTTAGACCTTTTTTGGACACAAGGGGCCCTTTTAACTAGATTATGTTTCTTTATGACAAAAAGGGCCCTTTTTAGCTTGATTTATGATCCTTTTGGACACTATGCCTTGTTCCTTAACTACAAAAAAAGCGTTTTTTGCTTGATTTTTGACCTTTATTTGGGCACTAGGAGTCATTTTTAGCTAGGTTTTTGATCTTTTTGGGACACAAGGGGCCCTTTTGACTAGATTGTGGTTCTTTGTGACGAAAAGGGCCCTTTTTGGCTTGACTTTTGATCCTTTTTGGACACTAGGAGCCCTTTTTTTAGCTAGGTTTTTGATCTTTTTTGGACACAAGGGGCCTTTTTGACTACATTAAGGTTCTTGGTGACAAAAAGGGCCCCTTTTGGCTTGATTTTTGACCTTTATTTGGGCACTAGGAGCCCTTTTAACTAGATTTACCAATGGTGGGAGATGGGCCGGGGTATGATAATTTCCTGGGATGATAAATTTTACCTTTATCTCGTCTACTATGTTAAATATACCTTAACAGTCGTTACGGACGTCTCATAGCCACCTTTGGATTGCATTTGGTTTTGAATAGCTCTTAACCTGGTATTCCCAAGGTCGACATCTTCAGAGCCGATATGGCCGGTGTGTCTAAAATTAGTCGGCTCCCCAATCATAGACCTGTCGATCCTCCCTCGCCTTTGCTGCCGCTTTCGCTATCGGAAAAACTCAATTAATCAACAATTAAGAATATAAAATCTCACTTGATGAGCCGGTTGATTGATGCAGCATGAGAAAAGTTGGAACCAAAGGTCCCCTCCCATATTTCCAGACTGATAGTTCGACATCTAAAGAAAAAAAGAAAAATAGTTGAATGTTACTTTAAAAATAAATTCAAAATGAATCTATTCTTTATCTTATCTTAGAAATGCATAAAAGGAGCATGGTGACTAATGACTTGGGTAAGAAAAAGTTTTATGATTATGAAGGAATCCGACGGAAGAATTTCAACAATTTTTTCGCTTCTTTTAAAATTTATCATTTTGGTGGTTTGGGCGGCCTTCGGGCCCTGCATTTGGCCCAAAAAGACTGATTATGAATTAATAAATTTTAGATTGGGAAAGGTATGTGAGAACAAAAGTCAATCAATTTCCAACGGCCGCATTTAACAAGACAAATGGTTTAAACCTTGGCTTTATTAAAAATTAAACGACAAATGAAACTGAAATTGACTCAAAAATTAAGAATCTTTATTCAAAAATGAAAGAGAAAAATGGCTTGCCTCGACAGGACTGGGAAAAGTATTTACAATTACGAATACGAATTTATTCATACTTCACTATTTAGAAGATGATTACAAATATATCCGTATTCGTACATAGTGATACGAATTTATTCATATTCATACATATGAGTAATTTATTTTTATTTACTTTTCCAGCGAATTTAAAAAAAAATTCGCTCAAAAACTGTGATTATTAACACACAAATTTTTATAAATTCGGAGGAAAATTACTTATAAATGCTTGAAAGTTTTTTTTTTTCGGCCACACCAAAGGGGGGACAATTCACTTTTTCAACCCGAAAATTTTAATTTTTTGACCATTTTCAGGGTGAAAAACAAGAATCTAAGGTCGTTTTTGGGATATAAATACTTTTTTTTTTTGACCTCACCAAAGGGGGGACCCTTCTTCGCTTTTTCAACCCAAAAATGTTCATTTTTTGATTTCATCCAAAATGTGGTTTTTGACCATTTTTAGGGTGAAAAATAAGAATCTGAAGTCTTTTTTGGGATATAAAAACATTTTTTTCAACCTTACCAAAGGGGGGACCCTTCTTCACTTTTTTGCCCTGAAAATTTTTATTTTTTTATTTCATCCAAAATGTGGATTTAGACCATTTTTAGGGTAAAAAACAAGAATCTGAAGTCGTTTTTGGGATATAAAAACATTTTTTTCGACCTCACCAAAGGGGGGACCCTTCTTCACTTTTTTGCCCTGAAAATTTTTATTTTTTTATTTCATCCAAAATGTGGATTTAGACCATTTTTAGGGTAAAAAACAAGAATCTGAAGTCGTTTTTGGGATATAAAAACATTTTTTTCGACCTCACCAAAGGGGGGACCCTTCTTCGCTTTTTCAACCCAAAAATGTTCATTTTTTGATTTCATCCAAAATGTGGTTTTTGACTATTTTTAGGGTGAAAAACAAAAATCTGAAGTCGTTTTTGGGATATAAAAACATTTTTTTCGACCTCACCAAAGGGGGGACCCTTCTTCACTTTTTTGCCCTGAAAATTTCTATTTTTTGATTTCATCCAAAATGTGGATTTAGACCATTTTTAGGGTGAAAAAAAAACAAGAATCTGAAGTCTTTTTGGGCTATGCAAACATTTTTTTCGACCTCCCCAAAGGGGGGACCCTTCTTCACTTTATGGACCTGAAAATTTATATTTTTTGATCTCATCCAAAATGTTGCTTTGGACCCTCTAGGCTGGATTTGCAGACACTTTTATAGGATAGGACCAAACGTTCCAGAGTTACGAGTACTGTGCCACTTTACATGGACCATCCTATTATTATTTCTTTATAAACGTTTAAAAATGTTAAGGAAGTGTGTTGTAAAATCAAAGGAAGCTTTTCCTTTGACTAAAAAAATGGGTCATCACTCTGATAAAATTAGCTTGAAGAAAAAAGAAGTCAGATAACGTTTGTTGACATACATGACAAGAGTCTACTTACGTTGATTACTAGTTCGTCACTTGCTCATTTTGATGGAAAAACGAAAAAAGGAAGAGTTTGATTAATTTGAAGTCGAAAACGTTATCAGAAGGGAGAGCACCAAAATACGGATAAGCGCCCGGACTTTCACGGCTAAAATTACGAGAACGTAAACAGAAGGAAGTTGCTCGAATGGACGCTAAATAGGAAAATCTCCATGAATTAATCGATCCGAAGGCGGATTTTAAAATTGACACAGAACGACCGCTTTGGATGTGATCTACTGAGAAGGGAACGGAACCAGAAATGGGAATAAAAAAAGTCGAAGAAAAAAAAAAAACTTCGAGAGTTGAGGTGATGAGCGGGCCAGGTTCTTGTTCTTTCCAGTTTCTCTCACTTGGATCCGTAGCGTCTCTTTAAAATGACGTCACCTTTGAGGTCATCACTTGTCCGCTTTTGGTTAATTGGAAAATGCAATTTTCTAGGGCAAATCCATAAGAATAGCCAATAGCCAAATCAATAGCCAATAGCCAAATCAATAATCCAAGTCAATAGCCAACCAATAGCCCAAATCCATAGCAAAAGAGCCCAAGGAAGGGGGATTACCCGATGTCCAGATATTGAGCCCTTTCCACCAACCGCACTGATAAGACGACAGGGGCGTAAGCTGGCCCTTGGGAGGGGGGGGGGAAAGCTCAAGATTTTTTTTTGTGTGCAAATATCCCCAAAAATTCGTGAAAAACTTCAAAATCAACATTTATAAAGCCAAATTTTCGTCAAAAACCTCAAAATCAACATTTGTAAAGCCTAATTTTGGTCAAAAAACCTCGAAATCAACATTTATAAAGCCTAATTTTCGTACAAACACCTCAACATCAACATTTAAAAAGCCAAATTTTGGTTAAAATAACCTCGAAATCAACATTTATGAAGCTTAATTTTCGTACAAAAACCTCAAAATTAACATTTGTAAAGCCTAATTTTGGTCAAAAAAACCTCGAAATCAACAAGCCAAATTTTCGTCAAAAACCTCAAAATCAACATTTGTAAAGCCTAATTTTCGTCAAAAACCTCAAACTCACCATTTATGAAGCCTAATTTTTGTCAAAAACCTCAAAATCAACATTTAAAAAGCCTAATTTTGGTCAAAAAACCTCGAAATCAACATGCCAAGTTTTCGTCAAAAACCTCAAAATCAACATTTGTAAAGCCTAATGTGGCGGCTCCTCTCGGATCTCCACCGAAGAAGTCAAAAGGCATCTTGTCCACTAGATCGCAGTGTAAAAATTGTAAATTTATAAAATAAAAATGTAAATATACAGAGTGTCCTCGCGCGAAACTCCTCAGCCAATCCCTACCTCTCATTCCTCTCATTGGCTGCTCAATATCCCCTCCATACCTACCCTCAAAACATATATAAACGCGAGGGCACTCGCCATTTTAATCAGTTTTTATTAAAACTTCATACGATCACTATCTGACTGCGAACAAAGGAATACGAAGAGAGAAGTTATTGCCGTCCGCCTTGAAGATCACGCTTGCCCGCTTTTAGACCTCCGTTCTACACGCCAAGTCGTTCAAGAAGCCGGACCCCTCGAAGCTCAGAGAATTCTCGGCCCTTTCGAGAATCAGCATCGCCTTCGAGTCTCTTCGCACTTTCTCGGTTTCACCCCAACCGAGAAAGCCGAACCCTCTCTCACCTCGCTCCGAACCCCGTACGAAAGGGCCGCTTCTTTCGTATTTTACGATCGGACGGTTCCGGTAAGACGGACGTTCTTAGCAGGGCTCCTCCTTCTCCCTTCTCTACTACACAAGGGAGTCTTCGCACCCCTACGGCTGCGTTCGAAAGGTGCTTACGTGTGACGTGCACACTCACGGAGTACCCGGTAGGGCGTAAACGTCGGGACCGTAGCCTCTCGTATTTTACTGGCCCTTTCCAGGGCCAACTCTGAAAAATCGACTACGGAACCCCGATAACTGGTGACCCCATCGTTAGAACACATTATGTCTGACAACCAACAGCAGCAGCAGCTTCCACAGGACCCACCCGCTGGCGATCCACCACAAAATGTGGTCCGAAATGACCCTCCTCCGGGTGGTGTCCCAGACGAAATTCCAGCTCCACAAGTACTCGCCGTCGGGCCCCCAAGCGAAAAATTCCGAACTTCTGGAATCTGATCCCCGACTTGTGGTTTTTCACACGATAGAAGCAGTATTTGCTACAGCCAGAATTACATCGAGTATCTCGAAATACCAATTAGTGGTGCCCACATTGATTGAGTCAGCTCCGCCAAGTCGCCGATATCGTACGGGCACCGGGAAAAACCCATACGAACGATTAAAAACCCGACTTGTCACACTTTTGAAGAAAGTGCCAGTTCCAAAGTCAAATCTCTTCTCATTCTCGAGAACAAGACCATTGGCGACGAAAAACCTTCTCAATACCTTCGTAGCATGCGACAGACGGCGGGAACATTGGTCAATGACGCAGTCCTCCGAAATTTATGGCTGCGAGCTTTGCGAAACGTATACAAGAAATCCTAGCTTACTGTCGACACCCAAGACTTAGATAAGTTAGCCATGACTGCTGACAAAATCGCCGAAGTCGAACCAGCTCCGATCTACGCCGTCGAACAACGCCTTTACCGACCCGATATCGAAAAACCCAGACGCGCGCGCATTGCCGAGCTCAGTAAACAAGTAGCTGAGCTTACACGACGACTCGACAGACCTTGGTAACCTCGCGGACGAAGCCGGTCAAGATCATCTTCCAAAAAACGAGATCAGACCCCGGCAAAAAACAGATGAATCCGGAATATGCTTCTATCACAGGCGCTTCGGTGACAAGGCATTCAATGCACCACGCCTTGCCTCAAAGCCCCAAAAAACTATCATGCATGGCGCGGCGGCTCCACGGGCTGAGTCTGCCGACGACATTGCCTCGATCTCGGCCCGTCTTCTTTTTTATTAACCGACCAACCTCACTCGAATGACATTTCTAATCGACACTCACTGGCGCTGCTGTTTCTGTTATACCCCGACAACCTGGATCAATACCACGAGACGGACCAAGTTCTCCTTCGCGCAAACGGCATGCGCACTCCGATTCCTACCTATGGTCGAAGACATTCGTCCTCGACTTGGGACTTCGCCGGACCTATCGCTGGAACTTTATCGTCGCAGACACGTGAAGAAGCCATATCATAGGGGCTGACTCTCTTGACCCAACACGGCCTTATTATTGACCTTCGTGGGAAAAGCATCACAGATCGAGAAACGTCGCCTTGTTTCCAAAGGAAACACAGGCTCGCCAGCATGAAGTCCTCAGCACGATACCGGTCAACCATCAATTCTCCGATATTCTTAGTGAAATCATCAGATGTCACCAGACCTGCATTGGCGACGCGGACAAATAAAACACGGACGTGGAACATTTTATAGAAACGACAGTCGCCCAGTGCTGCGAAAGCCCGACGTCTTCCACCTGAGAGTTAAATTCAGACGCTGCGGAAGCACAGAATCGCAAGGATGATGGAAGAAGGAATCTGCAGGCCTTCCAAAAGTCAGTGGGCCAGTCCACTACACACATCGTCAAGAAGCGCTGACTGGCTCTATACTCCATACGCCCTGCGGTGATTACCGCCCAGACTCAACGAAAGGACAGACACGCCTGATAATACGGCGTTCCCAATATCAGCGGACCGTAACATCCTCTCCACGGGACGAGAATTTACTCTACTCTGGACTTGGATGCGAGCATATTTCGCAGCTCCAATTGCGCGTGACAAAGCGACATCCGAAGACAGCGATCATAACGCCTTTCGGACGTCTTCTGAGTTACTCGAATGTGTTTCGGACATTCGAAACGCAGACGCAGACGTTCCAGAGTTCATCGGACTCCATCTTCGTGTGGACCTGCTCCTTTCGTTTTCGCCTATATTGACGATGTGTGTTCCTAGTCGCTTCCTCTCGGAGAAGAGCACAGAAGTCATCTCCGAGACGTCCTGCGACGCCTCAAACTCCACGAGCCTATCTCTGAAGTCAACAATGCGTCTTCGGCCAGGACGAAGTGACGTTCCTGGTTACAACGTGAATAGGATGGTATTGCCCCGCCCCGCCCGATCCAAAGTAGACGCCCTCACTTCGTACCCCGCAAACCACATTCTACGATTCGAGATCTTCGTCGGTTTCTAGCGATGACCACTGTTACAGACGCTGCTGCCACACGCTTGCCGAGTTCAACGGCCTCTGAACCAGTACCTGATCAAAGGCAGCACAAAAAACGACAAACGGCCGGTCTCTGGACTGAGGAGTCTACCCAAGCGTTCGTAACAGAACTAAGGAGCCTTACTGAACGCCATCCGCCTCGGTCACCCAGCACAAACGTGAAATCGCCCTGACTGCGATGCATCGGATAATCGCAGTCATGGAGCAGTACTCTGACAGCAACGCGTAGAAAACTACTGGTGCCTCTTGGATTCTTTCCACAAAGCGCTGTCCCGGCTCAGCACAAAAATATCTACTACGGACCGGAACACTTGCACCTTGCGATTTACATGCAGTGCGACATTTTCGACCTCTTTTGGAAGTGCCGGCCGAAATTTCAGATCAGGACCGATCACGAAGCCGCTGACTTTCGCTTTCGCATAAGACCTTCCGCTGAAGCCTCGCCGATAAGAGGAGGACTCGTTATCTGAACTTCTAATCCATCGCCCGAACCAATTTTCTACCGACATCTCGCATATAAACGGAGAAGACAACCCGGTGGCCGACGCCTATCCCGGATAGAAGAATTGGACACATCCACTTGCGGACGACCTGGCCAAGCCCGCAGGAAGAAGAGACCAACACAGTCTGCCTTCTGGGGAATCCTTCCACTTGGAAAAGCTCACCGTTCCGGAGGGATCACGTCACGGACATGAATCTGCGCGAAACGTCGTCGGACCCCCTCGGCCTATCTGCCTACAGCTCCGACGAGCAGCATTCAACGGAAATCCAACTCCCCAAGCACCCTGGAGTTCGAGCCAGCGGAGAGGATGGCAAACAACGCTACTTTTGGTCCACGGAAGAACGCGGACATCGGGAAGTGCGGCCAGATCATGCACGGCCTGCCAGAAGGCCAAGATCTCCCGGGTCACACCATTTCCGCCTCTGTGGAGTGTTCAGCCGTCTGGACGATTCGATCACGTCCACATCGACCTAATTGGACCTCATTCCGACATCTGAGAGTATGCAGTACTCTCTGCTTATCGCTGGTCTCGACCGTTTTACTAGATCGGGCCAGAAGACGAAGCCAGTCCCCATCCCTGACGTCACAGCCGA